>CM071922.1:28106341-28671635 GCA_036785865.1 Coffea canephora
GTTATCTGGGCAGGTGACTTGCTTAGCTTTTCGATTATGTTGTATTCACTTCTCTGGAGTCGTTTAAGGAAATCCACGGCTTCTTTCTCGGTGATTGTCGGTTTAATGGGTGGCTCAGAACTATTGCTTGAATTGGAGTAGTAGTCTCAAATGGATTTACAGTTTCCCCGATCTGGTAACTTACTGACACTTCCTTCTTTGCGGTTGAATTTTCCCCGATCTGTATGCTAGGCTCATCGTAATTCCACGGCACTTGTTGCCAGACTTAATACGGGCTCCTGCTTCGGGAATTCGATGACTACTGGTTTCAAAGCTTCATTCTTCCGCTGGCGGTGAGATCAAGACAAAAGGCTTGTTATCTTCTTCGAATGGCAACATCTGAAGCTCTGTGACAAACGGTTGGTCCGTTGGTCCGTGACCCCAAACACTTCAGCTTCTATTGCCAATTTCTTGATTTGTTCCTCGTACTCCGCATCGTCCATAATAACCCCAACACATGCTCTGGTCGGGGGTTTTGATTTACGTTTGGCCCTTTGTGGCTCCCTTTTTCTGATCACGATTTCTCCAGACTCAAACCAATATCCTGAACTTTATGCTTAAGCGCCTTGCAATCCAAAGTTGCAGCCCAGGTGCCCCCGAATGATAGGCGCAAACAGCTTGCGGGTTATACCAGGCGGGCATGCCATACGAATAGGTAGGAGGTGGTACTGTACCAATTTTTCCAGAGGCCCTTAACTGGTCATACAGTTGGTCTAAAGGCCTACCTAAATTGGTAAAAGTACGGCTTGGGGGTCGGTTGTGAGGTTCATGAGGTTGAGGATGATTGTAAACAGGTCTATTTGGAGGAGGAAATCTTGGGTTATATGGTGGACGAGGTCGGTTTTTGGGGTGGATTTGGTTGGGAAATTTGGAAAGGGGCTGAAGGTGGATTTGGATAGCTTGGGCGAGGTCGAGGGTGGTGGATGTTGGTAGTATATACAGGGTGCGGATTTGAGTAATAAGGATAGTGGGTTGGTAGATTGGGTTGTGTTGGTATCGGGGTCGGGGTGAAGGGTTGTGGTTCCAAACAAAGGTTGTATCTCCTTCTTCTTTTTGAATTGTGGTTTCTTTTCACTGCTTCCTCGCCCTTGCAAAGCTTCTACTTGCGATTCAGGGCAGACACATTAACAATTTTCCCGGCTCGTACAAAGTCGTCGAATTCTTCAAGTTTATTTACAATTGCCGCGAATGAACATCCAGTCATACGGAAAATTTCTTCAAAAATATGGAGGATCATGGGCCTTGATGAAAGTACGGATGATTTTCTTCCTCGGTCATCGGAGGCTCCACCTTGGCAGCTATTTTCCTCCACCTCTTGGCATAAGTCTTGTGATCTTCGGAGGGTTTTCTTTGGTTCCTTCCAAGGTGGTTCTAGTCGGTGCCAACTCACAATTATACTCATATTGCCTTACGAAAGCCTTGGACAAGTCAATCCAGGTTCTTACGTCTTCAGGTTTCAAATTTGAATACCAATCAAGTGCGTCCCCTTCCAGACTTTCGGGGAACAACCTTAGAGGCAAGTTTTCATCGTCACAGGCTTTCCCCAATTTGTTGGCAAATAGTCGGAGGTGCGTCTTGGGATTACCCGTCCCATCGTACTTGTTAAACTTAGGAGTTTTGAACCCCTCAGGCAGTTGCACATTCGGAAAGAGACACAACTCATCGTAATCCAAAACTCCCTGCTTGTTCAGCACCTGACTCTTCCTCATGAATTCATCGAAACGGTCCAGGCGCTTTAATAACTTCACATCAATGGGAGCAGAGGATCCTCCCACCTCTGGTTTGGTTTGAAATAAAATGGTCTGGCAGATAAGGCTCAGTGGTGGGGTAATAAAAAGCTTGTGTCTCAGGTGGTATATTTGCAGTGACTTGAGGTTGTGGGCCTTGCATATGAGTAGGGAAAAATGAAGGATTAGGAGGGTAAGTGTATGGCAGATGCATGGTGGGGTAGGTGAAAGTCCCTTCGGGTGGACCTTGCATGGGAATAGTAGTTTGAACTGTAGGAATAACAAAGGGTTCAGATTGCAGTTGTATTACGTGCGGAAGCTCCGGCTGTACCCCGCTACTGACAAGCTCATCAATTAATTTCTTTTGGGCGGCCATTTCAGAGGCCATTTCCCCAAACTTAGCAAGTAACTCTGCCAACTGGACCCCAGGACTCGTGACTTCCGGCTGTGTAGTCGCTGTAGTCTTATCGGATGATTCTGGTTGAGTATTCATGTTTACACGATTCCTTTGGGCTCTACTTCGGGATCGCGTAATAATGGGGCTTTTCCGAAAAGCTATTTTGGAAAATTTTACCTGAGAACGCAAAAGACTGCTTTAGATAAACCAACCGTTATTGAATTTCTGCAATTTATTCAAAAGGAAAAAAGAAAAAGAAAAAGACATGAGTTAGTAACTATTTGAACAATTCGGATGCATGTCCTATTTGGGGGGTCCTTTTGTGCCAAGGGTAGGCCTAGCATGATGCAAGCCTTCGGGGTAAAATCCCATTTTCAAACCTGTAAGTGAATATAAAAGCAGGAATTCTCATTAAAATATGGATAAACTCAGTCCTTCTTTACAACTTCATTGATGGTTCGACTGACCATTCTTACAAAATCTTCATGCCTGGCTAGTCTAGTGTGTTGGGATTCCCTAGAACTCCCAATACTAAGCTTTCGAATTTCATCTTGGATTTTATCAAATGCACTCAATGCCTTCTCCAACTTCTCGGTCTTCCTCGCCTCTTTCCTCAATTGTGTGCGGGCGTCTTCCAATGCTTGATCGGCCACCATGATCTGCAACTGATGATCCTCTAATTCTTTCCTTAGTTTCCCATTCTGCTCTTCAAGACTAACGGCAACCAACGGTATCCTTTCTCTTCCTTGTTCCATCGTTGATTTGATCCATTCGTTGTACTCCAAGACGACCCTAGGCTCTTCTTTATTCACTTGGTCCAAATGCAGGTTGTCCAAACTACACAGATTCCCCCAAGCTTCCAACACCATAGTCCGGCACTCAGTGATTGTATTGAGTTCGATGCCTCCCACTTCTTGTATGGTTGGCACTCTCTGCGGGTACCCAAACTGTCTCATAACTCGTTGTGGAATGTACCTAACCAACCCACTGGTGCTTGCTAACGGAATGAAGTCAAACTGTATAGTCTTGAAAGCCGGATCCCTTACTTTCGTCCAATCGAGAACCCACTGGACCTTATCCGAAGTTAAGGCATTGAATTCCTGGCTGAACACACTAGGAGATGCTACTCGATAGTATCTTATAACCCTTTCTCGGTGCGACTCAACCCAATTTGCTGTTGAAAGACATGAACCCAATGGATTTAGCGCCCTTTTTGCCAGATGTTCCATTGCCCACATTTGAAGCACTAGGTTGGATGCATAGAAGAACCCTCTCCTCTTTCGGCATTCCGTAATAGCGGCGAAGATGTTAGCAATGATAATGGGTACTAGGGTGGGAGTTTTCCCTTTAATTCCCACAAACACACTCTGAACCATGTTGATCGTTGAGAAAATAACTTTTCCATGCTTTTGCGGAAACAGGAGTAGATTAATCATGGCTATCCCAAAGGCTTGTGCTCGTTTCTCTTCCCACCGCTCTTTACTAATGAAGAAATCCTCGCGGTGATGATCATAGGATTCTTTTCCCCCAAATCGCTTGTATAAGAACTCGAGTGGACATGACTTTGCGTCCGGGTGTGAATTCATGCTAAATTGTTTCAACCCTAAGAACCTACAAAATTGTTCTCGGGTGCCATTCATTGGGTATACCATAGGGTGTCCTTTCCCAGGTACTTGGAACAATCCTTCTATCTCCTCCAAGGTTAGGGTTAATTCGCACTCTCCAAACCGGAAAACAGAGCCGTCCGGATCCCAGAACTCGAGCAAAGCTTTGACAATGGCTACATTCGGAGTTATGTTCAGAAGACTAGGTAAATGTCCTATATACGGGAAAAGTTTGTTCACTTCATGTGCCATGTTGTTCTTCCAATCTACCAACTCACGCGGTATTTGATCAAGCATTCTACACGGAGCCATCTGGGGAGGAAATTCACTTTAGTACCTTACCACAGGATTTTACCCCTTAGGTAATACAGAAATAGTAAACGTGTAAGTCCCATTGGATTAAATATCCGAGACATATGGCGGCTTATTCCTAAACACGGGATCCCCTACGTGGCATTCCCTTTCTATGGTTTATGCGTGATGCCAGTTTATTAAAAGCAGTGAAATATGCAATTCGAAATGAGACGTGACCTAAGGAACCCTTTATCTGCCAGGGTAGGCCTAAAATGGTATGACATTATTAATTTATGAACGAAATATGCCACAAACTTTAAACGTGTAAAAGCCTATCTACAAGGGTAGGTCCTAAAAGAAAGGTCATGCCAGGCCTTCTCATTTCCTAATGTTTGTGAGTGCGAAGGCAAGAAACAATGAAAGTTAGTTCAACACATAATCACATAACACGTTGGACAATTTAAAGGATATAAAAAGCAGGAAAAGTAAATAAGGAAAAGGGGTGGGACCCCCTCCCTCGTGCCTAGTGTCCCTAGTTCAGGATGAGGTCGACTCTACCCTAGGTAATTCTAGTATGGATGCATGAGGTTGGGGTTCGCTAATGCATCTAGACTCGATAAGTCTCGGTTCCCAAGCCTTCAGACCTAAAGGCGAAGGGTCATCACCCCCAGGGCCCTTGGTCGGTGGCTCGAGTGATCCCTTAGGTAGCGCTATGGGCGCAGCGCACACCAGCCGCCTACCCAAGGCGATCGATCCTAATCCTACAAGGCGGTGTGGGAAACGCCCACGAAAAAATAAAATAAAGTGGGATAACAATAAGTAAACGTGCACGTATGAAGTGTTCCCTATTTTGAGGGAAGGGGTCGAGAACCAATCGCAAGGCTCTAAGGGTGACACACACCCCCCCAAATGCAATGCAAAGCGCAAAATCATACATAAATAAATCATCCATCCATCCAAACAATCGTAGGCGAATGTGTGAGGAAGTGAGTTGATACGCGAAATGCAAAAATCCTAAGAAAAGGAAAAAATGCAATCCTAAACATCCAATGTGATAAATGAAAAGGTTAAAAGAAGAAAAGAATTGACTAAATCGATTGCTCGGACTCTCAAGTCCCCAGTGGAGTCGCCAACTGTCGCGCCCCATTTTTTGATAAATAAATAAATGGTTTACAAAATGTATTTTTTAATTCAATTTGTGATTGGAAAATGAATTGTGATTAAAAGAAAAATGGGTCTAAATGGGGGTTTGAGAATGCGACGATTTGACCCAAAATTATAGTTTAAAAAGGGTTTTTGAAATAAAAAATCGGAGTCGCCACTTGGTAATGAGTTAAGGTGTACCAAGTCACCTAAAAATGAATTTTTAAAGAAAAATAGGAAAAAGTAGTAAGAAACCCCTTTTAAACGACTCCTAGTCCGCGTAAACCAACGAAAAAGGTTCGGGAGTCACATTTGACGAAGGGGAAGGCAAGGATAAAAATCCAAGGCACCCCTTCGACCTAGCCAAGGCTAGTTGCGTGATTTAATCAAAGATTTTCTTGTTTTAACCAAAGAATTTATTACATTTGGATGCACTACATGAATGCAAACCCTAGACCTAGGGGTATTGGAGGAAATTTCCCTTCAAAGGTTAAGTGGTGCCAATCACATTAATTGTGAAGCCCAATAACGATCCTTTGAAGAAGTCACGAATAATGCAAGTGGGATGCAAATGAAGGGAATGCATGTATGCAATGTGAAGGCATAAATTTGAAAAAGTAATAAAAAAACAAAGATGCATAAGTGAAAATGTGCACGTGAGTGGGCAAGGTATGGTATGTGCAATGGTAATATGAAGTGCATGTGTGCAAGTGATGATAAAAAGTGTTAGTGTGCAAGTGAAGAAACATAAAGGTGCACGTGTGCAAAAATGGGAGGAAAAATGAAAGTGTGCAAGTGAAGGGATAAAAGGTGTACGTGTGCAAATGGGAGGAAAAGTGAAAGTGTAAAATGATAAAGTGGATCAAAAAATGCATGAGCCTAGGGAATTCATGCATATTGGGTACGGGGAGACCTAAATCGTGACTTAATTTGCCCTTTTATAGAGGGAATACAAGCGTGCTAAGGCTTAGAAAAAGCCACACTCGTCTATATTCCATATTTAAGGGGACTCTCAAGCAAATGAACCCTATAGCTAGCATGAAATGGAAAAATCCTAAAATGGAGGGAAAAGGGGTTCGAGGGGCATGCAAAATGATAAAACTAAAAAAATGCATGATATGTAATGAACATGCAAATATGTGCTAACGAGGGGAAATCCCTAAGGGTCTAGCGTTGGACTAGCCCATTCTATGAATTCCGACTAGCGTTGGACTAGTGGAAACGTACATTCATCCATCACATTCATTCAGGACTATGGAAAGCGAGTAGACATGCCAAACACTTATAAACACATAGCACATAACACTTAGCATGCTCGACTAGATGCAATGACCTAATTAAAGCAATAACAAATAGCATATAGACAAGCAATCAAGCTAAGGAGCTTATTACATTTGCTAACTAAAACAAAAAGGGGAAAGGGAAAATGGACCCAAAATGCTCGCCAAGCCCTATCTATTACAAGCCAAGAGGTGTACACATACCCCATTAAAAGAATAACGTAATGAAAATAAAAAGTAAAGGACATAAGTAAAAGGAATTAAGGCAAAGCTAGGAAAGCAAAGTAAGCATGCAATTCACTTAACACATTGGGTCACATAGGAGAGAAACAAAAGGGATAAAAGAAATTATACCGCCCCTTTGAATGGTGTCCAAATGAAAAAAAAAATGGCTTCAAAATAATAAAAAGGTCAAGGTACCTCAAATAGTAAAGTATAACAAAGTCACCAAATCTCTCCTAATTGCAATTTAAATGAAATCAAATAAGGCATAAGTTTCAAGAAAAGGACCCACCAAGGACCCAATTACCAACTAAAGACCCAATTGCAAACCTTAGTCAACCAGTCGAATTCAATCGAAACATTTAAGCACTCCAAAGGTCCCAAGAGCCAAGAAAAGATCAAACAACCAATTTATTTAGGGAAATTAAAGAAAATAGGCAAACACGAGCTCATTCGGTCATAAAACCCCTAAAGTCATGACTTAAGTGCAATCGACCAAGCATGGTAGTTAATTGAAACAAAACAAGCCATGAAGTTGTAGAGTTAAAACTTCCAAGGACCAGATTGAGGAAATTATTCAATTGGTTGGGTCATAGCGGCATTAGTTAGAAGCCAAGGGGTCAAAGTACAATTCTTAGACATTTTCATGCATGCATACGAACAGATTTCTGAATTTCTGGTTACTATACTTCTGCCAATGTTTCTTATTGATCACCCAAACATCATACACAAAGCTTCAAACTCCACATTTATTAGCTTCTTTAACACCAATCATCATGCACAAAAACTAATCGCAAAGATGAAAATGAAACAAAGCAGAGAGTGACCATAGGATCAAACTTCTTGCTGCAAAAATTCTGTAACTAAATCATGCAAGATTACTATGGAAGCTCCTGCAAAACTCTCGGCAGCTTGCTAAGAAAATTCTGCACTAAACTAGTCACCAACTTTCATTTTTCAAGCACGGGTCTTAGCCTCAAAACACAACTTCAAATGGAAACAAACTTAACCAACATCAAAACTTTGATCTAAAACCAAAAATCTGCTGGATCTTAGCATCTAAACATACAAAGAGAAGCTCAACCCAGCAGCTGTTTCGAGAAAGAAAATGGTGAAGAAAAATGCAGATTTTCCAAAACACGACTTTGACTATATGTTTTTCACAACCCACCTTACAACTTTAGGCTAAACAACTACATGATCACCACTCTCCCAACAAACAGAAAGCCTAGAATAAGATCATGCGACAATTTCTGGAGGAATATACAAAGATGATTTAGCACTTGGGGCTGCCACGGGAAAGAAAACAGTAAACAGGAGTATGAAAGGCAACTTCCCTCATGTCAAACCAGAGTTCCAGATTTCCCTCATGAAAATGTCAAATGATAAAGCATGGTACGGGAAACATCAAGGCCAACAAAGACAATTTAAGGCTCATTCAAATGTAATGATCTAAATCCAACAAGTTCACCCATACTAAGCTGGACGGCGTGAAAACAGATTGGAATGAGTGCATACATGTCATAACTCTCAAAGTACCATCGAACCCAAAGTTTCAAATGAAATCCAGACCAAAATAAGCTAAAGGATGGCGCAAGTTTTGTCCAGAATTTGGCTGAAGAAACACAACAAAATATTCAGGCTTCATGCCCGTGAAAACCAACTCAGCAATACCAAAAAAAAATGGAAACTTTCCTTGCCTCATCCAAGAAAAATTTCGGTAACCAAAAGTATAGCACTTCATGGTATTTTATTCAAACAATCAAAACCAGGGCCCTGAACTAGATTCCCATTCAACAGCCAAGAAAAAGAAAAAGAAAACTGCTATGACAGAAAATTTTGGACTGCTAAATCGAATCCCACAACATTTAAGTGAGCAAAAGACTGCATGACACAAGAAAAACACAATAACAGCCAAAGAGAGCAACTTTGGAATGTATAATGAAACGGAATGCATGAAACATCTCTATCCAACAATCAGGTTTCATATGAGATGAAAAAATAAGCAAGAGAAAGGGTCAAAAACTACCTGGTCACCGCCTTTAGAATTGCTGCTTCAGTTTGGATTGCGATGCCAATTCTGATGGAGTAGCTACTCGATCTCCTCTCGGTCTCCCTCTTTTGTTACTTCCAACCCCCACAAAGCTACCTCTTTTCCAAAAGCTGTTGTTGATCCTTTGATCTTTCCCGTCACTCTCTCCCGTATGCTCTTTACCCAGAATTTTCTCTAGCCTTCGACCTCTCCTCAAACCCGTCGGTCTTTTCCTTTTTTTTTCTTCCAATTTTTGCAGCCGCCCACCTCTCTCAAACTTTTTTCTCTTTGTGGCTGTCAACCTCCCCAACTCTCTCTTCAAAGCCTCACTCGAAAAACCAGCCTTTCCTCACAACCGACCTTTCTAGCTCTCTGATTTTCTCTGCTGTTTTCTCTTTCTTTTTTTCAGTTTTTCGGCCCTCTCCGATCCTCTCTCCCGTTTTCTCTCCTGTCTCCCTTTCGTAGTCCTCCTCTCTGCGGCTGTCTTTCTTTTTTTTTTTGATATGAGAGCCCTTCAACCCTAAAACCCCAGCAATCCTTCTGTATTTGCAGCTTCAGGAGCCGCCCCAGGTTTCTTTGCAAACGGCGCAAGTCCGCAGCTTTCATGCTGCGGCAACAATTTTTCCTTTTTCTTTTTTTTTTTGCTAATTAAAACAGAAATTAATAACAATAAAAATGAAATAAATGATAATAACAAAATTTTATAATAACAGAAATTGATATTGAACAGCAAATTACAACTTCCATTTTTCATTCCATTTTCTTTTTTTCTTTTCTTCTCTTTACTTAAATAAAAATAACAATAAAGAAAAAACAATAAAATGCAATAAAAAACACAAATGCTTGTAACCTGAAATAATATATATTTTCCCTCTTTTCTTTGAAAAACAATTAAAATGTATCAAAAAGTGAATAATGCCTACTACACTAAAAAACTTTTCTTCAAACTTCAAACTTTTCACTTTTTTTTCAAAAATAAGCCAGTATGCATTAAACCATTTTCCCTTTTCTTTTTCCCCCTCTTTTTTCTTTTATTTTCACTTTTCTCTTTTTTTTTCTCTAAAAAAAAATCTACGCTAAAACTTATAAATTAAAAACTACAAAAACAACTAAAAACTAAAAAGGGAATAAAAATAAAATAAAACCTAAAAAAGCTAGACGAACTAAAATGCAAAACCGTCTAAACAAAAATCATCCAATTATCACTAAAACCAAACATACAAAATTAATTCAAAAATTTGGTGTCTACAGAGACTTGTCGAAATAATTTGCCCCAGTGATGAATTGGTCAGTGGGATTAAACCCGAGCCTGCCCAATGAAATGTTGGCGGCACGAAATCCAGGTCCAACGAGATTTTTGGAATGTTGGCGACACGAAATCCAGGCCCAACGGGATTTTTGGAATGTTGGCGGCACGAAACTCAGGCCCAACTTGATTTTTGGAATGTTGGCGGCACAAAGCTCAGGCACAACTTGATTTTTGGAATGTTGGCAGCACGAAACTCAGGCCCAACGGGATTTTTGGAATGTTGGCGGCACGAAACTCAGGCCCAACTTGACTTTTTGAAGTTGGCGGCACGAAGTCCAGGCCCAACTTGACTTTTTGACCAAGAAATTGAATTTGATTTGTCAAGAAGCAAGAAGTTCAATTTGAGTTTTTTGAGTTTTTTTTTTTTGACCTTACTGATGATGATTTTTCTTTCTTTTTCTGATTTTTCCCTTTTGATTTTTTCCTCCCTTTCGGATTTTTCCACCCAAATGAGAATTTTTCAAAATACTTTGCCCCAGTGTCGGATCCATTTTTCTCTCCTTCTTCTTGCTTCTTTTTGCAGTATCGGCCTTCCGCCTCACTGGATGCTCTTCGTCATTTTGAATCATGAATAATGAATACCTGCACAGGGGGTTTAACAAAGCATGACATGCACTTAAATTCCATGAAAAGAGCCGCGGGATTGATTCGAAAAATGTTTATTATTTGATTTTGGACAAAAATCTCAAATGTATTACAAAAAAATTTGCCCCAGTATGGGCTTATTTCATGAAATCTCACAAATAAAATTTTTGCCCCAGTGTGGGCTCCCTTGATTGCAAAAATTTGTTCTGATGATTTCTCATTTATTTGAACAAAGAAAAACCGCACTTTCTAAAATTTAGAAAAGAATGCACATATACAACCATGTGAAAAAACTTTAAACGTCAAGTTTGAACTCATGCAGAAATTTCATGATGAATTCCTCGAAATAACACCAAATTCAAGAAGATTTCTTCCTCACTTTTAGCATTGGTGTTTTGAGTAATGGGTCACCATTTCTGGTTGGCTCATCTTTCAGGACCAATCAAGCGACTTTATTTCTGATTTTGAGGTGGCCAAGGAAAATGGGAGGTCAAGATTTGTCTCATTCTTTTTGTGCCCAAATCGTATCTAAACCATTCAATATCACATCTTAGTGAAAGCAAAGAGTTTGTCACCCTTACTTCTTAAGAAAACTTAGTCAACAGATAATCTTTAAGCTTGCAACAAATGGGTAGGAACGATAGCTAAACATGCGAAAATTGGTTATACCCTTATGATCACAAATGATTGATGGATTTTCTTATGAGCATAATCCTCACTTTGGGTTGCCATGAAGGAATAAGTCAACGATGGACTTTATGAGCTTATAATGTGGCTTGAAAATGACAGCTAAAGAATAAGACTTTCAAGGACGTTGCACCACTGATCGCATTTTTCCAAAATTGCCCCTATTTTGAACTCGAAGATTCTGAACTTTGTTTGATCACTCAATAGGGACTTCAGTGTCGAATTTTTCCCTGCATTTTTCTTGCTTTGCTTTTTACCTCTTTTCCTTTCCCTCAACTTGGTGGGTTTTCATATGGTGAGTAGCGTCAACCCCATACCCAGGCAATTCAGAAATACAGCTAAAATTTCCCGACATCAGAAATTTTCTTGACAGGGTCATTGCAAAGAACAGAAGTCAGGACTTTCGGCTTTTGTAATGGGGTCTGGTGGGGTGTTTAGAAAAGTTAAGGCTTGAAGGCAGATTTCAAGAACGGTTTAAGTAATCTGAGATCACATTGTTGTGCCAACCCTATTTTAGGGTTAAGTCAAGACTTGCCCCAGAGTTTATGCTCAACTGAGGCTTCTTCTCTTTCATTTTCTTTTCTTTTTCGATTTTTCGGCTTTTTGCCATTCTTTGAAATTTTCAAAATTTACCCCAATTTATTTGTGAACTGAGGTTCTCATTTCTTCTTTTGTCTTTTGATTTTGTGGCTTTTCACTTTTCTTGAAATTTTCCTTTTCAACTCAAACTTGCCCTAGTGTGGGGTTTGCGATTCTCAGGGGTTGCCAAACGAAATAATTTATTTTGATGGCTCAAAAGGGATAACTAGGGATAGAATGTTTGATTGGAAAAGAAGAGGGCCTGACCTTTATTCCGTTCCTTACAATAATTCCGAAAGGAAACTTTCATTAATGGGAAATTTCTTGCATGTATCTGAATTAACTGACTGAGGAAGACTCTTGCTCATTCATATCTATGAAACGTAAGTGATCCGCCGGACAGAACTTGTCCTTTTTCCTCTTTTCTTTTCTTTTCAAAATTGAAACCCAGGTAGAACCAAATTTCCCCAATTCGTGGTTCCCTTTCCCTTTTTTTTTCTTTTCAAAATTTCCCAATCTCCTTCCCCAAAGTGGGGTGCGATCATATGTGCCCTCGAAAAGAACCACCAATTTTTAGCTCAAATGAGGATGCAAGGGATGATCAGTGTTTAGGTTGTAGAAATGACGGCCAAAGCATCATTCTTACACTTCATGACAATCAACGTAACGCAATGCTCATTGAAAATCCACTCCCTTTTGATATTTGAAAATTTTCCATGTAGGGTAGTGATCATCAAGGCGCTTATTTGAAACGAAATTATTCTTTTAAAGGCTCAAATGGGAGAGCAAATGATAAAATGTGTATAGGTAGAGAAACGAATGCTCAAAGTATCATTCCAAATTTTCAAAACAAATAAGAATAATGCACATTTTTGCTTTCACTTAGATGTGAATTGAATATAATTAGACACAGTGAACATTTTCAAGCAGAGGTTGCCCCAATTTGCAATTTATCAATCAATGGGACTGATTTTATTTTGGGGTTGAATGAAATAGGCAAAATATAAATTGTACAGTGAATTGTACAGTGAAGGAGAAAATGTATCTCATTGGGCCTTTTGAGTGACCGTTCACCCTTTTTCTGAGCACTCTTATTGTATGGCTCGGATCACCAATCTAGTGTATATGAGGATTTTAGAAAGTATACACTTGTGAATATTCAAGCTAGAGGTTGAAAAATCTTAATTTGGTCTTATTTCTCAAAATTCATCATGAAATTTCCAATGAGTAAGAATAAAGAATGAAATGTACATAAATATACACAAAACAAAAATTGTCCAAAAATTTTATTGCTGAAAAAGTTTGAAACAAAATTTCTCATTCAATTACAATACAAATGAGAATAGAAAACTTCTAAAGAGCTCCCCATATATACCCTTCTTGTCTCCTTCTCTTTTGACACAAAAATATATTAACAAGTCAAATATACAGAATTTTCCTTGAAAACAATTATGAAATCTCTTAGAAGCTCTTAGCCTAGAGCTTTCAGATGGATCTTTCAGGTTTCCATGGTTGGATCTGCCCAAAAATCAAATAATACTTTCCAGACTTTATCGGATCAAAAATTGTTATCCAATATAGGGAAATATTTTCATCTTATTGAAACATTTTTATAAATACAGGGGAGGGGGGAAACAAAAGAAAAATACCCCGAGTTAGTAAACAAGAATATAAAATCGGTATGCATGTCCTATGGGAGGAACCCTTTTTATGCCAAGGGTAGGCCTAGCATGAAAATGCAATCCGCTAGAGTAGGCACCATACCATACCTGATGAATCCGATCAACTTATTTAGTGAAAAATAATTTTGAAGAATTTGGTCAATTGGAGAGAAGAGATGTTTGTCAAAATGAGGATCTCGTCCGAAGGGATTGATCACTTTTGATCGATACAAGAACTTGCAAAAATGCACGGGTTTGACCCTGACAAACTTCCTATCGAAGAAATTGGAATTTGTTTTGACAACTTTTTTCAGTGAAGCACGGGTCAAAACTCCAACTGATCAAATGGCTGGATGCGATAGATGTTTTTCTCAAAATCGACTAGGTTTTCCATTTTGAAATTCGACATTGAAATCCTAATTGGTCAAATGAAATTGACAATTTATTAAAAATCGATCGGATTACCCTAAAAAAGGGAAACAGGTCAAATGAATTGAATGAAATTTAATTTATCCAAAATTAATCAGATCACCCTAAAAAGGGTAAATTGATCAAATAGATTGAACGAAACTTGATTTATTCAAAATCGGCTCGGTTGCCCTACAAATGGGTAAATTGGCCAAATGAATGAAATTGAATTAGTGATTTATTCAAAAATCGGCCGAATGACCCTAAAAAGGGTAAATTGGTCAAATGAATTGACAATTTATTCAAAATCGACCAGGTGACCCTAAAAGGGTAAATTGGTCAAATGAATTGACGATTTATTCAAAAATCGACCAGGTGACCCTAAAAAGGGTAAATTGGTCAAATGACCCTAAAAAGGGTAAATTGGTCAAATGAATTGACGATTTATTCAAAATCGACCAGATGACCCTAAAAAGGGTAAATTGGTCAAATGATCCTAAAAAGGGTAAATTGGTCAAATGAATTGACGATTTATTCGAAAATCGACCGGATGACCCTAAAAAGGGTAAATTGGTCAAATGACCCTAAAAAGGGTAAATTGGTCAAATGAATTGATGATTTATTCAAAAATCGACTGGATGACCCTAGAAAGGGTAAATTGGTCAAATGAATTGAAAGCAAATTGATAAAAATAGACTGGATGAAATTGATGAATGAAATGGTCCAATGGATTGGATGGAATTAGGAGCTTATTAAAAATCAAGCCATCCACTGGTAGTTTCAAAAAACCTTATTACGATGCATTAGCCTATGAGCCTTCTAAAATCAAATTTTGGCCTCAATTGATTTATCATTTCAATAGGAGGAATCATTCGTGAATTTTCTTCAAATTAATGTCCTTTTACGCAAGGGATTTTTACCATCTTTGATAAAATGGCCAAAAAGTGATTATTAAATGCTCATATTCCAAAAATCGCTCTTATGAAGATGATCGGATCCTACCTTATCTTGTGCACTACCCCTTTGGATGGTACAAAATGTAAATGTGCAAGTCTCTTTGGATTAAGTATCCGAGACACAAGGTGGTTTATTCCTGACACGGGATCCCCTAAATGGCATTCCCTTTCTAGGGTTTAATGTATGATGCCATTTATTAAAGCGATGTAAATATGTGACAAATATGGCCTAAAGGACATAAATAATACATCGGGGGAAAAAGGTCTAAAAATGAAATGTATTTATTGAAAATCAAGTGTAATAACTGAAATTTAAACATGTGAGTCATCTAGTGGGTAAGTCACTAAAAGAGTGCCAAAAAGGCCTCTTATTGCTAAGGCACATGAATGCAATCCAAAAAACAAAAGAATGGTTAGTGCAATTGATAGTACACATAACATATTGGGAGCAATTAAGAAAAGAAATACAATAAAAGCCAATAAAAAGGGTGGAACCCCTTCCCTCGTGCCTAATTGTGCTTAAAAGAGGGTGAGGTTGACTCTAACCTAAGAAAATTCTAACATGGATGCATGAGGTTGGGGCTCACTAATGCAACTAGACTTGATAAGGCTTCGGTTCCCAAGCCTTCAGACCTAAAGGCAAAGGGTCATCACTCCCAAGGCCTTCGATCGGTGGCTCGAGTGATCCCTTAGGTAGCGCTATGGGCGCAGCGCACACCATCCGCCTACCCAAGGCGATCGATCCTAATCCTACAAGGCGGTGTGGGAAACGCCCACGAAAATAAAATAAAATGGGATAACAATAAATAAACGTGCACGTATGAAGTGCTCCCTATTTTGAGGGAAAGGGTTGAGAACCATGCGAGGCTCTAAAGGTGACACACACCCCCCCCAAATGCAATGCAAGCGCGAGATAAGCAAGTAAACATACATCCAATCAACCAATCATACATTCGCGAGCGAGGGAGTAGTTGGACACGCGTGAAATGCAAAATCCTAAAAAAGGAAAAAAATGCAACCCTAAAACACCCAAATGTGATATATGAAAAGGTTAAAAGAAGTAAAAGGTTGATTAAATCAAATTTGCTCGGACTCTCAAATGTCCCCAGTGGAGTCGCCAACTGTCGCGCCCCATTTTTTGAATAAATAAATAAATGGTTTGAAAATGTATTTTTTTTTGTGATTGGAAAATGAATTGTGATTTAAAAGAAAAATGGGTCTAAATGGGGGGTTGAGAATGCGACTATTTGACCCAAAATTATAGTTTAAAAAGGGTTTGAAATAAAAATTGGAGTCGCCACTTGGTAATGAGTTAAGGTGTACCAAGTCACAAAAAAATGAATTTTTAAAGAAAAAATAGGAAAAAGTAGTAAGAAACCCCTTTTAAACGACTCCTAGTCCACGTAAACCAAAGAAAAAGGTTCGGGAGTCACATTTGACAAAGGGGAAGGCAAGGATAAAATCCAAGGCACCCCTTTGACCTAGCCAAGGCTAGTTGCATGATTTAATCAAAGATTTTCTTGTTTTAACCAAAGAATTTATTACATTTGGATGCACTACATGAATGCAAAAGAAAGAAAAAATGCAAACCTAAATTCTAAAATGTCTCTTGTAAGGTTTTTGGTCCCAACCACATGAATTGTGGCGGCCAATAAAGGAAAACCTTATAGAGGTCGATTAATGCAAATGATGGCTAAAGTGCAAGTGTGCAAGTGTATAAAAAGGTGCACGTGTGAAATTGTATGAAAAATCCAAGTGTTTGTGTGCAAGTGTATGAAAAGGTGCATGTGTGAAATTGTATGAAAAATCCAAGTGTTTGTGTGCAAGTGTATGAAATATAGTGATAAGTGCATATAGGTGTAATTAAGTGCAATTTTGTGAAGTAGAAATCAAAATGAACAATAAGGAAAGGAAAAGTGATGAGGAAATGTGAATTGAAAAAAATGAGTAAGTGATAAATGAGAATGAATGAACCTAAAGGAATGCATCAGGTCGGGTATGGGAATGACTCCTAACTTTTTCGACTTCGATTTTTCCTTTGATTAGAAAGCAAAACTAGCGTGCTAAGGCTATCGAGTAGCCACACTCGCTCGTTTCCCTTATCAAAAGGGGACTTTTCAGGCAAATGTACCCTACCTAGCATGAGATGCAAGACCTAAAGTGAGGGGAAAGGGGAATCGAGGAGCATGCAAAATGATAAAACTAAAAAGAATGCATGACATGTAATGAACATGCAAACATGTACTAACGAGGGGAAATCCCTAAGGGTCTAGCGTTGGACTAGCCCATTCTATAAATGAGCCACAACTAGCGTTGGACTAGTGTGGTGACGTACATTCATCCATCACATTCATCCATGGCTATAGAAAGCAAGTAGACATGTCAAACACTCATAAACACATAGCACATAACACTTAGCATGCTCGACTAGATGCAAGAACCTAATAAAGCAAATTAACACATAGCAACAAAAACAAGCAATTAAGCTAATAAACCTATTACATTTGCTAGCTAGGCACACGTCTTCAATAGGTCTTCATCAAGTGCTTTCCAAACCCTATCTATTACAAGCCAAGAGGTGTACACATACCCCATTTAGAGAATAACTTAATGAAAGTAAAAGCAAATGAAATAAATGAAAGGAACTAAAGAACGGCAAGGAAAGCGGAGTAGACATGCACTTCACGTAGCATGTTGGTTCACATAGGGGAGAGACAAAAAAGATAAAAGAAGTTATACCTCCCTTGAAATGGAGCTCTAATGGGGTGAAGTCACTTATTGATCCTCCAAAATAAAAGAAATGGTCAAGGTACCAATTTATTTGGAAAAATTAAAGAAAATAAGCAAACACAAGCTCACTTGGTCACAAAGCCCCTAAAGTTATGACTTAAATGCAATTAAACAAACTATGGCAATTAATTGAAGCAAATAAACGATGAAATTGCAAAAATTAAGTTGCCAAGGACCAAATTGATGAAATTATTCAAATGATTGGGTCCTAGTTGAGTTATCCAAGAAAGGAATCTACCAAGGACCCAATTGCGAGCATTAATCAACCATTCAAAACCCAATTAAACATTTTAGGAACTCCAATAGTCCAAGAGCAAAGAAAAAGCCAAATAATGGTTCAAATACGAATACTTTAGGACTCAATTGCAAGAGATTGGAATGTAGTTGGGCCATAGTGCAACAAAGGAAGACTTGGGGGGTCAAAGTGCAAGATTCAGAATTTATTTCATGCATGCAACGATGGCAAAGCCTTCTTTACTTCTGCACCAGTTCAACCGCAATCCTTTTTCCGTTTCCTCATGCCAAGCGAGTTTAACAAATACCAAGGTTTCAACTATCAATTAGCAACTAAATGAAACATGAATTTTTTGTTGCAAGATTGAAACAAAGGTTGGAGCTGACCATCAAAGATAAAAACCAAATAGCAAAAGAAGGAAGAAGAGAAAAAAAATGCAGCAAGGTTTTCTGCAATCGACAAAACAATCAAGCAAGCTGCTGTTTTACTTTTTTAGCTTAGCTGAAACACATCTATGCATATAGTTAGTGGGCAGCCGTGCAACTTTTGGAAATGTTTTGTATGCAAGCTTCATGCAAAGTGGCGAACCAGTTTTTTGCTATAGAACATTCGGCAACTGATGCAGGTTTCTGAAATTTTTCAATGCAACTTTTCCATTCAAACACAACTAAAACCTTAAACAAACATTACCACTTTGACCTTAACAACAATCATCACCAAGCTCAACATCCAAATAAGCCAAAGACATGGGAGGAAATCATACAAACATTGGAAATACTTCATGCAATACCACAGATGAAGTGGCTACAATCAAACTTGCTGCACTTTTCAGCCATGACTTTATTTGTTTCATTATGCAAACAGGTTGATCACATGCTAGGACTTCACCTATCAACTACCAACTAAATGAAATGCCAACCCTTATTTGTAGAAGTGTAACAAAACATTTGAGTTAGCCAACATCAAAAGAAAAAGAGAGAAAAGCAGCATGAAGCCTAAGAGATTACATGCATCAAAAAGGCCTTACAAGCATCAAAACTTCATGATGTAACGGAATGTAAAATCACAGCAGCGAACAATTTAAGCTCCCGGCAAACATGTTCATCATATGTCAATGGAATAGCAAAGACATTCCCTAACTTTGATCAAGTCAAAAACATTCCGCAACAAAGGAAAAATCTGCTGCTGCAACAAGATAAAAAAAACTCCAATTTGTTGCAGCAAAATCTCGGCTCCTCATACCAGCTCTGGTATATGTGATCCAAACTGACAAGTTTACTTACCCCAAAATCCAATAAACTTCAGCACTAATACAATCCTACTGCAAGAACTCAGTCATTGCAAGTCAAATGGAAAACCAAATGGGCAATATAGAGAACAACAACCAGATTTCTGGGTTTCTGCAATTCATTGCCCAGGAGCATTTCCAATCAGTTTTTGTAAACATGCGAGACCTTATAATTATTTTCACTTTGTAATCGCACATCCAACAACATAAAGAAGACAATGAAACAACAGGAAACCAGAAAACAAATGGCTAAACGAAAAGAGTAAACATCAATAAGAAATGAAAGCTTCGGTTCCACAGATTCCTTCTTGTATATGTATGGGAATGAACAAGGGGGCTGGAGAGTTACCTTTTTATGCCTTAAAGATTCGAAATGGTGGTGGAAATCCCCAGGCAGGATGAGCGAACCTCAACAAGAATCAAAAAATCCCAGGTTGCAGCGTTTTAGTATGCCGACGAAACCGACGTAGCAGAAGTGAAACTGCTCCTTTGCGGCCAAATTCGGCGATCTTCCGGTTGTTCCTCCTTCAAGACATCTGAACAAAAATCCCTCCTTTCACTTTGTAGGTTGACCAGAAGTTCATGGCTTCACCAATGGAGCTGAATCGGGGCAGAAAATCCTTGCGAAAGCAGGCTGAAAAATCAGCCTCGTAGTGGGTTTTGCATAGGAAGAAAATTCTGCACTTTCCTTCGTGGTTCTTGTCTTCCGCCGTCAAAACCCTCTCAAAGTTCTCTCTTTTCCTTCACCGTTTTCTTCCTTCTTCCTCTGATCTGGCCCATAGCTTTCTTGCCCAGAAACCCCAGCTGCCCTTAGCTTTTCCTTTTCAGCCCAGCCGTTAGAAGCCTTCAGATTTTTCCTCCCGTGGCTTTTCTCTTCAGCCGTCAACTGCCATCCTCTCTCAGTTTTCTCCCCTCGGCAGCCGTCCAGCCCCCTCTATTTTCCAGCCGTCCAAACTCCCCAGCCGCAAGTCTTCCTCACTCTTTCTATCACTCTCTCTCGGTCGCTGTTTTTCTGTTTTCTTTTCTCTCCCCCCACAGGCCCCTCAGCTCTCTCTCAGTTTTAGCCGTCAAAACTCCTCTCAAAAAACCCCCCTTGGCTGCGGCTGTTTCCTGTTCTATTTATATGAGGCACTCAACCCTAAAACCCCCAGCCACTTCCTCTGAAATTGCAGCTAAGGGCTGCCCGAAGCCCTTCCTTGCAAGCTGCGAAAAACGCAGCTTGCAAGTCGCGTATCATTTTTTTTTTAAAACTTAAATAACAAAATGAAAAATAATAAAAATTAAAAACAAAAACAATTTAATTAACATTAGAAACAACAAAATGCCAATCCAATTTTCCTCTTTTTTTGTTTTCCATTTTCATCGTTTTTCTCTTTTTTTTCTTTTTTCTTTCTTTTCCTTTTTTTTTCAAAAATAACTTAACAAAAATGAATAAAATGCTAAAAGATTGAATTCAAAAGAAATAAACATATTTTGTGAACAATTTTCCTTTTTCCTTTTTGTTTCAAATTTTATGTTAGAAACTCAAAAATAAAAACTAAAAAACTAAAAAGTGAATAAAACTTAACACGACAAATAAAACTAAGAAATAAATAGTAAATTATGCTAAAAAATTTGGTGTCTACATTAGGCATTTAAATGCTTCTAATTGTTCAATTCCATGTTTATGTGTTTGATTGCTTGACCCTTGTTTTGTTTTGGACCTTTAAAGTTCTTAAATGTTCGATTGACTCGAATGTTTGGGTAAGGGTTATGTTTGAGTCCTTAGTAGATGCTTTACTTGGAAATTGAATAGGTCATGCCTTCTCCTTGATCTTTAAGTACCTTTGACTACATTTAAGTTGTGATTGAGGAAATTTTTGATGGTTTGATGGATGTCATTTGATTTATTTACGTTTTATCATTAAATTGGTGCATTAATCTTTTGCTTTGGATGATTTTATCCCAAGTTGTCCCGATATTTGGTGACTTTAGCCCCATTTAGGTCTTATTCATTTCATTAACATCACCAACGAGGAAGGTATAATTCCTTTTATTTTTTGTCTCTCCTATGTGATTCAATGTGCTAATTGAGAATCGCATGTCTAACTTGTTTCCCTAGCTTTTCTTTAGTTCATTTATGTTATTTACTTTTGCTTTTATTTAAGTTATTCTTTATGGGGTATGTGTACACCTCTTGGCTTGTAATAGTTAGGGATTTCATTGTTTTATTCCATCTTATTCCCCCTTTTTAGATTGTAGTAGGCCTTCCCCCCAATAATGTAATAGTTAGGGCCTTAATCGCTTTGTGTGACTTGCATGCTTACGTGCTACATGTTAACTTGCTTTATTAGGCTTTTGCATCTAGTCGAGCATGCTAAGTGTTATGTGCTATATGTTTATGAGTGTTTGGCATGTCTACTCGCTTTTCATAGCCTGAATGAATGTGATGGATGAATGTACGTTTCCACTAGTCCAACGCTAGTAGGAATTTATAGAATGGGCTAGTCCAATGCTAGACCCTTAGGGATTTCCCCTCGTTATCACATCATTTGCTTGTTCACCACATATCACGCATTTTCCTTAATTTTATCATTTGGCATGATCCTCGAATCCCTTTTCCCCTCATTTTAGGTTTTGTATCCCATACTAGCTATAGGGTTCATTTTGCTTGAGTGTCCCCTTCCGATGAGGGAAACGAGCGAGTGTGGCTACTCGATAGCCTTAGCACGCTAGTTTCGCCTTCTAATCAAAGGGAAAATCAAAGTCGAAAAGTTAGGAGTCCTTCCCGTACCCGATTTGTTGCATTCCTCTAGGGTCATACTTTCATTTTATCGCATCCATACACTTTTAACCACAATTTTGCACATTTCTCAAACCATACTTTTTTACTACATTTTACCTATCACTTGCTTATTTTCACTTCACAAATGAAATTCCACTTTACCTTATATATCTATTACTCTATTTTCATACACTTGCATACAAGAAACACTTGAACTTTATACAATTTCACACAAGCACCTTTTTATACATTCGCACACTTGCACTTACATTTTTTTTGCATCTTTCATACACTTTCACACTTGCACACTTGAATTTGAACTCTCATTTGCATTAATCGACCTCTATGAGGTTTTCCTTTGTTGGCCGCCACAATTCATGTGGTTTGGGACCAAAAGCCTCACAAGAGATATCGTAGAACTTAGGATTGCATTTTTCTTTCCGTTTTGCATTCATATAGTCATATCCAACGTGCGATACATACATTGGGTAGAGAATTAGGAAAGGTAAGGTTAAGTCGCGCAACTAGCCTGGGCTAGGTCAAAAGGGTGCCTTGGATTCTATCCTTGCCTTCCCCTTTGTCAAACGTGACTCCCGAACCTTTTTCTTTGGCTTACGTGGACTAGGAGTCGTTTTTAAAAGGGTTTTACTACTTTGTCTTTAAAACTTTATTTTTTAGGTGACTTGGTACACCTTAATCATTACTAAGTGGCGACTCCAATTTCTCATTCAAAAACCCTTTTTTAAAAAAACTATTTTTTGGGTCAAATCGTCGCTTTTTCAAGTCCCATATTAGACCCATATGTTTTTCAACTCACAAAAATCATTTTCCAATCAAAATTGAATCAAAAACATCTTTCTCAAACCATTTATTTATTTATCAAAAAAAAAAATAGGGCGCGACAGTTGGCGACTCCACTGGGGACTTCCTAAGTGGGTCCAAGCATTTTGACTTAACCATTTGTTTCCTTTTTCTACCCTTTCTATGCATGGCATGTGGATATTAGGATTGCATTTTTCATTTTTAGGACTTTTTGTCTTATGTACGTAATCAAACCAATCCCTCGACTCACGAATGTATGTTTGAATGAATGTTTACTTGTTATCTCGCGCTTGCATTGCATTTTGGGAGGTATGGGTCACCCTAGAGCCTCGCGTTGGTTCATGACCCTTCCCCTCCAAACGAGCACTAGCATACGAGCATACGCTTTACTTCTTTTATCCCTTTTCATTTTTCTTTAGTGGCTTGTCACGCCACTCCACCCTATTAGGATTAGGTGACTCACTTGGACATGTGATCACGACACGATGTGTGTGTAGCATGTTCCAATGGGTCACTCAATCTTCCGCTTAAAGCTATTGGTTGATAGCCTTTAGCTTTTGGTCGAAGATTGAGGTTTTGATAGATTCACTCAAACACGTAGCCGTGACACGATGTGTGAGTAGCGGTGTTTGGGGAATCGCTCGAGCCACCGACGAGAAACCTTGGGGGTGATGACCCTTGGTTTCCAAGTCTGAAGGCTCGGGGACCTGAGCTTATCGAGTCTAGATGCATTAGCGAACCCCAACCTCATGCATCCATGCTAGAATTGCCTAGGGTAGAGTCAACCGTACCCTAAATTAGGAAACACTATTTCACGAGGGGAGGGGTCCCACCCTTCTTTCTTTATCTATCTTTGTTGCTTAATTGTCCAATGTGTTATGTGATTACATGTTGAACTCACGTTTCCTTGTCTCTTGTCTCTTGCATTCACAAACATTAGGAAATAAGAGGTCTGGCATGACTTTCTTTTAGAACCTACCCTTGTAGATAGGTTATTGCACGTTTAAAGATTTTGGTATATTGCATTCGTAGATTAATGATTGCATATCATTCTAGGCCTACCCTGGCAAATAAAGGGTTCCTTAGGTCACGTTTCATTTCAAATTGCATATTTTATTGTGGCATCATGCATAAACCCCAGAAAGGGAACGCCACGTAGGGAATCCCGTTTTAGGAATAAAACCAACCCTTTTGTGTCCCATGGGTATTTAACCCTTCAAGGGATTGCACGTTTAAGTTATCGCATAACTGGAGGAATGAGACTCGTAGGTAAGGTAATTGACAAACTACCTTCTTCATTATCAGATGGCTTGCCCTCGCCGCTTCTACCAATTGTTAATACCGTCAACTGAGGTTCAACAATGGCCCACCTTCATGTTACCTAGTGAACTGCATCAAGTAGCCCAATTTTTAGGACCAATTGGAGACTTTAAGGAGATCAAATCCAACAATTATTTGGTAGAGGCTTTAGTTCATCTTTGGGACCCCGAGTTTACTGCTTTTAGAATAGGCAATAGGCAAATGACTATAACACTCGAAGAAGTAGCTGGCCTCCTTGGTTTACCCATACGTGGAACTGCCTTGGTGTTTCCATTTGCTTCCGACAAGGCCGAATTTTGTCAAATTATAGGATTGAAAGAGTCCGTGCTACGAGGGTCAGATCAGGGCGTCGCCGTGAATATTCTGTTTGAACGATTTGCGCCACGCGACGGATTCGAGAGGCATGTGACGGATTTTGTGTTCACTTCCAAAGCCGTATGGGAGCGCAAAAGGGTACTAGTATATGGGGAAGTTGTGGCTGGGACCTATCTCTTTCCACGAAAAAATCAAAAGATAGCCTTTAAATTAGCAAAAATTGTGAATGACCTTTTCTTAGGAATTCAGGGTAAGCAGTGTTCTATAGTCCCGACCATTCTCGCAGATATTTTCTTAGCTTGTACTGGTTGTCGAAAGGGAGAAAAGTTTTTCCATGGGGCGAACTTGGTTTTATACATATGGGCTACGGGACATTTTAAGAGACAAGCATCAGTTGCCGATAGTTTGCCGGTGGTTGGATATAATTAGGTAATCACACATCCCAAAAGAGTCAACGAGGGAGATCTACCAAAGAATGCATCCGAATGTGTGGACTACTTGGAAACATTGCAAGATTTCAACATTAGGTGGGTATTAGATTGGACAGACTGCTTCGAGCCGATACTTCGCACTAAGGAATCTGAACGTGTTCTCTTGCTGGGTACTCAAGGAATCATCTCATATACCCCGAAGAGATTTCTCAGACAACTAGGTCGCATTCAGGGGTCGCCACCGATTTTCGAGTTTAGTGAAGTCACCATTTTCTTTGATCAGGGGGTATGCCCAAAAGAGATCCCTATGAAGAGCCAAATCACTGAATCTTGGAGAACAATATCCGACGATAGAAGCATTCGTTATCTTCCGGAGCTCAAACAGAAGGGGGTAATGACTGCACCATACGAGGATTGGTTGAAAGATTCCACCACGCAAGGGTTGCAACATGAGCCGTATGAGGAAATTGAGAAGCTGAGAGCCATCATTAAAGCCAAGGACATGGAGGTGGTACAGTTGAAGAAATCCATCAAAGTGCACAAAGGAAAGGCAGAAGAAAACAAGAGGTTATATGAGAAGGAGCGAGAAAGGCGCCAAGAGATGAAGCGGAAATGTGGGGAATTATATGATCAAGCCGAACGTGTCAAGATGCCATATGCTAGAGAAAGTAAAAACTCTGTACTAGATAGGCTTAGGAACTTTGGTGATCTTGTACGAAATCGCCTTCGCGATATGATGTAAACAGATGTATTTGGTTTCTGCAATGAAATGAATCTCTTTTCACAAAGTGTTTGTCAAATAACAGGTTTGATTAATGGGTCTCATTCCGAAAGTGTTGCATCATGCTAGGCCTACCCTTGGCACAAAAAGGGTCCCCCCATAGGACATGCATCTGAATTGTTCGAATAATTACTAACTCATGTCTTTTTCTTTTTCCCTTTTTGAATAATTTGCAGAAATCTAATAATGATTGGTTTATCTGAAGAAGTCTTTTGCATTCTCAGGTAAATTTCAAAATAGCTTTTCGGAAGAACCCCATTATTACGCGATCCCGAAGTAAGGCCCAAAGGAATCGTGTAGACATGAGTACTCAACCAGAATCATCCGATAAGGCCGTTACAACTACCCAGCCGGAAGCCGCAAGTCCTGGGGTTCAATTGACAGAGTTACTCACAAAATTTGGGGAAATGGCATCAGAAATGGCCGCTCAGAAGAAGTTGATTGACGAGCTCGTTAGTAGCGGAGTGCAACCTGAGCCTGTACCCGCTACACAACCACAATCCGAACCATTTGTTATTCTTCCATTTCAAACCACGTTTGAGGGAACTTTCAACCCGCAATATGCTTTTACTCAAAATCCTCCTTTCTACCCTCCTTATGGTCAAGGATTTCAGCCTCAAAGCGACCCAAACATGCATTTGAACCCACCAATTTTTTATCAGCCTACTGCAGAGCCCGTCGTGCCGGAGCACACTTTCCAAAATAAGCCTGAAATGGGTGAATCTTCTGCTCCAATTGATATGAAGTTACTCAAACGTCTAGATCGTTTCGATGAATTTATGAGGAAGAGTCAGGGGTTAAATAAGCAGGGAGTCCTGGATTATGATGAATTGTGCCTTTTTTCGAACGTGCAGTTGCCTGAGGGGTTCAAAACCCCTAAATTTAACAAATATGATGGGACGGGTAATCCCAAGACACATCTCCGACTATTTGCCAACAAATTGGGAAAGCCCGTAGACGATGAGAATTTGCCTTTAAGGTTGTTCCCCGAGAGTCTGGAAGGGGATGCGCTTGACTGGTATTCTAACCTGAAGCTTGAAGACGTGAAAACCTGGATTGATTTGTCTAATGCATTTGTGAGGCAGTACGAGTACAACTGCGAGTTGGCTCCGACCCGAACTATGTTAGAAGGAACGAAAAGGAAGCCTTCTGAGGACCACAAGACCTATGCCAAGAGGTGGAGGAAAATAGCTGCAAAGGTCGAGCCACCAATGACCGAGGATGAAATCATACGTACTTTCATAAAAGCCCATGATCCGCCGTACTTCGAAGAGATTTTCCGTATGACTGGATGTTCGTTTGCTGCAATTGTAAATAAACTTGAGGAGTTTGATGACTTTGTGAGAGTTGGGAAGATTGTCAATGTCTCCGCCCTTAAATCTCAGTTGGATGCTTTACAAGGGCAAGGAAGCAATGTGAAGAAACCGCCATTCAAAAAGAAGGAGGGGGACACAACCTTTATCTGGAACCAAAACCCTTCACCTAGACCCCGATATCAACACAACCCAATCTACCAACCCCATTACCCTTACTACTCAAATCCGCATCCTGTATATACTACCAATATCCACCACCCTCGACCTCGTCCAAATTATCCTAACCCACCTTCAGCCCCTTTTCAAATTTCCCAACCAAATCCACCCCAAAATCGACCTCGCCCTCCATATAACCCAAGATTTCCTCCACCAAATAGACCTATTTACAACCATTCTCAACCTCCTGAACATTACAACTGACCCCCTAGCAGTACATTTACCAACCTAGGTAGGCCTCTGGATCAATTGTATGGACAATTAAAGGCTGCCGGGAAAATTGGTACGGTGCCCCCTCCAACCTACCCATATGGCATGCCCGCCTGGTATAACCCGCAAGCCGTCTGTGCTTATCATTCAGGGGCCGCCGGACATTCGACTATTGATTGCAAGGCGCTTAAGCATAAAATCCAAGATATGGTTGAAGCCGAAGAGATTGTAATCAGAAAAAGGGAGACACAAGGGCCGAACGTAAATAGGAACCCCCTGCCGGAACACGCTAATACTGTTGGGGTTATTCTGGATGATGCAGAGTACGTGGAACAAGTCAAAGAATTGGCAAGGGAAACTGAAGTGTTTGGGGTCACAGACCAACCCTTTGTCATAGAGTTGCCATTTGAAGAGGATGAAAAGCCCTTTATCTTGGATCTCACGCCAGCTAAGAGTGCGGCTTTGGAGCCAATAGTCGTCGAATTCCCGAAGCAGGAGCCTGTCCTGAGCCTCCAACAAGTACCATGGAACTACAATGAACCTGTCATACAGATTGGGGAAAAGATAATGGCAAAGGAAGAAGTGTCAGCAGTCACCAGATCGGGGAAGGTTGCAAGTCCATTTGAAGCTACCATTCCGATTCAAGCAAATAACTCTGAGCCGCCTGCTAAACCAACAATCACCGAGAAAGAAGCCTTGGATTTTCTTAAAAGGCTTCAAAGAAGTGAGTACAATGTAGTTGAGAAGCTGAGCAAGTCGCCTGCCCAGATATCCATGTTGGATCTACTCTTTTCTTCAGATATGCATAGGGACGCACTGATCGAGGTGTTGACCAAAACTCAAATCCCTAAGGACATTTCAGTTGATAATTTCTCACATATAGTTGGGAATGTGTTATTCACCAAACAAATCACTTTCTCTGACGAGAAATTGCCGGCGGAAGGCATTGGACATAACAAGGCCCTGTACATAGTTGTGAGGTGCAACGGAAAATTGCTGCCGAAGGTTTTGATTGACAACGGATCTGCGCTTAATATCTGTCCCTGGAGCACCTTGGAAAAGCTAGGATTGCAAGATGTCAAGCTGAGGCCTTCAGGGACCATAGTCCGAGGTTTTGATGGAGCGCAAAGAGAGCCAATAGGAGAAGAAAACTTAGTGGTCGAGATGGGACCCGCACAATTTCAAATAACCTGCCAAGTCATGCACTTTCCTAGTGTTTACAACGTTTTGCTTGGAAGGCCGTGGATTCATAAGTTCGGAGCCGTGCCGTCTTCATTGCATCAGTTGCTGAAGTTTGTAGTAAATGACAAGCTGTTCACTATATTTGCCGAGGAGGATTGCCTTGTAATCACCGATTCTGGGTCAAAAGAGGATGGAAGCCGCAATGTCACCATGACTCCTCATAGCACGGCTGATATCGTCTCTGTAAGTTGGATCACAAACGAGGAGCGAGCTTTACCAAAGGCCAGTGTCATGATGGCCAAAGAAATGATCCGTGGAGGCTATGAATTTGATAAAGGGCTGGGACGAGATTTGCAAGGAATTCTGAAGCCAGTAGAGATTATGGAGAAAAAGGATTCATTTGGTTTGGGTTTCCTACCGACTGCCAAGGACATCAGAGAGATGAAAGAACGCAAGAGAGCGGAGAAAGAAGGAAGACAAGGGGCTCTTGACATTCCACCACTGCGTTATACTTTCCCACGACCAGCCGAGGTGATCATGTCAGAAATTAACCCAGTTGACGAAATTGAAGCAAGTTTGGCCCAGTTGTTCGTTGGGGCGACATTTGAAGATAGTTTGTCAGACGAAGCTGAATTTCCTGATATCCCTGAAGGGTCAATTCCCAACTGGACAGCCGAGTTTCTGCCCATTCGGAAGGAGTTTCGGTAAACTGAAAGGGGTTTATCATTCATATGAATTCATGAAAATACTTTTGCATCTGTAAATAGCCAATGAAAATAATTTTACTTTTGACTAACATTTGCGCATGTAAATATTGTTATAGTTTTCATTTCCACTTGCTTTCAATCAAAGGTCTTTATGAAAATGCACAAGTTGTTCTTGTCATGTTGTGTTGTTATTTGCTTGTTTATATTCATATTGCTTGTTCATTTGTTTGTTGTATGCTTATTTGCTTATTATCCCACATTCGTTAATTCTTTCAGATGGCCAAAAATAAAATTATTTGACCCTTTGGATATCACAGTTCTAGAATACGATAATGGCAATCTCTATATCACTCACGACTTGGAGGTCTGTGAATCCGAACTCCAAAGCGAGAGTGATAATGAGGAGGTATTCGATTCTTTTGCAAAGGACTTTGAACAATATGAGGAAAAACCAAAACCGAACCTGGAAGAAACAGAAAAGGTTAACATTGGCACTGAGGATGAAGTTAAGGAGGTGCAGATTAGTATTCACTTGAATGAGAAGCAGAAAAAGGAGATGATTGAATTCTTGACTATGTTCCAGGATGTGTTTGCATGGTCCTATGATGATATGACTGGTATTTCAACTGATGTGGTAGTTCATAAATTGCCCACCGACCCTTCTTTTCCACCCGTAAAGCAGAGACCCCGAAAATTCAAACCAGATATGAGTCTCAAAATAAAAGAGCAAATTGGAAAGCAACTCAAAACCAACATTATCATTGTTTCCTATTACCCAATTTGGCTTTCAAATCCAGTCCCTGTTCCAAAAAAGAGTGGAGAGGTGAGAGTTTGTGTTGACTATAGAGATCTTAATAAAGCCAGTCCTAAAGATGATTTCCCTCTACCAAATATTCACATTCTCTTAGACAATACTGCCGGACATGAGATTGAATCCTTTTGCGATTGTTTTGCTGGCTACCACCAAATTTTGATGGCAGAAGAGGATAGGGAGAAGACTGCTTTCATTACCCCTTGGGGTACCTTTTGCTACCGAGTCATGTCTTTCGGTTTAAAGAATGCTGGAGCAACATATCAGAGGACCATGACAACCTTATTTCATGATATGATCCACCGGGAGATGGAGGTCTACGTGGATGACATCATAATCAAGTCTAAGAGGGCAGAGGACCATTTGGTTGATTTGAAGAAGTTATTCGAAAGATTGCGGAAGTACAATTTGAAGTTAAATCCTGCGAAATGCGCCTTTGGAGCACCTGCAGGTAAGCTGTTGGGATTCATTGTTAGCAAGAAGGGCATAGAAATAGATCCGGTGAAAATCAAAGCAATTCGAGATATGCCAGTGCCGAAAACTCAGAAGGACGTGAAAAATTTCTTAGGGAAGATCAATTTTATTGGGAGGTTCATCGGCCAACTAACTGCCACATGCGAGCCGTTGTTCAAATTATTGAGAAAGAATGTGCCGTTGTATTGGAGTGAGGAGTGCCAACAGGCTTTCGACAAGATTAAAGATTATTTGTTGCATCCACCAGTTTTAGTGCCGCCCAAACCGGGCCGACTTTTGATTATGTATTTATCTGTACTCGATGGAGCAGTAGGGTGTGTTCTAGGTCAGCATGATGACTCTGGAAGGAAGGAACAAGCCATTTACTATTTAAGCAAGAAGTTCACGCAATATGAGGCTAATTACTCATTCATTGAGAAAAGCTGTTGTGCATTGGCCTGGACAGCCCAAAAATTGAGACACTACCTGTTGAGCCATACCACCTATCTTATTAACCGATCTGATCCTTTGAAGTATCTTTTGGAGAAGCCGATGCTAACTGGGCGTTTGGCTAAATGGCAGATAATTCTCTCAGAGTTCGATATTGTTTTCACTTCACAAAAGGCTGTCAAGGGGCAAGCTATAGCTGATCATTTGGCAGAAAATCCAAGGGATGATGATTATCAACCCCTTCATACGTATTTCCCTGATGAGAAAGTTTTATTCGTAGGCACTACAGATGATATAAGTGAGCAAAGCCCTGAATGGAGGCTTTTCTTCGATGGAGCTTCGAATTCTCTCGGAGCTGGAATTGGAGCCGTTTTGGTTTCACCCGAAGGGAAGCATTACCCTGCCGCTGCCAAATTGCAATTTGCCTGCACAAACAACATGGCTGAATATGAAGCCTGCATTTTTGGTCTCAAAATGGCTTTAGAAATGGAAATCAAAGAGTTGATAGCTTTCAGTGATTCAGATTTGCTCGTGCATCAAACCTTGAAGCAGTGGATAACCAAAGATTCAAAAATTCTGCCCTACCATTGTAGTCTGCTCACTCTGGCCAAGCAATTTCGAAATTTGGAGTTCAGACATCTCCCGCGAGCCCGAAACGCATTTGCCGATGCTTTGGCTACCTTAGCTTCCATGATCCAATATCCCGATGAATTGAAGATCGAGCCAATTCTGATTCAACTTCAAGACAAACCTGCCCACTGTTGGGTTGTAGACAAGTCCTCTGACAATGTTCCTTGGTATAATGATCTTAAAGAGTTTCTCAAAACAGGATCTTATCCTCTGCATGCTAGTACAAAGGACAAGAGTTTTCTGCGTAGAATGACTTCAAAATTTTTCTTGAATGGAGAAGTGTTGTACAAAAGAACCTCGGATTTGAACCTTTTAAGGTGCATTGATGAAGATGAAGCTCAATATATGATGAAAGAAGTGCATAGTGGCGTTTGTGGACCTCACATGAATGGCCATTTGCTAGCGAAGAAAATCATGAGAATCGGATACTTCTGGCTTACTATGGAGCATGATTGTATAGACTTTGTCCGGAGATGTATAAAATGTCAAATGCACGGTGACATTATCCGTGCTCCACCCACTGAGTTGCATAGCATGACCGCCCCATGGCCTTGTTCAATGTGGGGTATGGACGTGATTGGTACAATCGATCCTCCTGCTTCAAATGGACATCGATTTATATTGGTGGCGATCGAGTACTTTACCAAATGGGTTGAAGCGGAGTCATTCAAACATGTCACGAAGAAGGTAGTGGCCAATTTCTTGAGAGATCACATCATCTGTCGCTTTGGAGTACCCGAAACACTAATCACGGATAATGCCAAGAATCTGAACAATGACATGGTAGATGGACTATGCGAGCAGTTCAAGATCAGACATCGCAACTCTGCCATTTATAGGCCTCAGATGAATGGAGTTGTAGAAGCCGCAAATAAGAATTTGAAGAAGATTATCCGCAAAATGACTGAAAGGCATCGCAATTGGCATGAAAAGTTGCCTTATGCTTTAATGGCGTACCGGACTTCTATCCGGACATCGACTGGGGCAACGCCATATTCACTCATGTACGGAATGGAAGCTGTATTACCAGCTGAAGTTGAAATTCCTTCGCTACGAATTCTCATGGAAGCTAAATTAGAATAGGCTGATTGGATCAAGCAGCGCCATGAGCAATTGACTTTGATCGATGAAAAGCGATTCAATGCTATCTGCCATGGTCAGTGCTATCAGAAGCGTGTGGCCCGGGCTTACAACAAAAAAGTCTATCGACGGGCATTTGAAGAAGGTGATAAAGTACTAAAGCGGATTTTGCCAATGCAAGATGAAGCTAAAGGCAAATTTGCTCCAAATTGGCAAGGGCCGTTCATTGTCCAAAAGGTATTACCTGGCGGAGCTCTTATTTTGGCCGAAATGGATGGACGGACATTTCCTCAACCCATCAACTCAGATATGTGCAAAAAGTTTTTCATTTGATCATGCAAATTTTCTTTAGAAATTCATGCAAATGGCGAAATGCAAGTCGGGCCATCTTCTTTTACACTCAAAACATTTTATCTCTACTTGTCCCCTTTGAGCCATTAGAATTGACAAATTTTCGTTTGATAGCCCTTGAGAATTGCAAACCCCACACTGGGGCAAATCTATTTTTGAAAAAGAAAAAAAAGAAAAAAAAAAGAAAAGAGAACCCTACACTGGGGCAAATTTAGTTTTCAAAGAAAAAATGCAAAAGTGAGAAAATGCAATGAAAAAATGCAAAGAGAGAAAATCTGATCAAACTGGGGCAAATTTTCCTCAGTTTCGGAATTGTTTTTAAAAGAGTGCAATCTCAAGTTATTTCACCCCTCGTATCAAATCTGCTTTCAAGCCTTAACCTTTCTTGAAAAACACCCCACCTGACTCCATTACAAAAGCCCAAAGTCCTGGTTTTCGTCACTTGCTGCATTTCTATTAGAAAATTTGCTAATCAACTGGCAGGTGATGTCTGTAATGCCTTCACCTAAAATTCATAAGGGAAGTGCATTTTACTGATGCCAACAATCTTTTAACCACATTTCTCAGTTGATCGGGAATGAGGTAGTTCTGCTTTTCTTTAGGTGAAAACCCGCAAGGGCGCCTATAAAAAAAAAAAAGGGAAAAATGAAAAATGAAAAGAAAAGAAAGAGAAAATAAAAAAAAAGGGAAAAAGCAAAAACAAAAACAAAAGGGTGGGGGCAACCTTGGTGAAAACCCGAAAGGACGCCAAGGTAGGTTTTCACAACAGTCGAGCTCAAGAAGGAACAGCTGGTGACCTGGTTCATCTAGGGTTTTCCTCATATTTGTGATACTTCTGCCATTATCGGATTCCGAAAAAAATATATCCAAAGTCTTGAATATGATTTTCGTTGGCTAAACTTGTATTGTTCTTCACAAATATTCTTTTGCAAAATGTATCTTTATGAACCTCTTGGTTGTTCTCAATTATTTGTGTATGAATGCTTATGATTGTCGACATTCTTTTGCATGCTCATCTTTGCCTGACATAGGAAATCATCTTGCATATACATTGATTTTTATATGACCAATTTTCATGCATCATTCTTTCACCACTGAATTCAAATGAATGATAAACCCTAAGGTTTGTGCAAAGATAGGGGATTCAATCATCAATTATAGTGAGTAACATGCAACAAAGCTGCCACCTAGGTTGGGCGACGTGTTAAATCCGTATTTTATCAGTCTCAGAAATTGAAAGGTTTCAAGTTCGATTAAGGCAAACGCCGCAGAGCCGAAGTAAAAGCATCACAAGACTCATGTTTACACGATTCCCAAGGCAAACCGGATCAAATAATGGTGGCAAGTCCATTATTTCTTCTTTTCTTGCAGGAATGTTGCTTTTACAAACAAGAGCAGCGACTATCCTTTTGGCACCTAAATCAACGACAGGCAAAGCTTCCCAGTAAGCAAGGGTCGATGTTATTTGCAAAGCTCGTTATAAGAAACAGCATCAACTATCGCTTCAATCACAAAGATCCAAACTTCCCTCTTGGTACAAAAGTTAAACTATTCTGAGGTAAAAAACTCAATTCATTGTTTAAACTTCCCCAGTGAAGTCCTGTTTTTAAATTTCTGTTCGAGCCAGTCCCGTTTTAAATTCATGTTCGGGTCAGTCCCGTTTTTAAATTTCTGTTCGGGTCAGTCCCGTTTTAAATTCCTGTTCGGGCCAGTCCCGTTTTAAATTCCTGTTCGGGTCAGTCCAGTTTTTAAATTTCTGTTCGGGTCAGTCCCGTTTTAAATTCCTGTTCGGGTCAGTCCCGTTTTTAAATTCATGTTCGGGTCAGTCCCGTTTTTAAATTCCTGTTCGGGTCAGTCCCGTTTTAAATTCCTGTTCGGGTCAGTCCCGTTTAAATTTCTGTTCAGGTCAGTCCCGTTTTAAATTCCTGTTCGGGTCAGTCCCATTTTTAAATTCCTGTTCGGGTCAGTCCCGTTTAATTTCATGTTCGGGTCAGTCCCGTTTTAGAATTCCTGTCCGTTCGGATCATTCTGCAGCCGAATAACACAGGTAAGTATTTGGTGTCTACTTCTTTGTCTTAAGTTTTTTCAAAACTCAGACAAAGAGGGGCAAACTGTAGACACCAAATTTTTGAAATAATTTATATGCTTCATTTTAGTGATAATTCTTGTCTATTGGTTTTTGTTAAATTCATGATTTTGTTTAGATGGTTTGCATTTTGTTCATTATTGTTTGTTTTGCACTTTTAGTTGTTATTTTATTTTAGTTTTATTCATTTTTGCCTTTTAGTTTGTTTAGTTCATTTGCTATTTTTTATTTTATTTTGTCATGTTAGTTTTTTTTTTTAAGCTTTTCAAGTTTTAGCAAAGAAAAAAGAAAAAAAAGAGAAAAACGAGAAAAACGATGAAAATGGAAAATGAAAAAAATGGAAAATTGCAATTTTGCTGTTTATTATTTCTAGTTTATTCATTTTTATCTGATGTTAATTAAATTGTTGGTTTTCATTTAATTTTATTACCATTTTGTTAAATTACTTCAAAAAGAAAAAAAGGGGGAAAAGAAGAGAAAAAAAAAAGAAAGAAAATTAGCATTTTGTTAGCATTTCTGCATTTTTTTAATTATTTTTTATTATTATTTTATTATTGGGTAATTAGTTATCTATATTAATTAATTAGATTTAAAAAAAAAAACGTCGTGGCATGCACGCTGCAAAAAATTGCAGCGTGCAAAGGACACTCACGGAAGATCATCGGAGGGCTGATATGAAGGCAAGGGCAAGCCCTTCATCCTCACCATTGGGGTGGGGGTTTAGGAACCTTGGAGTTCCATATAAAAGGGATGAGAAAAGAGCAGCCGCAAAAAAAAAGTTTAGAGAAGAGGACGGCTGGAAAATCTGGAGTGAGTAAGAGAGAGGAAGAGCGTGAGAGATAGAAAGATAGCAAGGGTCTGGAAAAAGGGGGAAGAAATCAGAGAGAGTTTGACGGTGGGATGGCTGAGAGAGAAGTAGAGAGAATAGGGGGCTGGCAGCGGATCTTGTGAAAAAGAGAACTAGAGAGAGAGCTTCAAGATGAGGTCAGATGGAGATAAAACAAAAAGAGAGGAAGAGCCTGTGAATTAAGGGGCTTCGTTTGAAGAATTTGGAACGGACGGCTGGAAATCTGAAAAAGGCAGCGGCAGAAAGGGGAGCGAGGCTAGGAACGGCTGGGGTTTTAGTTGGAAGGGCAGATAGGAAAAGAAAGATATAGAGTGAGCTTGGGAGGTAACAGCGGAGAAAAGCCAGAAAAACTGGTTGGCAGCTGAAGAGGGCAACTGAAGAAAGAAATCTGGAAAGGAAAAGTGGGGCGATGGATGAAAAAACGAGATTTTGACAGATCTACATACTTTCATTTGCGGTCTCCTTCATCAAGGTTGCAGCAGATCTCATTGGTTTGCCGGTGTCGCGCCCCATTTTTTTGATAAAATAAAATAAATAAATGGTTTAAAAAATGTATTTTTTGATTCAATTTGTGATTGGAAAATGAATTGTTATTTAAAAGAAAAATGGGTCTAAATGGGGGTTTAAGAATGCGATGATTTGACCCAAAATTATAGTTTAAAAAGGGTTTTTGAAATAAAAAATCGGAGTCGCCACTTGGTAATGAGTTAAGGTGTACCAAGTCACCTAAAATGAATTTTTAAAGAAAAATAGGAAAAAATATTAAAAAACCCCTTTTAAACGACTCCTAGTCCACGTAAACCAACGAAAAAGGTTCGGGAGTCACATTTGACGAAGGGGAAGGCAAGGATAAAAATCCAAGGCACCCCTTCGACCTAGCCAAGGCTAGTTGCGTGATTTAATCAAATATTTTCTTGTTTTAACCAAAAAAATTTATTACATTTGGATGTACTATATGAATGCAAACCCTAGACCTAGGGGTATTGGGGAAAATTTCTCTTCAAAGGTTGAATGGTGCCAATCACATTAATTGTGAAGCCCAATAATGACCCTTTGGAGAGGTCACGAATAATGCGAGTGGGATGCAAATGAATGAAATGCATGTATGCAATGTGAGGACATGAGTTTGAAAAAGTAATAAAAAACAATAAATATGTAAATGAAAATGTGCACGTGAGCGGGCAAGGTATGGTATGTGAAATGATAATATGAAGTGCATGTGTGCAAGTGATGATAAAAGTGTTCGTGTGCAAGTGAAGAAACATAAAGGTGCACGTGTGCAAAATGGGAGGAAAAATGAAAGTGTGATGAGGGTATAAAATGGTAAAGTGGATTTGAAAATGCATGAGCCTAGGGAATTCATGCATATTGGGTACGGGGAGACCTAAATCGTGACTCAATTTGCCCTTTTATAGAGGGAATACAAGCGTGCTAAGGTTTAGAAAAAGCCACACTCGTCTATATCCCATATTTAAGGGGATTTTCAAGCAAAATGAACCCTATAAATAGTATGGGATGCAAAATCTAAAATGAGGGGAAAAGAGATTCGAGGATCATGCCAAATGATAAAACTAAGGGAAATGCGTGATATGTGGTGAACAAGCAAATGATGTACTAACGAGGGGAAATCCCTAAGGGTCTAGCATTGGACTAGCCCATTCTATGAATTCCAACTAGCGTTGGACTAGTGGAAACGTACATTCATCCATTCCATTCATCTACACTACGGAAAGCTAGTAAACATGTCAAACACTCATAAACACGTAGCACGTAGCACTTAACATGCTTGACTAGATGCAAAACCTAATAAAACAAGTAACACGTAACACATAGGCATGCAACCAAGCTAATGAAATTATTACATTCACTAACTAAAACAAAAGGGAAAGGGGAAAATGGACCAAATCGCTCGCCAAAGCCCTATTTATTACAAGCCAAGAGGTGTACACATACCCCATAAATGAAAGGAATGAAAGGAATTAAAGAAATGTAAAGAAAGCAAGGTAGACATGCAATTCACTTAGCACATTGGATCATATAGGAGAGATAAACAAAGATAAAAGAAGTTATACCTTCCCCTAATGGTAAGCAAATGAAGGAAAATGGCTTCAAAACAATAAAGGGGTCAAGGCATCAATTTAAAAGTAAAGTATAAGCAAAAACACCAAAACCCACCTAATTGCAACTTGAATGAGCTCAAAAAATGCTTAAAGACCAAGAAAACGGAATAACCCGTTCAATTTCCAAATATAGCATCTACTAAAGACCCAAAACAAGCATTACTCAAACATTCAAGTCCAAATAAATCGTTTAAGCACTTCAAAGATTCCAAAAATAAAGAAAAAGAGCCAAACAATGATTGAAGTTGCAATGATTTTAGGACTTAATTACAAGATACTAAAACATGCTTGGGCTATTGTGGCACAAAGAGAAACTTAGAGGGATCAAATTAATTGAATTCTTCAATTTGCTTGGGCCATGGTAAGATAAGGAGAGACTTAGGGGGCCAAAGTGTAAAGAAAAAGCCAAGGAATGGTTCAATTTGCACTTTTAGAAACCAATTACAACCATCAACAACCACTCAAGTCTAATTAACACATTTTGGGAAATTCACGAGCTCAAAAGCAAGGAAGGGAGCCAAGTCATGACTCAAATTGCAATTATTTTAGAACCCAATTGTAAGCTACTAGAACATAGTTGGGCCTTAGTAATATGCGGAGGAACATGGGGGACTGATTTGCAATTTTTGAAACTTTTTACATGCCAAATTCATGCAACAAAGAAAACAACGTAAACAAGTTTCTGCAATAAACTTTCGGCAGCTTCCTCTTGTAAACTTCATGCCAGATTTTAAACAAAACTAACTAACTAACACCAACTCTCAAACACCCTTGACAACTGAACATTTTTGTTAACTCAATCCCTTCATAAACAACCAACCCTTAAAATGAAATGAAAGATCAAATGATGAACCATATTGCGGCAGAAAATAGAACTTGCTGGAAATTTTATTTCCCAAAAACGCAGGTTCCCATCCAAATGCCCAATTTTGATCTAAACTTTGTTCCCCAGACACCAAAATGGAAAACTAAGCAACCAAAATAAGAACTTCCGCATCTAAAAAGGCTAAAAAACTTAACAGGATATCACGCCACATTCTGAAAGAAAAACATGCAAACATTTGATGTTCAAAATCTGCTACAACTAAAGGAGAAGTCTGCTGCAGCTTCATTTACAAATGGGCTCTAGACAGCCTTAAGTATAACCATTTCATTTGTCCAAACTCTGGATTAAGCAATCAAAACAAATAAAACTCACATCCAACAAGCAAAACATAGAAGGAAATTATATAAAACACTTATGGAACTTTTAGGCAAGATGGAAAAAGATTGCTGTAATTTTATTGATTCACTTTGAGTTGAGCGCATATGATATAGCAAGGGTGAAATATCTTGAAGACTTTGCTGGACAGCCTCAATAATAGCCTTTGGTATATAAAAATCCTCCAAACACACACTAAACCCCTCGGAATACAGATTTTCCATCAACAAGGGTGTCAAAAAAAAATTGAAGAATCTTAACACCTCCTTAGGACCTTTTGAGAAGAAAATAGATGTAATAACATCAATAAAAGTAGACTGCAATAGATCCCTATTAAAATCAAGTTTGACCAATTCGCTACTGTGAGTCAAGTATCTTTCTCCACTACACTCAAAGGAAGCAGGTAATGCAGTCTGGCCGAATTGATAAAAAATGCAGCAGAATTTCTGGCGTGAACTTTGCAGCTCAAATATTTTAGATGTTTAAACACTCAAACTCAACACCCAACCTTCCATTTCCTCCCTTCAAAACACAATTAAACATGCAGCTGAAGTACAAACTCAGAAAGCAGCCATGGAAAGATCAGTAAGAGGAAAAAATGCAGCAAAAGTTTCAGCAAACTAGGAAACTTTCGTCAAACTGAAGCATTCTTAGCTTCTGTAATTTTCAGATGAAGACTTTCTGCAATTCGGCACCTTGCCAAACCAGCTCTCAAGCATAATCAAGTCCAAACACAAGGCTTTAAACTAGGCAGCAAACCATCATCCAAACAAATAGAAAAAAAAAATTGAGCAAAATCCTGTGCAAACAAAAATAAAATACGTTCAGCAAGTTGAAAAATCTGGAACATATAAAACTGATTTGGCAAGTTGAAATGCATTTTCCAGCAAGTGCTTGGGCATGATTCAAATACTTTTTGACCCAAAGACATGAACCCAACACTAAACTTTCCACTTCTTCCCTTCCACACAGAATTAAGCATGCAAGTTCAGAAAACAGCCATGGAAAGAAACAGTAAGAAGAAAAATGCAGCAATTTTCTTGTTCATTTTTATTTCTTGCTTAACCGAACTAATGAGCTGCATGCAAAGCTTAATCATCTTGTCTTAAGTTAGTTAAACACATAACCCAGTGAGAATCAAACACTTTCCAGCAAATCTCATTCTAAAATACCCCTGCAATTTCCAAAACATCTTCAACGGCTAAACTGGAAAAATTGTTTCAGCAGTCCATCAACTCCCATTAAAGTTTCCAGCCATGCAACCGAAATTCAGGCCACGTAGTTCACATGCAACATCAAATAAGGAACTATCTAGCAGGTTGAGTTCAAAATTAAGCTCAGATCATCACAACTAGCAAATTAAAAAACCGAAACTTCCAGCTCAAGCTCTCGGCAGCTTCACTTCCTTCTCAAACAGATTTTTCTGTGACTTAAACTATCATCTAGCCACACAATCTCACATGCATGCTTATAAACAACTTCATCAAGCCATAATCAACTAGCTTAAGTCCAGAAATTACCTCAGCTTAAGGCTCAAATCACGCAACTAGCAGCTGCAAAAATCCTCTACTCTCGGCTGTCCAGAATTTCAGTCCGCAACTCTCCTTCTCCCTTGCTCTAGCTTGCGACCAGTATGAAGACAATATGGCTCCCAATCTCTTTCTAGTTTACAGACGAAAGGAAATGGATGAAAAGCTCACACGGACAGCAGCTGCAATTTTTCCTCTCGGCAGCTCACGCACGCGAGGATGGTTAGTCTGAATTCAGTGGTTGCAGCTGTAATGGTTGTGACTGAATTGATCACGGCTAGTTGAGGGTGAAAAATGGAATGGCAGCTCCCTCTCCCTCGCTGGTTTCCTCACTTCGATGATTCCAAGGTAGAGGGTGTTGTTGTAGCTCACCGAAAGCTCACTCAGACGACAGAAAGCTGATGTTTCTCTCCTCTCGGCTCGCTCGCGGTTGGATGTGTTGGTCCTGGTTGCGGATGGATGAAGCTGTGGTGTTTCGATTGGAACTGGTGGAGATGGTGATGATCAGTAGCTCACTCGACTGCCTCTTGCTCTCTCTCTCGCTTGACTTCCTCGGACAGAACAGGGAAGTTGCAGCTCACCACTCGCATGGCTCTCTCTCTGGTTCCCCTTGTCGATGATACCAAGGCAGGGAAATATTGTTGTGAGCTGAGGTAGTGGAATGGAAAATGAGTGGCGGATGAGTGTGTGTGTAGAGGGAAGGGAATGCACTCCGGCAGAGATGGAAATGTTATTTTTTTTAAATTAGTTAATTAAACAACAAAAATGATAGTAATAAAACAATAATAATTAATGATGAAAACAACTTAATTAACATTAGATAAAAATAAACTAAAACAACAAAAAATGCAAATTTCCATTTTTTCATTTTCATTTTTTACTTTTCTTTTGTTTTCGAAATAACCTAACCAAAAAATAAATAAAGTCAAAAGATTGAATTTAAAAAGAAATAAACCTATTTTGTGAACAATTTTCCTTTTTCTCTTTTTTCATGATTTTTCTACGCTAAAACTTAAAAATAAAAATAAAAATAAAAACTAGAAACTAAAAAAAAAACTAAAAGCAACCACGACAAATGAGAATAAAAAGTAAAAGAAATTACACCAAAAATTTGGTGTCTACAGTTTGCCCCTCTTTGTCTGAGTTTTGGAAAAACCTGAGACAAAGAAGTAGACACCAAATACTTACCTGCTTTATTCTGTGGCAAACGTCACGAACGGTGGACGTTTTAGAAATAAGGACTGACCCCTTTTGGCAAAACTTTTGAAATAGAATTCACTTAGACAGGAGATTTAAAGCGGGATTGATCCGAACGGAATTTAAAGACGGGACTGGCCCAAACAGGAACTTAAAGCGGGACTGACCCGAACAGGAATTTAAAACGGGACTGACCCAAACATGGATTGAAAACGGGACTGACCCGGACAGGAATGTAAATGGGATAGATCTGAACAGAAATTTAAATGGGATAGACCCAGACAGAAATTTAAATGGGATAGACCCAGACAGAAATTTAAAACGGGATTGATCCAAACAGAGAAATTAAAATTGGGACTGACTAGAGAAGGAAATTCAAATCATGGGACTGGCCCGAACAAGCTTTAATCGCGGGATTGACCCGAATAAGCTTTGAATCGCGGGACTGACCCGAACAGGCTTTGAATCGCGGGACTGACCCGCATAAGCTTTGAATCGTGGGACTGACCCGAATAAGCTTTTGATCATGGGACTGACCTGTATAAGCTTTTGATCATGGGACTGACCTGTATAAGCTTTTGATCATGGGACTGACCCGAAAATGCTTTTGATCGTGGGACTGACCCGTATAAGCTTTTGATCATGGGACTGACCCGAAAATGCTCTTGATCGCGGGACTGACCCGAAAATGCTTTTGATCGTGGGACTGATCCGAAAATGCTTTTGATCGCGGGACTGACCCGAAAATGCTTTTGATCATGGGACTGACCCGAAAATGTTTTTGATCATGGGACTGACCCGGATAAGCTCTTGATCGTGGGACTGACCCGAAAATGCTTTTGATCGAGGGACTGACCCGAAAATGCTTTTGATCGAGGGACTGACCCGAAAATGCTTTTGATCGAGGGACTGACCCGAAAATGCTTTTGATCGTGGGACTGACCCGAATAAGCTTTTGATCGTGGGACTGACCCGAAAATGCTTTTGATCGAGGGACTGACCCGAAAATGTTTTTGATCGAGGGACTGACCCGAAAATGCTTTTGATCGAGGGACTGACCCGAAAATGTTTTTGACAATCGGTCAGTGGGATTAAACCCGATCCTGCCGTGATGAAATTTGATTCGATTTTGGTTTTTGATTGATGATTTTTGCTTCTTTTTGACTTTTCTTTTTGACTTTTCAAAATCTTTTCAAAAAATTAATTTGCCCCAGTATGATGAATTTTTGCTATTTGAGTCCAGAGTTGATTCTGTATCGCCATGCTGTTGCACTTTTTGATGAAATTTGCTTGCGACATTTTCAATATGCCTTTGTTCATTAGGACTCTTTCCGACACCGATTTCAGTGCAAGGTGTGATTGTTTTCATCCATGCATGAAATTTCCTGCAAAAGAGAAAAAACAAAGAAATTGCCACCATTATTTGATCCGTTTGTCCTTGAGAATCGTGTAAACATGAGTCTTTCAACGCCTTTATCAACTTTTGCTGCAGCAGTCGATTGAGTTGGATTTTTCACCCTAAGGTTTTTCTAATTTACAAACTGATCAGGTATGTGCTTTGCCATATTGTGAAGTCTGCGTAACTAACTTTGTTGAACCTTAACCCTTTTCAAGAGATGACTGAACCCAAGTATGCTTCGAATAAACCACGGGGATTGTTATTCACCAAAATTCAAAGATAAAGAATGAAGTATGCAAGAAAATTCACATGTCATGAAAGAATAAATATGCACAAGAATGCACACATAACCACTTGTGCTTAAATTCTACAAAAAAATGCCATGAATGCAAGTAATTTAGAAAAATGAGCTTCCTAAGAATGTATTTGCAAAAGAATGTTTTACAAAATGACACAGTTTTGGTCAACAAATGTCATATTCAATTCTCTGGATATCTTTGTTCTGGAATTCAAAATTGACAGAAGTATGACAAAATGAGGAGAAATCCAAATGAACCAAATCACCAGCTGTTCTTCCTCGTGCTCGCTCGCTGCAAAATCCTACCTTGGTGCCCTTTCGGGTTTTTACCAAGGTTGCCCCCCCTTTTTTGTTTCGTTTTGTCTTTTCTCCTTTTTTTTTTTTTTTTTTTTTGAGGTGCCCTTTCGGGTTTTCACCTAAGGAAGCAATGGAAGAGCTCAACCATAATCGCCTCAGGAGTATGAGTTAAAGATTTCTGACATCAGTAAAATGCACTTCCCTTGTAAGATTAAGCGAAGGCATTATGGACATCACTTGTCAGTTGATTAGCAAACTTTCCAATAGAAATACAGCAAGTGACGAAAGTCAGGACTTTGGGCTTTTGTAATGGGGTCAGGTGGGGTATGTCAAGAAAAGTTAAGGCTTGAAAACAATTTGCTCTTATGAGAGGTGAAATAACCTGAGATTGCATCATTTGAAATCATCTTCAATTTCGAACGAAACTGAGGGAAATTTGCCCCAGTTCGATTGAATCCTCTCTCCTTGCATTTTCATTGCATTTTCCTCACTTTTTGCATTTTTCTTCAAAGCTAAATTTGCCCCGGTGTGGGGTTTATTGTCTTCCATCTTTCTTTCAAAGATAAATTTGCCCCAGTGTGGGGTTTTACCTTTTCTTTCTGATCGTCTCTGTTCACAATGAATTTGCCCCAGTGTGGGGCTTGCAATCCTCAGGGGCGGCCAAACGAAAAAATTATTGTTCTGATAGCTCAAAAGGGATGACTAGGGATGAAATGTTTTGATTGGAAAGGAAGATGGCCTGACCTTTGCCTCGTCCCTTGCATGATTTCCAAAAGAAATTTGCATAATCAGAAATAAAACTTCTTACACATGTCTGAGTTGATAGGTTGAGAGACTGTTTGTCCGTCCATCTCTTCAAAGATAAGTGCTCCACTCGGTAGCACCTTTTTGAATGACAAATGGCCTTACCAGTTTAGGCCAAATTCGTCTTTGATTTCATCTTGCATTGGCAAATCTCACTTTAACTCTTTGTCCTTCTTCTTTAAAGGACCGGTGGCGGACCTTTTTGTTATGAACACAGGCCATACGACATTCAACTGCTTTTCATCCATCAAAATCAATCGTCGGTGACGCTGCTTTAACCAATCAGCTTAGAACTTGGCAGAGGAGGGATTTCTTGATGAAAGGCTTTCTTAACGAAAGGATTTTCAATGAAGAGCTTTCTTAATGAAGGGATTTTTCAATGAAGGATTTTTAATGAAGGGATTTTTGGTCTTCTCAAAGAAGGGATTTTTCAACGAAAGGATTTTTGGCCTTCTCAAAGAAGGGATTTTTCAACGAAGGGATTTCTGACCTTCTCAAAGAAGGGATTTTTCAATGAAGGGATTTCTTAATGAAGGGACTTTTGGATGAATGGTATTATCGGAATCCAGAACAGTAATATTCAAAGGGTCAAATAATTTCATCTTTGGCCATTTAAAAGAATTAAAATTCAGGACAATAATCAAATAAACAAATTGTACATTTAGTGGAAAAACTAATCAAAGCGGAAACAAGACAAAAACTTAATTGCGAAAGATGTTTTCATGAAGCCATTCACATATGCAAGAAATGGTTTTTGTGAGCTTTAATAAATAACAACCCCTAGATTTACCGAAATTCCCTTCGAGAGGGAAGATACTCGGCCATCCAAATTGTGCAAAGCTCCTTCAGGATTTTCAAATTTCGTCGTTGGAGGTGGATGCCTCGAAGGTGTCCTGGTGTTCAGGAAAAGGATTTGTACTTATGATCGGCCCTTGTTCACCTCTTTTCCTTAGCACTATTTCTCCTGCCTCGATCATGTCTTGGACTTTGTGCTTAAGTGCCCTGCAATCGGCGGTTGAGTGGCCAGGTACTCCCGAATGATAGGCACAAATAGCATGTGGATTGTACCCAGCAGGCATGCCATGAAGGTAAGTTGGAGGGGGAATCACGCCTATTTTGTTGGCAGCCTTCAATTGCTCATACAATTGGTCCAAAGGCCTGCCTAGGTTGGCGAAGGTTCGGGTACGGCTTTGATTGTAGGTTTCAGTGGGTCGGGGATAGTTGTAGGTGGGTCTATTTGGTAGGGAAAATCTTTGGTGGTAAGGAGGCCGAGGACGAGCTTGTTGAAAGTTTGGTTGAGATATTTGGAAAGGGGTTGTAGGCGAGTTGGCATAATTTGGGTGAGGTCGAGGATGAGTGATATTGGTGTGGTAAACAGGACGAGAATTTGAGTAGTAGGGGTAAGGGTTTGAGTAGGTAGGGTATTGTCGAGATCTGGGTCTTGGGACAGGGTTTTGATTCCATGTGAAGGCAGTTTCCCCCTCTTTCTTTTGGAATTGCGGGCTCTTCCCACTAGTCCCCTGACCTTGCAAAGCATCCAACTGTGACTTGAGGGTAGAGACATTAACAATCTTCCCAGCTTTCACGAAGTCATCGTACTCCTCAAGTTTATTGACAATGGCGGCGAACGAGCATCCAGTCATGCGGAAAATTTCTTCAAAATACGGGGGATCATGTGCTTTAATGAAAATGCGTATGATTTCGTCCTCAGTCATCGGTGGCTCGACTTTGGCAGCTATTTTCCTCCACCTCTTGGCATAAGTCTTGTGATCCTCGGAGGGTTTTCTTTTTGTTCCTTCCAACGTGGTTCGTGTCGGAGCCAGCTCGCAGTTATACTCGTATTGCTTTACAAAAGCATTGGACAAGTCAATCCAGGTTTTTACTTCTTCGGGCTTCAAATTTGAGTACCAGTCGAGGGCATCCCCCTCCAGACTTTCCGGGAACAACCTTAGAGGCAGGTTCTCGTCGTCTACAGGCTTTCCTAACTTGTTAGCAAATAGTCGGAGGTGTGTCTTGGGATTACCCGTCCCATCGTACTTGTTAAACTTAGGGGTTTTGAACCCCTCAGGCAATTGCACATTGGGAAAGAGACAAAGCTCATCGTAGTCCAGGACTCCTTGCTTGTTCAACCCCTGACTCTTCCTCATAAACTCATCAAAACGATCAAGACGTTTGAGCAGCTTTATATCAACGGGAGCAGAAGATTCCCCCATTTCTGCCTTGGTTTGAACAATATGGTCTGGTAGGAATGGCTCAGCAACAGGGTGATAAAAGGTATGTGGCTCAGGTGGTATATTTGAAGTGATTTGGGGTGGTGGACCTCGCGTGTGAGTAAGAAAAAATGAAGGATGAGGAGGGTAAGTGTATGGCAAATTTGTGGTGGGATAGGTGAAAGTTTCTTCGGGTGCAATAGGAAATGATGGAGTAACAGTGGCATGGACCGAAGGTAGGACAAATGGCTCTTGCTCAGGCTGTCTGGCGGGTACAGGTTCGGGTTGAACTCCGCTACTAATTAGCTCATCATTCAACTTCCTTTGGGCGGCCATCTCAGACGCCATCTCTCCAAACTTGGTAAGCATCTCAGTCAACTGAATCCCCAAACTTGCAGTCTCGGGTTGAGCGGTAATAGCAGACCTATCTGACTGTTCCGGTTGTGAACTCATGTTTACACGACTCCTCTGGGCTTGACTACGGGATCGCGTTATGATGGGGCTTCGACGAGAAGCTATATTTAAATATTACCTGAGAATTTTGAAAGGAATTGCCTTTAGATTTAACCCTTGCTTAGTTATTCCAATAAAAACAAAGAAAAAGAAAAGAAAAAACAAGAGTTAGTAGATATTCAGAAAATTCGGATGCATGTCCTATGGGGGAACCCTTTTGTGCCAAGGGTAGGCCTAGCATGAAAATGCAGTCCTCCAGAGCAGGCACTATACAATACCTGATGGATCCGATCGACTGATCGTGTGAAGAATGATTTGAAAAATTTGGCCACTTGGAGTGAGAAGAGACATTTGCCCTAAAACATGAGGACGAAGTCGGAACGGATTGCTTGCTTTGATCTACACATAAAATGATTTGTGAAAGGGATTGCCAGGTCTCGATTAATTTATTCAATGAACCCTAAAGGGGAAAAAGCGAGTCAAATGGATAAAATTGGTGATTTATTCAAAATCGACCGATTTACCCAAAAATAGGTAAGCTGATCAAATGTATCGGATAACATTGACGATTTATTCAAAACTGATCGAATAGATAGACTTGGTCAACTGAATTGAATGAAATTGATGATCTCTTCAAAATCAACTTGATTTCGCCCTAAAAATGGATAAATTGGCCAAATGAATGAAATGGAGTTAATGAAATCGGCCAAATCACCCTAAAAGGGTAAATTGGTCAAATGAATTGATGATTTATTCAAAAATCGACCGGATGACCCTAAAAAGGGTAAATTGGTCAAATGAATTGGATGAAATGAATTTATTCAAAAATGATTAGATTGAACTAAAATTGAATGAATTGACAAAAATGGATTGGATAAAATGGATGATTTGTTCAAAAATCGATTGAGTTTTCTACCCATTGGGTAGTTTCAAAAAATTACAATGCCTTAGTCTATGAGCCTTCTAAAATCAAGATTTGGCCTCTATATTTATCGTCTCATCAATGGGGAATCATTTGTGAATTTTTCTTCAAATTAATGTCCTTTTACGCAAGGAAATTTTACCAATTAGGTTTAAAAATGGCCAAAAAGTGATTTTTAGACGCTTATATACAAAAAATTGCTGCCGTCTTTGAAAAGATCGGATCCTACCTTACCTCGTGCACTACCCTTTTGGATGGTACAGAAAATGTAAACGTGCAAGTCTCATTGGATTATGTATCCGAGACACAGGGCGGTTTATACCTAGCACGGGATCCCCTAAATGGCATTCCCTTCTAAGGTGGATGCATGATGCCAGTTTATTAAAGCAGGAAAATATGCAACTCGAAATGAAACGTGACCTAAGGAACCCTTTATCTGCCAGGGTAGGCCTAAAATGGCATGGCATTATTATTTGATGAAATATGTCACAATTTTAAACATGCGATAGCCTATCTATAAGGGTAGGCCCTAAAAGAAGTCATGCCAGACCTCCTATTTCCTAACGTTTGTGAATGCAAAGGCAAAAGACAAGGAAAGTTAGTTCAACACATACCACGTTGGACAATTAAAGGGTATAAAAAGCAGGAAACATAAATAAGGAAAAAGGGTGGGATCCCTCCCCTCGTGAAAGGTGTTCCTAATAGGGTAAGGCAGACTCTACCCTAGGTGAAACTATATGGATGCATGAGGTTGGGGTTCGCTAATGCATCTAGACTTGATAAGCTCAGGTCCCCGAACCTTCAGACTTAGAAACCAAGGGTCATCAATCCCAAGGTTCTTTGTCGGTGGCTCGAGCGATTCCCCAAACACCGCTACGCACACATCGTGTCACGGCTACGTGTTTGAGTGAATCTATAAAAAATCCTCAACCTTCGACTAAAAGCTAAAAGGCTATCAACCCATAGCTTAAAGCGGAAGATTGAGTGACCCATTGGATCATGCTACACACACATCGTGTCGTGATCACACGTCCAAGTGGGTCGCCTAATCCTAGTAGGGTGGAGTGGCGTGACAAACCACTAAAATAAAAATAAATGAGGGGTGAAAAGTTAAAGCGTATGCACGTATGCTAGTGCTCGTTTGGAGGGGAGGGATCGAGAACCCACGCAAGGCTCTAAGGTAGAATCCCCTCCCAAATGCAATGCAAAGCGCGGAATTACATACAAACATCCATTCACCAAAACAATCGTAGGCGAACGTGTGAGGAAGTGAGTTGATACGCGAAATGCAAAAATCCTAGAAAAGGGAAAAATGCAACCCTAAACATCCAATGTGATAAATAAAAAGGTTTAAAAGAAGAAAAAGATTGATTAAATCAAATTTGCTCGGACTCTCGAATGTCCCCAGTGGAGTCGCCAACTGTCGCGCCCCATTTTTTTGATAAAATAAAATAAATAAATGGTTTAAAAAATGTATTTTTTGATTCAATTTGTGATTGGAAAATGAATTGTTATTTAAAAGAAAAATGGGTCTAAATGGGGGTTTAAGAATGCGACGATTTGACCCAAAATTATAGTTTAAAAAAGGTTTTTGAAATAAAAAATCGGAGTCGCCACTTGGTAATGAGTTAAGGTGTACCAAGTCACCTAAAATGAATTTTTAAAGAAAAATAGGAAAAAATATTAAAAAACCCCTTTTAAACGACTCCTAGTCCACGTAAACCAACGAAAAAGGTTCGGGAGTCACATTTGACGAAGGGGAAGGCAAGGATAAAAATCCAAGGCACCCCTTCGACCTAGCCAAGGCTAGTTGCGTGATTTAATCAAATATTTTCTTGTTTTAACCAAAAAATTTATTACATTTGGATGTACTATATGAATGCAAACCCTAGACCTAGGGGTATTGGGGAAAATTTCTCTTCAAAGGTTGAATGGTGCCAATCACATTAATTGTGAAGCCCAATAATGACCCTTTGGAGAGGTCACGAATAATGCGAGTGGGATGCAAATGAATGAAATGCATGTATGCAATGTGAGGACATGAGTTTGAAAAAGTAATAAAAAACAATAAATATGTAAATGAAAATGTGCACGTGAGCGGGCAAGGTATGGTATGTGAAATGATAATATGAAGTGCATGTGTGCAAGTGATGATAAAAGTGTTCGTGTGCAAGTGAAGAAACATAAAGGTGCACGTGTGCAAAATGGGAGGAAAAATGAAAGTGTGATGAGGGTATAAAATGGTAAAGTGGATTTGAAAATGCATGAGCCTAGGGAATTCATGCATATTGGGTACGGGGAGACCTAAATCGTGACTCAATTTGCCCTTTTATAGAGGGAATACAAGCGTGCTAAGGCTTAGAAAAAGCCACACTCGTCTATATCCCATATTTAAGGGGATTTTCAAGCAAAATGAACCCTATAAATAGTATGGGATGCAAAATCTAAAATGAGGGGAAAAGAGATTCGAGGATCATGCCAAATGATAAAACTAAGGGAAATGCGTGATATGTGGTGAACAAGCAAATGATGTACTAACGAGGGGAAATCCCTAAGGGTCTAGCATTGGACTAGCCCATTCTATGAATTCCAACTAGCGTTGGACTAGTGGAAACGTACATTCATCCATTCCATTCATCTACACTACGGAAAGCTAGTAAACATGTCAAACACTCATAAACACGTAGCACGTAGCACTTAACATGCTTGACTAGATGCAAAACCTAATAAAACAAGTAACACGTAACACATAGGCATGCAACCAAGCTAATGAAATTATTACATTCACTAACTAAAACAAAAGGGAAAGGGGAAAATGGACCAAATCGCTCGCCAAAGCCCTATTTATTACAAGCCAAGAGGTGTACACATACCCCATAAATGAAAGGAATGAAAGGAATTAAAGAAATGTAAAGAAAGCAAGGTAGACATGCAATTCACTTAGCACATTGGATCATATAGGAGAGATAAACAAAGATAAAAGAAGTTATACCTTCCCCTAATGGTAAGCAAATGAAGGAAAATGGCTTCAAAACAATAAAGGGGTCAAGGCATCAATTTAAAAGTAAAGTATAAGCAAAAACACCAAAACCCACCTAATTGCAACTTGAATGAGCTCAAAAAATGCTTAAAGACCAAGAAAACGGAATAACCCGTTCAATTTCCAAATATAGCATCTACTAAAGACCCAAAACAAGCATTACTCAAACATTCAAGTCCAAATAAATCGTTTAAGCACTTCAAAGATTCCAAAAATAAAGAAAAAGAGCCAAACAATGATTGAAGTTGCAATGATTTTAGGACTTAATTACAAGATACTAAAACATGCTTGGGCTATTGTGGCACAAAGAGAAACTTAGAGGGATCAAATTAATTGAATTCTTCAATTTGCTTGGGCCATGGTAAGATAAGGAGAGACTTAGGGGGCCAAAGTGTAAAGAAAAAGCCAAGGAATGGTTCAATTTGCACTTTTAGAAACCAATTACAACCATCAACAACCACTCAAGTCTAATTAACACATTTTGGGAAATTCACGAGCTCAAAAGCAAGGAAGGGAGCCAAGTCATGACTCAAATTGCAATTATTTTAGAACCCAATTGTAAGCTACTAGAACATAGTTGGGCCTTAGTAATATGCGGAGGAACATGGGGGACTGATTTGCAATTTTTGAAACTTTTTACATGCCAAATTCATGCAACAAAGAAAACAACGTAAACAAGTTTCTGCAATAAACTTTCGGCAGCTTCCTCTTGTAAACTTCATGCCAGATTTTAAACAAACTAACTAACTAACACCAACTCTCAAACACCCTTGACAACTGAACATTTTTGTTAACTCAATCCCTTCATAAACAACCAACCCTTAAAATGAAATGAAAGATCAAATGATGAACCATATTGCGGCAGAAAATAGAACTTGCTGGAAATTTTATTTCCCAAAAACGCAGGTTCCCATCCAAATGCCCAATTTTGATCTAAACTTTGTTCCCCAGACACCAAAATGGAAAACTAAGCAACCAAAATAAGAACTTCCGCATCTAAAAAGGCTAAAAAACTTAACAGGATATCACGCCACATTCTGAAAGAAAAACATGCAAACATTTGATGTTCAAAATCTGCTACAACTAAAGGAGAAGTCTGCTGCAGCTTCATTTACAAATGGGCTCTAGACAGCCTTAAGTATAACCATTTCATTTGTCCAAACTCTGGATTAAGCAATCAAAACAAATAAAACTCACATCCAACAAGCAAAACATAGAAGGAAATTATATAAAACACTTATGGAACTTTTAGGCAAGATGGAAAAAGATTGCTGTAATTTTATTGATTCACTTTGAGTTGAGCGCATATGATATAGCAAGGGTGAAATATCTTGAAGACTTTGCTGGACAGCCTCAATAATAGCCTTTGGTATATAAAAATCCTCCAAACACACACTAAACCCCTCGGAATACAGATTTTCCATCAACAAGGGTGTCAAAAAAAAATTGAAGAATCTTAACACCTCCTTAGGACCTTTTGAGAAGAAAATAGATGTAATAACATCAATAAAAGTAGACTGCAATAGATCCCTATTAAAATCAAGTTTGACCAATTCGCTACTGTGAGTCAAGTATCTTTCTCCACTACACTCAAAGGAAGCAGGTAATGCAGTCTGGCCGAATTGATAAAAAATGCAGCAGAATTTCTGGCGTGAACTTTGCAGCTCAAATATTTTAGATGTTTAAACACTCAAACTCAACACCCAACCTTCCATTTCCTCCCTTCAAAACACAATTAAACATGCAGCTGAAGTACAAACTCAGAAAGCAGCCATGGAAAGATCAGTAAGAGGAAAAAATGCAGCAAAAGTTTCAGCAAACTAGGAAACTTTCGTCAAACTGAAGCATTCTTAGCTTCTGTAATTTTCAGATGAAGACTTTCTGCAATTCGGCACCTTGCCAAACCAGCTCTCAAGCATAGTCAAGTCCAAACACAAGGCTTTAAACTAGGCAGCAAACCATCATCCAAACAAATAGAAAAAAAAAAATTGAGCAAAATCCTGTGCAAACAAAAATAAAATACGTTCAGCAAGTTGAAAAATCTGGAACATATAAAACTGATTTGGCAAGTTGAAATGCATTTTCCAGCAAGTGCTTGGGCATGATTCAAATACTTTTTGACCCAAAGACATGAACCCAACACTAAACTTTCCACTTCTTCCCTTCCACACAGAATTAAGCATGCAAGTTCAGAAAACAGCCATGGAAAGAAACAGTAAGAAGAAAAATGCAGCAATTTTCTTGTTCATTTTTATTTCTTGCTTAACCGAACTAATGAGCTGCATGCAAAGCTTAATCATCTTGTCTTAAGTTAGTTAAACACATAACCCAGTGAGAATCAAACACTTTCCAGCAAATCTCATTCTAAAATACCCCTGCAATTTCCAAAACATCTTCAACGGCTAAACTGGAAAAATTGTTTCAGCAGTCCATCAACTCCCATTAAAGTTTCCAGCCATGCAACCGAAATTCAGGCCACGTAGTTCACATGCAACATCAAATAAGGAACTATCTAGCAGGTTGAGTTCAAAATTAAGCTCAGATCATCACAACTAGCAAATTAAAAAACCGAAACTTCCAGCTCAAGCTCTCGGCAGCTTCACTTCCTTCTCAAACAGATTTTTCTGTGACTTAAACTATCATCTAGCCACACAATCTCACATGCATGCTTATAAACAACTTCATCAAGCCATAATCAACTAGCTTAAGTCCAGAAATTACCTCAGCTTAAGGCTCAAATCACGCAACTAGCAGCTGCAAAAATCCTCTACTCTCGGCTGTCCAGAATTTCAGTCCGCAACTCTCCTTCTCCCTTGCTCTAGCTTGCGACCAGTATGAAGACAATATGGCTCCCAATCTCTTTCTAGTTTACAGACGAAAGGAAATGGATGAAAAGCTCACACGGACAGCAGCTGCAATTTTTCCTCTCGGCAGCTCACGCACGCGAGGATGGTTAGTCTGAATTCAGTGGTTGCAGCTGTAATGGTTGTGACTGAATTGATCACGGCTAGTTGAGGGTGAAAAATGGAATGGCAGCTCCCTCTCCCTCGCTGGTTTCCTCACTTCGATGATTCCAAGGTAGAGGGTGTTGTTGTAGCTCACCGAAAGCTCACTCAGACGACAGAAAGCTGATGTTTCTCTCCTCTCGGCTCGCTCGCGGTTGGATGTGTTGGTCCTGGTTGCGGATGGTTGAAGCTGTGGTGTTTCGATTGGAACTGGTGGAGATGGTGATGATCAGTAGCTCACTCGACTGCCTCTTGCTCTCTCTCTCGCTTGACTTCCTCGGACAGAACAGGGAAGTTGCAGCTCACCACTCGCATGGCTCTCTCTCTGGTTCCCCTTGTCGATGATACCAAGGCAGGGAAATATTGTTGTGAGCTGAGGTAGTGGAATGGAAAATGAGTGGCGGATGAGTGTGTGTGTAGAGGGAAGGGAATGCACTCCGGCAGAGATGGAAATGTTATTTTTTTTTAATTAGTTAATTAAACAACAAAAATGATAGTAATAAAACAATAATAATTAATGATGAAAACAACTTAATTAACATTAGATAAAAATAAACTAAAACAACAAAAAATGCAAATTTCCATTTTTTCATTTTCATTTTTTACTTTTCTTTTGTTTTCGAAATAACCTAACCAAAAAATAAATAAAGTCAAAAGATTGAATTTAAAAAGAAATAAACCTATTTTGTGAACAATTTTCCTTTTTCTCTTTTTTCATGATTTTTCTACGCTAAAACTTAAAAATAAAAATAAAAATAAAAACTAGAAACTAAAAAAAAAAACTAAAAGCAACCACGACAAATGAGAATAAAAAGTAAAAGAAATTACACCAAAAATTTGGTGTCTACAGCCGGGAAATTCAATCATCCTTCAAGGTAATCTTTTTTGTCATCCTTTCTTGTCTGTACATCATGGGCCTACGTACCCAAGAGTTTCGCTGCTTGTTGTTTGTTTTCACGTCATATTTTCCTCCTTGCGGTATCATCTTGTTCATGCCTGGAAATCGGAGATTCGACTTGGTTGAAGCTCTAGTTTGGTCTGTTTTTTTCTTGTTGTTTTGTTCGGGGTTCGTTTGTATATTGATTGGTGAGCTTGCTGGTTTTGGTTTTAAAAGTGAAAGTCTGTCCGATGTTGAATGCCGTGAGAATGAGAGTGAATGTGTGCAAGAGTTTGGCTGGTGTTTCGGTTCCTTTTTGTTTCACGTTTTGAACTTGGATGAAACTGGTTTCATCATTGTCTCATAGCCAAATAGGAGGACTGGTGGATGATCATATTAATTGGATTTTGGTTTGCCTTTGAGTCTAGATTGACACACAAAATTCTAGACAGTTTTTTCCTCCTCCTAAAATGAAATGGATGTAGCCCGTGGGTCTTCTCCTTTGGTGATTTTGTTGCTTGATTTCAAATTGTGTTTGAATTGGTGCATAAAAATCTGCTGGAGCAGGATTTGAAGCTCTCACTTAGTGTCGCAGGCCTGGAATCTATTTGTACACGGAAATGCAGCAGGCTTCTCTTTTGCAGGAGCTCTTTGCTACATAAAACTCGCATGAAATTCTTTTAGGAACTACTTTGATTAAGTGTTGTTTAAACATGTTTTAATTAGAGTTAGTTTGAAAGCAAAGTGCAGCAGTTTTATTCTCGTTGATTGAAGCTTAATAGAAATGGTTGCAGAAGCTCTTTGTCTACGTAGCTTGCATGAAGATTGCATGAATATTTTCCAGAAAAATTACATTCCAACCCCCCAAGTTTTCCTTTGCTTCACTATGACCCAACAAATAGAATAATTTCTTCAATTGGATCCCTGTGATTTTTGCAGTAATGCTACAAAAACCCACCAATACTCTAAATTCTTGCAATTGGGTCATGAAATAGTTGCATTTTAACTCTTACTTGACCTTCCTTGGCTCTTGGACTTTCAAAATTCCTAAAATGTCTCAATTGACCTTGTTTGATTAGATTAGTTCTTGCATTTGGGTCCTTGGTTTGCAATTGAGTCCTAAGTTTATTACAATTTGAACAGTTGTTTGGCATTCTATCGTTTGGAAATCTTTGAGACTCTTGAGCGTTTCATTTGGACTTGAATGACTTCATGTGTTTGCAATTAGGTCCTAAAACAACGGCAACGTAACTTCCATGTCTACCTTAGTTCTACCATGGCTCAATTACTTGAATTATTTGATTAACCTTGCCGTTCTAGGATCTTAATTGATGGTTATATGTTTTGGGTTGACTCTTGGATAGATTGGTAAGGGGTTTTAGGATGAGGGTTTCAAGATCTTCATCTAGATTCATGTGGTAATGTGCATTTGTGTGGATTTTGGATGTTTTGATGATTCAATCAATAGTTGGGGGGCTTTATTTCATGAATATGGAAATCTTAGGCATTTAAATGCTTCTAATTGTTCAATTCCATGTTTATGTGTTTGATTGCTTGACCCTTGTTTTGTTTTGGACCTTTAAAGTTCTTAAATGTTCGATTGACTCGAATGTTTGGGTAAGGGTTATGTTTGAGTCCTTAGTAGATGCTTTACTTGGAAATTGAATAGGTCATGCCTTCTCCTTGATCTTTAAGTACCTTTGACTACATTTAAGTTGTGATTGAGGAAATTTTTGATGGTTTGATGGATGTCATTTGATTTATTTACGTTTTATCATTAAATTGGTGCATTAATCTTTTGCTTTGGATGATTTTAGCCCAAGTTGTCCCGATATTTGGTGACTTTAGCCCCATTTAGGTCTTATTCATTTCATTAACATCACCAACGAGGAAGGTATAATTCCTTTTATTTTTTGTCTCTCCTATGTGATTCAATGTGCTAATTGAGAATCGCATGTCTAACTTGTTTCCCTAGCTTTTCTTTAGTTCATTTATGTTATTTACTTTTGCTTTTTATTTAAGTTATTCTTTATTGGGTATGTGTACACCTCTTGGCTTGTAATAGTTAGGGATTTCATTGTTTTATTCCATCTTATTCCCCCTTTTTAGATTGTAGTAGGCCTTCCCCCCAATAATGTAATAGTTAGGGCCTTAATCGCTTTGTGTGACTTGCATGCTTACGTGCTACATGTTAACTTGCTTTATTAGGCTTTTGCATCTAGTCGAGCATGCTAAGTGTTATGTGCTATATGTTTATGAGTGTTTGGCATGTCTACTCGCTTTTCATAGCCTGAATGAATGTGAGGATGAATGTACGTTTCCACTAGTCCAACGCTAGTAGGAATTTATAGAATGGGCTAGTCCAATGCTAGACCCTTAGGGATTTCCCCTCGTTATCACATCATTTGCTTGTTCACCACATATCATGCATTTTCCTTAGTTTTATCATTTGGCATGATCCTCGAATCCCTTTTCCCCTCATTTTAGGTTTTGTATCCCATACTAGCTATAGGGTTCATTTTGCTTGAGTGTCCCCTTCCGATGAGGGAAACGAGCGACTGTGGCTACTCGATAGCCTTAGCACGCTAGTTTCGCCTTCTAATCAAAGGGAAAATCAAAGTCGAAAAGTTAGGAGTCCTTCCCGTACCCGATTTGTTGCATTCCTCTAGGGTCATACTTTCATTTTATCGCATCCATACACTTTTAACCACAATTTTACACATTTCTCAAACCATACTTTTTTACTACATTTTACCTATCACTTGCTTATTTTCACTTCACAAATGAAATTCCACTTTACCTTATATATCTATTACTCTATTTTCATACACTTGCACACAAGAAACACTTGAACTTTATACAATTTCACACAAGCACCTTTTTATACATTCGCACACTTGCACTTACATTTTTTTTGCATCTTTCATACACTTTCACACTTGCACACTTGAATTTGAACTCTCATTTGCATTAATCGACCTCTATGAGGTTTTCCTTTGTTGGGCGCCACAATTCATGTGGTTTGGGACCAAAAGCCTCACAAGAGACATCGTAGAACTTAGGATTGCATTTTCCTTTCCGTTTTGCATTCATATAGTCATATCCAACGTGCGATACATACATTGGGTAGAGAATTAGGAAAGGTAAGGTTAAGTCGCGCAACTAGCCTGGGCTAGGTCAAAGGGGTGCCTTGGATTCTATCCTTGCCTTCCCCTTTGTCAAACGTGACTCCCGAACCTTTTTCTTTGGCTTACGTGGACTAGGAGTCGTTTTTAAAAGGGTTTTACTACTTTCTCTTTAAAAATTTATTTTTTAGGTGACTTGGTACACCTTAATCATTACCAAGTGGCGACTCCAATTTCTCATTCAAAAACCATTTTTAAAAAAAAACTATTTTTTGGGTCAAATCGTCGCTTTTTCATGTCCCATATTAGACCCATATCTTTTTCAACTCACAAAAATCATTTTCCAATCAAAATTGAATCAAAAACATCTTTCTCAAACCATTTATTTATTTATCAAAAAAAAAAATGGGGCGCGACAGCTAGCTGACTCTTCATCTGCCTTCTATCCGTTGGAAGCATTAATGAAGCCCATTTTTGGTCCCCTTTAAAAACAAACTGTTCTGAACCAAGGAGGGACTTTTGCACACTTTGTTTACAAGATCTCAAGAGATATTTTAGCTAGAAAATAGTCTCCAAAGCTACATTTGTTCTCTAAGTGGTGTGAATTTCTTGTGAGCTTTTCTCTTGTGGTTGAAAGTTTCATTAGTGTAGCTTTGTTGAGGGTTATCTGAGTGATTGTAAAACTTCTTAGCTTGACTAAGTAAGGCTTAGGGCAAGGAGGAAGTGCTCCCTCCATTGTACCTCTAGTTGATCACCTTTCATCAAAGAGAAGTTGCTCAACCTTGTGATTGGTCTTCAAGTTTGACGAAAGCTTGGTAGACAATCGGTTTGATATTCTATCTTACTTTTTGTTTAATAAAATTCTTATTGCTTATCTATACTTGTTTTTCTGATAAATATTGCTCTCATCTTCTAATTTACTTGGTTGATCATTACTAGAAAAGAAGGTAAATTTTTATTAAAGAAAAAGTGCATAAATTTGATTAAGATTTTAATCAACCTAATTCACCCCCCTCTTAGGTTGTCTTTGGGCCTTACAATTGGTATCAGAGCTTGGTCTCCTTGAGAATAAGCTCTAACGGCTTGGAGTAAAGATGACAACCAGTCATGCTATGTTTGTTGAGGGGCAATCTGTTACTAGGCCTCCCATGTTTAGTGGCTCTAATTATGTTAGCTGGAAAGAAAGGATGATTATCTTTTTGCAATCTATTGATATTGAACTATGGTTTATTGTGAGTGAAGGACCGCATGAAGCTAACTTTCTTGATGCAGATACAGGTTTGCTTCGGCAAAAAACGAGAGCTGAAATGAATGCTCAAAATAGGACTAACCTCACATTGAATGCCAAGGCCATGAACGATCTTTATAGTGCCTTAGATTCAAATGAATCAATTAGAGTAAAAGGCTGTAAATCAGCCAAAGAAATGTGGGATAAGGTAAGAGAAATCCATGAGGGTGGTGACAACGTGAGAGAACAGAAAAAGGCTATCTTGGTCACAAAGTATGAATCATTTAAAATTGAACCTCTTGAGAATATTGACAAAATGTATTGCAGGTTCAATGACCTGATCAAAGATCTCGAGGTGTTGGGCAAAGAGTACACCTTGGGAGAGAAGAACAGGAAAATTCTCAATGCATTGGGCAAAGAATGGGAAAATAAAGTGACTGCAATAGAGGAGGCGAAGGATTTAAATTCTGTGCCTATAGAATCTCTCATTAACTCACTAACCTCTTATGAGCTGAAATTGAAATCTAAAGTGCAGGAGGAAGAGGATGCTAGAGCAAAGAGAAATATTGCTCTAAAGACTACTCAAGGTGAAGATGATCCAGCTCACTTGGATGATGAAGACTCGGATGGTGATGATAATAATCTTGCTCTCATCACAAGAGGCTTCAAGAGAATCTTGAATAAAAGGAAGTTTAGAAAGGGAGGACCTAGCAATCAATTTCAAAATTATTCATCAAATGCGAGGAACAAAGGAAAGCAAGAATTCAACAAGAAGCAAGTGGACAAATGCTATGAATGTGGACAGGCTGGACACTATGCAAACGAATGCCCCATGAAGAAGATGAAAGATGGGAAAGCTAATCGAAAACCAAGATTCAACAACTTCCAGATTACTTGGAATGAATGCAACTCCGAAGGGGAAGTTGAAGAAGAGGATGAATCAGCTCAAATGGCCTTCATGGCTATTGGAAATAATGAGGTAACTTTCACACACTCTCAATCTGAAAGTGATGATGATGAAGATGATGATCTTGAATCCTTCGTTGAAAAACTGCATAATGCCTTGAAGGAATCTTATGATAAAAACAAGCAGTTAAAACAGAAAATGGATTTTCTCATTCAAGAAAATACAAGTCTTTTTCAACAAAATAAACAACTAAAGACTGACAATGAAAGTCTTGTAAGAGCCGGATGTGATGTTCAAAATGAGCTTGATAGAAAGACAAATATTTGTGAAATGCTGAAGGAAAGACATGGTGATTTGAAAAAAAGGATGGACAACTTGGATGAATCTTTGAAAGCAAGAAAGCAGGTATCAAAAGGAACATGTCATCTACCCATCTCACTGCTTTTCAAAGAACATTTGCACACAACAAAAATGCACATGGTTTCACAACATATAGAAGAGGTGGATTGAGATATGTCAAACCAGTACATGTTAAGTACTCTTCCATTATGTGTGGTTTTTGTTGTCAAAGAGGGCATTTGAAAGGTGATTGCTATGTGAAAATAAATCTGAACAAAGGGATGAAATGCATGTGGTTAGTTAGATACAATGCTAACTATTGTGGACCCAAAAATTAAAATGGGTACCAAACACTTTCTCTTTTCAGGAAAAATGCTCAAACAAGTCCAAATGGTTTATTGATAGCGGCTGCTCAAGGCATATGACCGGTGATCCCTCTTTGTTCATAAAGCTGAAATCAAAATCAAGTGGAAAAGTGACATTTGGTGATGATGTGAAAGCTAAGACAATTGGAATAGGTGATGTTGGTAAGGATGGTGAAACTTTTGTTCATAATGTGCTCTTAGTTGATAACTTAAGTTATAACTTGCTTAGTGTTAGTCAATTGTGTGATAAAGACTTGAATGTGTTGTTTAAAAAGCATGAATGCATTGTACTTGATTCCAAATATAATGTTGTGTTCAAAGGTAAGAGGTTCAACGACATATATATTGTGATTCTTGATAAAATTGATTCTTCTAGCTTAAAATGTCTTAAAGCTTCAAATGAAGATCCTTGGTTGTGGAATAGAAGACTTTGTCATTTTAACATGGATTTACTAAAGGAAATTTCGAAAAAGGAGCTAGTTAGAGGCTTGCCAAAAATCAATTTTGAAAAGGATAAAATATGTGATGCATGTCAATTTGGAAAGCAAACAAAAGTTTCTTTTAAACCAAAGAAGTGTGTATCTACTTCCAAACCTTTAGAACTCTTGCATCTTGACTTATTTGGTCCTACTCAAATCACTAGCTTGGGAGGTAAGAAATACTGCTTTGTGATTGTGGATGATTATTCTAGATATACTTGGGTAATATTTCTTGCTTATAAGGATGATACGTTCAAGAATTTCACTTCATTGTTTGCTAAAGTGCAAAATCTGCTTGGTTTAAAAATTGTTAGAATTAGAAGTGATAATGGAACAGAATTCAAGTATTGTGGTTTTCCAGAATTTTGTGATTATAATGGCATAACACATGAGTTTTCTATTGCAAGAACTCCACAGCAAAATGGTGTTGTAGAAAGGAAAAATAGGACTTTACAAGAGGCTGCTAGAACCATGTTAAGTGAATGTAGTTTGCCAAAGTACCTTTGGGCTGAAGCTGTAAACACTGCATGTTATGTGATGAATCGAATCCTTTTGAGACCCATTTTGAATAAAACATCTTATGAACGGATTTTTGACAAGAAACCTACAGTTGGATAATTCAAGGTCTTTGGTTGTAAATGTTTTATTCTAAATTTAAAGGAACATCTTGGTAAGTTTGAGAAAAAATCTGATGAAGGAATATTTTTGGGATATTGCGAGAACAAAAGAGGATATAGAGTCTTTAATAGAAGGACTCTTGTGATAGAAGAAGCCATACACATAACATTTGATGAAACTAATGATGATAATTCCAAACGTTCGTGTGAGGATGATGATGTAGGTGTTCGTGAAGGAATGGAAAAGCCGAAAATTGGAGATGGAGGAAACTCTGAACCGGAAGCAAAGGAAATGGAGAATGAAGCTCATGAAGATCAAGAAAGGGAAGATGAGGACAAAAATGATGATCCATTCAAAGATCTTCCCGAGGCTTGGAAATTTAGCCAAAATCATCCAAAAGAACTTATAATTGGTGATCCATCCGAGAAGGTAAACACTCGTTCCTCATCTAGAAAATTGATAGACAATTTTGCTTTAGTTTCTCTTTTTGAACCCAAAAATATCAATGATGCTTTAAAGGATGAAAACTGGATTTTGGCAATGCAAGAGGAACTTAATCAATTTGAGAGAAATAAGGTTTGGACACTTGTTGATAGACCTCAAAATCAACCTATCATTGGCACAAAGTGGATATTTAGAAATAAGTTGGATGATAAAGGTGTTGTTGTAAGAAATAAAGCCAGATTAGTTGCTAAAGGATATGCACAAGAAGAAGGAATTGATTTTGATGAAACATTTGCTCCCGTAGCTAGATTAGAATCTATTAGAATGCTTCTTGCTTTTGCTTGCTTCAAAGGCTTCAAATTGTTTCAAATGGATGTTAAAAGTGCCTTTTTAAATGGTTTTATTGATCAAGAACTATATGTGGATCAACCCCCGGTTTTGAAAATACAAAATTTCCAAGTCATGTGTTTAAACTTTCTAAAGCTTTATATGGTTTAAAACAGGTTCCAAGAGCTTGGTATGAAAGATTAAGTGGTTTCTTAATTGAAAATGGTTTCAAAAGAGGTATTGTGGACACCACACTTTAAATGATCTTCTTATTGTGCAAATATATGTAGATGATATTATTTTTGGTGCTACTAATGAGTATCTATGCAAGGATTTTTCCACCACTATGCAAAGTGAATTTGAAATGAGTATGATGGGAGAATTAAATTTCTTCCTTGGACTTCAAATACATCAAACCCTTGAGGGAATTTTTATAAATCAAGCAAAATATACCAAGGAATTGCTGAAAAGGTTTGGCATGGAGGACTCAAAGCAAGTTGGAACTCCAATGTGCACTTCTACAAAGCTTGACAAAGATGAAGAAGGTAATCATGTGGATGAAAAGCACTATAGAGGTATGATCGGAAGCCTACTCTATTTAACCGCAAGTAGACCTGATATTATGTTTGCTGTTTGCTTGTGTGCTAGATTTCAATCTTGTCCAAAAGAATCACATTTGAATGCTGTAAAAAGGATTTTTAGGTATTTGAAAGGTACATTAGACTATGGTCTTTGGTATGCTAGATCTAGTAAGTTTGCACTATATGGTTATTCGGATGCTGACTTTGGAGGGTGTCGTGTGGATAGAAAGAGTACTAGTGGATCTTGTCACTTTCTTGGAAATTGTTTAGTCTCTTGGTTTAGCAAGAAACAAAATGCAATCTCATTGTCTACAATCGAAGCGGAATATATTGCCGCTAGTGCATGTTGTGCTCAATTTTTATGGATGAAGCATACCTTGAATAATTTTGGATTGTTGTATGACTGTATGCCTATATTCTGTGATAATACTAGTGCTATAAATTTGACCAAAAATCCTATTCAGCATTCTAGGACAAAGCATATAGATATAAAACACCACTTTATTCGTGATCTTGTTCAAAAAGGTGAAATTTGTGTAAATTATGTTTGTTCTAAAGATCAATTTGCTGATATTTTTACAAAAGCTTTGCCATTGGATCAATTCATTCATCTAAGATCAAAATTAGGAATAATCGAAAAATCATCCTAAATTTTTCATAAGCCTTCGGACGTCCAAAAGAAGATGAACGGATGTCCGATGATGTTCTTCAGCTATTTTCCAGATTGCACCTGTTCGGACGCAACTGTCGGACGCACAACTTCGTTCGGCAGTCCGACAGTGCAACGGCTCATTTTTTAAAACAACTTTCTTCCTCATTTTCTTCAGACTCTTCCTATTCTATTTCCTCTCGGACGAAAACTCTCTCGTCTCTCACTCTCAAATTCATATCATTCTGAAGCCCTCATTCCCAAATTGACTCAACCAAAACTTTTCCTGATCAATTGCGATTCGTTTCTCCTGATCATTTCACAGAATCGCCTATCATTTCGCAAATTCCCAAATTTTCCTCAAAACCCTACTTTATCATAACCGCTCTGTCAAATCTTGTACAAGGCCTTTTGTCCCAAAATTTCTGTGCGATTCACTTCCCTACTACTGTGTGCATCATTTGCATCCTTCATTCCACATACTTCGCACAATGGTGAATCTAAGAGGAGGAAAGGTTACTGCCGGACGCAAGCATCCACTCAGGGATGAGGATGAGGATCTTCCTACGGTCAAACGTTCATCCAAACGCTTCAAGAGAGGAGCCATAAAGGGTCAAATGTCACGGCCTACTCCACAACCCACCTCTCAGCCTGAATCTGGACAGGGAACCTCTTCTCAACCGCCTCCAAAATCAGCCACTCTCCCTACATTCTTTGATGATGCGGCAAAAGACAAACACTCCTAGATATCCCAGAAAGGTGTCATCCCTCAACGAACTGTAAACTCTTCTGAATTTCTCCACATAGGTTTAGAATCCATTCTGAGTCTATTTGCTTTCCAGAAATGGTCACATCTCATTTCTATGCCCAATGTCTATTATCCTGAAATGCTGTATCAATTTTTTGCCAATCTTAGGAAAGACACTGACCAAACTGAGATCATATCCAGGGTTAATGGGGTAGACTTAGTCTTTGATTCTGAAACTGTGAATTCCATTTTAAATACTATCATTGAACGTGGATGCAAGGATAAAATTGCAAATTTCTTTTCCTATGAAGAGCACCCTACTGCTGATAATCATTTTGATGGGGCTAAAATGTTGACTTATTTTAAAAGAAGTTTTTCCTCCCCTGCTGAGGCTAAATTGAATGATCTTGCTCCTGTGAATCTAATTGCCTTTTCAATCATTTCAAACCTGCTTGTACCCACTGATGGCCATAGAACTGATGCAAACAAAATGGAGTTGTATCTCTTTTACTGTTTTCGAGAAAAAATTCGTATTGATTTTGGTTTTGTCATGTGCAAGTTTTTACTTCGCTATGCCACTGATTCTCGCAGAAAATTATCTTATGGAAAGTTTCTTCAAAAGATATTTGAGTTTTTCAAAGTTCCAATTCTAGGTGTTTGTCCCAAAGAAGCATCTTCTTATGCCTTTACCAAAGGATATTTTGAATGGAAAAATCTTGTTTTTAAAGATAATCTGTGGGCTTATAAGGGGGCATCATCTAGTGAACAGAGGTCTAAGATTGCACATGATCCTTCATCTATTGCACTCACTCCCATTCATCCCAGGAAGTCTGCCACTAAGGCATCTTCCTCCTCCAATGATGAAGTGATTGAGCTCCTTCGTCAACTCAAACAGCATGTTCTTCTTCTGGAACATGGTCTAATGATCACCATGTCCTCTGAACAACAATCAGCCTTCCTAAACAAAAAGAACCTTCTTTTTCCCCCACCTGTAGTTGAGGAAGTCTCACATGGCAAAGAGCCTCGCACCACTGATCCAAGTGCATCAATTCCAGATCCGAACTCATCAACTCCTGTGACTCCTCATGGCCCTTCCACATCAGACAAAGGCAAGGCACCAATTGAAGAAGCTGCTGAAGATGATGAAGAAACTGATGAGGAGGACCTCTCTCAATATCAGCTCTCTCGAAGAACACCTGGATCCACATAGTTCACCATTTAGGACATTTGCATTCTGTTTTATGTGTTTTTGTAGATGAATTCAACATTTGGTTATGCTTATGTTTATTTTTATTTTGGTACGTTTTGTGGATGTTTACGTATTTTGAATGATGACTGTGTTTGTGGATGTTTAAGTATTTTGAATGTTTAAGTATTTTGATGTAATGAATTTGGTTTTCATTGATGAATGTGTTTGTGGATGAGATGGATGTGATTGATTGCCCTTTTGTGATGACAAAAAGGGGGAGAGGACTGGATTGATTTTGATTGATGATGATGTTGGATATGTTGGATTGATTGATGGTTTAATTAAATTTGGATTGGCTGTTGGATTGAATTGGTAAAATGTTGGATGTTGGCTGATGGATTGAATTGGTAAAATGTTGGATGTGGGCTGATTAATTGTCATATTTTTGGATAATTGTTTAACTCGGTTGGGTAGCCAAGTGAGGGAGAATTGTTTAACTCGGTTGGGCAGCCAAGTGAGGGGGAGTTTTTCAAGATTTTTATGATTCACTAAGAAAGGGGGAGTTCTTGTCTATTGAGTAAGGGGGAGCTTTTATTGCAATCATCAAATCTCATTTGAAACTTTTGTTTTGTCATCATCAAAAAGGGGGAGAATGTTATTCTTGGTTTTGATGATCACAAAGTAATTTAAAAAGTTTATATAAGAAATACAGACCAAGAAAGTGAACACTTTCATTAGGCCTGATGGAACATAGAAAGCATACGTTCGATTAACTCCAGACTACGATGCTTTGGATGTGGCAAACAAGATTGGAATAATATAAACGAATTTAGTCATTGTTTTGTTCCGATCAAAGATATTGTCTTTTAAGTATGACAATTTTGTTATTCTTGGTACTTTGAAATGTTTATCTAACTTTCTTCAAATATAAGTGTTTTTGCCTATCAAAGAATCAGGTTCGAATATGTCATGAAATGCAAATCAACCAAAAGAAGAAGCAAAAACAGGACACTCATGTCGGACGGCCGAAAGGAATCTGTCAAACGTCCAAAAGGATAAAGAACATCAAGAAGGAAGATCTGTCGGACGCTCATAAGGAAGCATCGGACGTCCGGAAGGATCGGACGCACACCTCGGACGCATATCAACCGCATCGGACGTCCGAAAAATTCCAAGATGACTTGCCATCTCTCTGCCAACGATCGGACGCTGTGCTGTCGAACGATAAAAACTCATTGGACGTCCGAACTTCAACTTGGCTGTTTTCGGACGATTAGTTCGGACGATGATTTGGTCGTCGGACGTCCGAAAGCCCCAACGGCTAGCTGACTCTTCATCTGCCTTCTATCCGTTGGAAGCATTAATGAAGCCCATTTTTGGTCCCCTTTAAAAACAAACTGTTCTGAACCAAGGAGGGACTTTTGCACACTTTGTTTACAAGATCTCAAGAGATATTTTAGCTAGAAAATAGTCTCCAAAGCTAGATTTGTTCTCTAAGTGGTGTGAATTTCTTGTGAGCTTTTCTCTTGTGGTTGAAAGTTTCATTAGTGTAGATTTGTTGAGGGTTATCTGAGTGATTGTAAAACTTCTTAGCTTGACTAAGTAAGGCTTAGGGCAAGGAGGAAGTGCTCCCTCCATTGTACCTCTAGTTGATCACCTTTCATCAAAGAGAAGTTGCTCAACCTTGTGATTGGTCTTCAAGTTTGACGAAAGCTTGGTAGACAATCGGTTTGATATTCTATCTTACTTTTTGTTTAATAAAATTCTTGTTGCTTATCTATACTTGTTTTTCTGATCAATATTGCTCTCATCTTCTAATCTACTTGGTTGATCATTACTAGAAAAGAATGTAAATTTTTATTAAAGAAAAAGTGCATAAATTTGATTAAAATTTTAATCAACCTAATTCACCCCCCCTCTTAGGTTGTCTTTGGGCCTTACAACCGGGCATGTGATAAGTGTACGAATCATTATCATGGGACTCGAGGAAGCTAGGTATGTATGTCGGGTAGGAATCTTTAATAAGGATGGTTTACTCTTGGGACCGGCTGGCTCGAGTTGTGAATTATCTTAGATGGGATTCTTGCGCCCGGATACGAAAGATAGGAGGGCCTAGGTTAGAAAGGATTTGATGAACTAGAAAGGCCATTCCTTGGTGGATCGTCTATGTTTGTACTTGACTTAACTGGCTGTATATATGTGTGTGGGTTAATTTTGACCGGCTTGTATATATATGTTTTGATCTTGTTTGGAATGTATAAATGTGTGTTATCATAAAAGTTTTGAGTGTTACTTACATGCATCGTGCTTATTTTGATTTAGTATTATTGCCTAGACCAAGTAAAACTCATGGAAGGTACACGGAGTGGTCGGGGACGTGGGCGCGGAACTAGACAACCCACACCGGTTAGGGGTACGGGGGAAACCTCTACTGGACCCAATCTGGAACCGCAAGTAAACCCTAATGTGCAAATAGCTGCTGCTATGCAGCAAATGACAGACTTGCTAGCACAAGTGGTGCAGCAACAGGGCCAAAACCCAAACCCTAACCCTGGAAACCCTGGTAACCATATCGAGAGCGAAGACAGAGCTCTCGAACGATTCCAAAAGTTCGCTCCGCCAAAGTTTGTTGGGGGACCCGACCCAGACGTTGCCGAAAGATGGTTTGAAAAGATTGTGGATATATTTGCAGCCCTACACTACCCTGACGAACGGCAGGTGACTTTTGCCGTGTTCCAGCTTGAGGGGGCAGCCCGTTCCTGGTGGAACGTAATTCGGCAGAAGTGGGAACGAGAACAGACACCTAGGACTTGGGTGAACTTCATCAGAGAGTTCAATGCGAAGTTTTTCCCTCCTCTAGTTCAGGAGAGGAAGGAAGACGAGTTCATTCGACTCCGCCAAGGAGCTCAAACTGTGGTGGAATATGAGAGCCAATTTACCCGCCTATCCAAATTTGCGCCCGAACTCATCATGACCGAGCAACGAAGAATACGGCGATTTGTCCAGGGCCTGAACGTAGAAATCCAGAAGGATCTCGCGGCAGCCCAAATTAACGCCTTCAGCGAAGTAGTGGAGAAGGCACAATGAGTAGAGAATGCTAGGCTCCAGGTGAAAAACTTCCAGGCGAAAAAGAGAGGATTTCCTGGAAGTAGTTCGGGGCAGGGGGATGAAAGTACCCCTCCCAAGTTTGGGCGGGGAACGGGAGGAGTAAGGATGCCGGGAGTGTCATAAGAGAGCCCGTCAAGAGGAGGTTCGGCTTCTGCAGCACGCGGACCCTGCGGGTATTGCGGAAAATTAAACCACTCGGAGGACAATTGCTGGAAGAAAGGAGGAAAATGCTTGCGCTGTGGAAGTGCCGAACATCATATTGCTAACTGTCCAGCTCGCCTGCTTGAGCGGAGAGGGACTCTGCTACCAACCACGACCCACCCTGACCAGTCGAAGGGGGACAAGGATGGATCGAAAGTGTCTTCTCGGGTGTACTCCTTAGAACAACATCAAGTCTTTGACCCATTAGAGGACGTGGAAGGTAAGAATTTAATGAACCTGGCCAGTGAAGGGGTACAGATCTGTTAGTTAAGTATAATGCTCAATTTAATCAGGCGAAGGAAGTATTAAAATTTTTGTATCCCGGAGTAGCCAATGATAAGGAATTTCGAGGACGAAATTCTTTTAAGGGGGAGAGAGTGTGAGAACCCGTACTTTTCCCATTTTCTAGGGTTTTATTTATTTAATGGTTTGTTTCTGCATTTTTTTTTAGTAGGAAAATTTTCTAGATATTTTTAATGAGCAGATATAGTTTTTAGATGATTTTTCTAGTATTGAGTAGTTTTTTAAAAATTAAGGATATATAACGGACGTGGGACCCGCTAGTGCGAAAAGTTCGGAAAAATTCGGCCAATAAGGTTAAGTTTCGGATACTGGTTGAAATTTATCGGGTGTTAAGAGATAAGTAGAGGTTGAGATGTGATTGATGTGAGAGGGAACCAAAAGGATAGAGATGTTTTAAATGAGTGACAAGTGTCACTTTGTGAGAGGTTGTGACTTGTTGACAACTATTCACCTTTTTGACTTTTTACCCTTGGATTAAATATCTCAAAAATTATCCAAAATTCACTCTTTTCTTCACCATTGTGGCCAGCCCTCTCTAGCATAGAAGGAATAAAAACTCTTCAAAGTTTGGCATCCATCTAGTGCAAATCATCCAAAGCAATCACTTAGACTTGATTCTACTCCATAAAATCTCTTCTTTAGGTGTTAGTAAGTGGTTTGGTGAAGTGTTTTGGGAAGCTAAGAGGACAAGCAACTCTTCCTCTCTTGTTTACTAGGTGAGCGGTGATTGAACTTTCTCCTTCACTTAATGAAGCTTAATTTGTGCCTAATGGGAGCTAAAGTGATGAAATATGTGGTTTATTTCTTGGTTTTGGATGAATTGATGAAGTTTTCAATTTATTGGTGATTTTTCTGGTTTAATATGATCATGATGTTGTGGCCTTGTATGATGATTGGCAATGGCCTAGAATGACTCTAGTAGGTGTAAATGATAGATAATTGTAACCAATTTCTGGTTTGGAAGGAACTTGAGAAAGTTAGGGTTTTATATCCCTAATTCTGTCCGGTTTTGTATCTCATGGTTAGAGGCCGAATTGGCCTTGGCTTAAAACATGAAAGTTGTAGGTATTGATGTTATAAAGGTGCCTGTAAAATTTCAGGTCAATTGGAGTAGTGTGAAATGAGAAAAGTCGAAATTACTATTGCTGTTCTGGTTTGGTCAGAATGTGAGAACTGCGCCTGTAATTGACTGTTTTGGCTGGAATTGTTTTGGAATTTGTTGTTGAGGTCTTCTGATGAAATTTAGCTTGATGTCCTAGCTACCATATGCCTTTGGAATTTTGGAATTTGGACCTGTATAGACTGAGTTGTACTGATTACAGTAGAATGTCGTTTGCAAACCTGTTATTGCGGTTCTGGTCTAGTTTCTTGCATATTTGACCTAGTTATGCTAGGAATTGGACTGAGTGATCTTCTACATTATTGTATCCTGTTCCTTAGCTTTCAGCTGGTTTTGGAATTTCTGGATTTGGACTTGTAGAGCCTGAGTTATGATGTTTCCGCTAGAATGCGTTTTGGTGAATCTATTTTACATTTTTGATGTAGTATATTGCATTTTTGACCTGTTTGCACTCAAAACTGGGTTGAGTGACCTTCTGTGATGTTGTAGCCCTGTTTCTTAGCTTCGAAATAGTTGGTCTTACACCTTCATCCGACAACTGTAGTGACCTTAGTGCTATTTCCGCAAAATGAGGTCAAACATTGTTTTATCAAGGTTAAAGCTAATGCCATTTCTTGATTTTCTGGTTACCTATGATGCTTGTATATGCTTATAGAACCCTATTGGAGTTGTGATTGGCATTGCTTTATGACTCGTTATCGAGTCTCATTGTAATTGTTTGCGTGTTCTAGGGCGTGACGGTGGTTCACGACGTACTTGTGACGACGGTGTATGAAACATCACCTACTTGATTGGTGAGTATACTACTCACTCTCACTTAAATGTTACAATGTGGCTTTGCTATATGTGAATTTGATGCCTTGAAGGCTTATTTGGCTATTGGAATTGATTGAGGTGAGGGTGTGCTTGACCGCACTCACCCCTTGTGATGCCATTCATGACTGTTTACCGTTTCACTGTAATACTGAACTGGATATAGGAAATATTGATTTTTATTCATGAAAAACTGATTTGGTATCGTTTGGACGAGTATCCAACGGCCTTACAGTATTACTGAGCTCAACCCCGTTGGTAGTCAATGGAATCGAGCCGGCGAGGGCTTGGTCGTGAAAATTGACATGCCACGGGGACTGTACTGGGGAATCTTGTAGTAATGAGACTCTTGATTCCGGTATACTCGAGTATTACCAAAAACGACTGATTGGAGTGCGGGCCCGGTTGGGGTATGTTGGTTGGAAGGATGGAAGTAAAGTGATGTCTACGGTTGGTTACTCTTTAACATTGACGGAGGGTCAATGAGGTTGGATCAAGAATGTAAGCGTGGAAATGGGCTCTTGAGAGCCGTCCGTATCCTTTTACTGATTTGTTTTATTCCTTAATTGGGTACTTGAAATGAAAGGTTATGCTAAAGTGATCTTTGTTGCTTATGTGGTAGTAACTCATTGAGTTTTAGCTCACTCCGTTCCATTTGTTTTCCTTACAGGAAAATGACTATTTTGGGAAAGGTTGTGCTAGTTGGTTGTCAAGTTGAGCTCATGTAAATGTATATTTTGAATAGCTCCTTGGGGGTGAAAACCCTAAGTATTTTGTTTCAACCAATGGTTGGTTTGTAATTGGCTAATTGCACATGTATGAACTTGTTGGATATTTTGGTATGCCGCTTTGGCTTGTAAATGTTAAATTTCGATGTATATATGTTGGATTGATGTTTGGTTGAACTCTGGATTCTGACGTGGCCGGTACTGTTCATCATCGGCTTCGATTTTTTTTTTTTTATTTTATTTTGTGATTTTGACTTGTTTGCGCGCGTTGGTGTGTTTCGGAACGTATTAGATCGACGTAAACTGATCCGTTAGTCCTGGCGAGAGCTGGGCAGGCAGTCCACTAACCCCTTTGGTTCGCCTTAGGGGAAGGTGGGGCTGTTACAGATGGACAGTCGGAGCGAACCATTCAAACCCTCGAGGATATGTTACGGACTTGTATTCTGGATTTTAGGGGTAATTGGGGCCAATACATGACTTTAGTAGAGTTCGCCTACAATAACAGCTACCATTCGTCCATTCAAATGGCACCATATGAAGCTCTCTACGGATGAAAGTGTCGTTCGCCCATTTATTGGGATGAAGTAGGGGAAAAGAAAATTCTATATCCAACAACCATTCCCTGGATGGAGGACGCACAAGAAAATGTTAAATTGATCCGACAAAAACTCCAAACAACTCAAAGCCAACAAAAGAGTTACGCAGATAACCGAAGGAAAGATTTGGAGTTCGAAGTTGGAGACCGTGTTTTTCTTAAGATCATGCCACTACATAGCGTTACTGTGGGTAGAGGAAAGAAACTTCAACCATGGTTCGTGGGGCCTTACACAATTCTTCAACGAGTTGGGAAAGTAGCGTACCGACTCGAGTTGCCGCCAAGTTTATCTCGAATTCATGACGTCTTCCATGTTTCGATGCTGAAGAAGTACTATCCTGATCCAACCCACATTGTGCGACCAGAGGAAATTGAGATAGATGAGGCACTCACCTACGAAGAGAGACCTGTACAATTACTCGATCGAAGGATTAAGGAATTGAGGAATAAACAAATCCCATTAGTAAAGGTCTTGTGGAGGAATCATGGAATAGAAGAGGCAACTTGGGAGATGGAGGAGGAGATGCAAACGAAATACCCTGAGCTGTTTGGTAACCTAGGTGAGCAATTTCGAGGCAAAATTCTTTAAGGGGGAGAGGGTGTGAGAACCCAGAAAAAAAATTTTAAAAAAATATTATTATTTTATTCCTGTGCACCCGTTTTCTTTTCTTTTCTTTATTATATTACTTTTAACAATATTTTATCAGTAAATATAGTTTTGCAATCATTTTTCTAGTATCGGTTAGGTTTTGAGAAATTAGAAATGTATATTGAACGTGGGACCCGCTAGTGCATTTAATGAGAGAAATTCGGCCAATTAGGTTAAATTTTACATAAGGGATTTAATTACTAGGTGTTAGGAGATGATTAGAGGTTACCTAGATGGATTAACCATGGAGGGACAAGAGGATAACTCTAAGCAAAAATAAAGTGACAAGTGTCCAATTATGAGTGGAGTAGACTTGCCTAACTTTGCCTAACTTTCTTTAACTTTACTAAAAGACCAAAATTGACTCAAATTATCTTCATTTCAGCCTCATCTTGGCCGAACCTCCCTAGGAAGAAAAGAAAAGAAAGATTCAACCTTTTATCTTCTAATCTTGCCCAAATCTTGAAAACCAACCGATTGTTTCTTGAATTAGTCCATAAAATCAACTTGTTAAGGGTGTTTGGAGGACTTGGTGGAGTTGTTTTGGAAGAAAAACTCCTAAGCCACAACCTTTCTTGAAGAGTTAAGGTAAATTGCTTGGAACCCACTTTTTGTTTCTAATAATGGCCAATTGGTGCCTTGTGGTAGCTAATTAGTAGATTTTGTGGAAGATTTTATGGATTAGGATGAAGTTAGCTAATTTTCTTATTTTTGTGAGAATTTTTCTGTTTTCCTATGATGGATATGGTTTGCTTGAATTGATGACTCCAAATGGTGTTAATTAGACCTCTTGTGCGTTAATTGCGATCATTTGTGGAAAATTTCCGCTTGTGGGGAAAAATTTCAGATTTGGGGTTTCGAATTGGTGGTTTTCTATGGTTGGTTGTTGAGCTTCTAATTGGTTATGATTAAGGGGTATTGTGACCCTAATGAGGTATATTGAACAGCCTATGAATTGTTTGGGTGCTTGTGGTTGTTTTGGATGCATTCTAATGATTGATTGTAGGTTGGAAAAGCTGAAATTTTAGGGGAAATGCTGCCCAAATGTCTAGGGTTTTGGATTCTTGTGAGTTGGGTTGAGATTGGATAGAAATGAATGGTTTTAGGGTTTGTTTCTATTTTTAACCCTAAATGTTATGTATTTTCATTTCCAAGCTATATTTGGGTTTTGCCTTAGTAGTTCCTATTACAAGGTATTCAACTCGTGTTTGAGTCTTAATTGTACTTTCTTGATTATTATAGGGCATGACGGTGATCCGAAGCTCACGTCAGGCGAAAACTTGTGAAATTTCTTTGTTTGACTTGGTGAGTGTACTACTCACATGTTTGCTATTCCGTGGCTTTTTTGTACATGAATTCTGTGATTGGACTAGTTGTGATTATTGTTTGGGCTAGGTGAGGCGAGGGTGTACTTTACCACTCTCGTACTCTGTGGCCTACTTGACTGTTTAGTATATCACTTGAATACTCTTGACTGTACTTGATTTGGTGTCATTGGATACCGATCTTTACTGTTAACTCTGGACCTTTACTGTTCACTCTGAGCTCTACCTCATTGGAAGTCAATTGACTCGAGCCGGTAAGGACTTGGTCGAGGCCATTTGACAAGCCATGGGGACTGTATTTGGGAATCTTTGTGTGAGGACCCGTAATTTTTCTTAATGTCTAGGTTTTTATTTTCTTTTACTTTCACGTTTTTCCACATTTTCTTTTCGAATTTTTTTTTAAACACAATGTTTATGAGTAAATATAGTTTTTAGGTGATTTTTGTAGTATCGGTTAGTTTTGAGAAATTAAGAACGTATATCGGACGTGGAACCCGCTAGTGTGAAAAATTCGGAAAAATTCGGCCAACTAGGTTAAGATTTGGATACTGGGTTTAATTTATCGGTTGTTATGAGATATTTAGAGGTTACCAAGTGGTTGGTGTGAGAGAGACAAAAAGTTAGACAAGTAATTAATGAAAGTGACATGTGTCACTTAGAGATTCATTCCTACATTTGACTTACTATTCATCCTTTTACCATTTACTAAATAAACCCAAAAATTGACCAAAAATCTTCCATTTTTCCAAGCTTGTGGCCGAACCTCTCTACAAGGAAGGAAGAAAGAAAAGTTCTCCAAGTTCTTGATTCAATCTTGCTCAAATCCAATAAACCAACCATTTAATCTTGCTTTTGTTCCATAAAAACCTTTAAGTGAGTGGTTGTGAGTTGATAAGTGGAGTTGTTTGGAAGCTTAAGGTGCTAAGTGGTCTCTTTTCTTTGGTTACCAAGGCGAGTAGTAAAGAAACCCCTCTCCTCTATCTAGTGATGTTTAATTAATAACATGTGGTAGCCTAAGATGCGACTTTGTGGATTATATCTTGATTTTGGTTGAAATTGGTGAAGTTTTATATTTATTTGGGATTTTTCTGTTTTAATATGATTCATATGTTGTTGCCATGTATGATGATTGGAAATGACCTAAAATGAAGCTAGTGGGTGTAAATGGTGGTTAATTGCAGGAAATTTCTGTTTTGGAAAGAAAATTTGAAAGTTAGGGTTTCATTCCTATTGTTTCTGCCTGGCATTGTTCATCATAGTTAGAGGCTGAATTAGCCTTGGGTTAAAACATGAAAGTTGTAGGGAATGACATTTTAGTGATGTCTGTAAAATTTCATGCCAATCGGAGTAGTAGAGCTTGTGAAAAGACCGAAATACCCCTGCTGCCCTGTTTTTACCCGAACTTGAGAATTGCTTCGGTAATTGGTTATTTTGGTTGGGAATACTTCTGAATTGGTTGTTGAGGTCTTCTAAAGAAATGTATCCTGATGTCTTAGCTTTAAGATGGCTTTGGAATCACTTGATTTGGACTTAGGTAGCCTGAATTACGGTTCGCTAACAAGAATACGGTTTGTTAACCTATTTTTACGGTTCTGGTATAGTATATTGAATTTTTGACCTGTTTACACTAGAAACTGGACTAAGTGGCCTTCTGTAACATTGTAGCCCTATCTCTTAGCTTCGAAACGGTGGGACTTGTACCTCCATCCGATAATCGTAGTGCCAATGGTGCCAAAACCGTAAAATGACGTAAAAAAAAACTGTTTTATGGTTTAGAGCTTAATTCCATTTCCGGAAATGTTTCTAGCTTGATTTTTGTATTTATATGACTTTAAGCCTAGTGAACGGCTTTTGGAAATGAGATTTTTCTGTATGAGATGTTGGGACTGGTTTGAGGAAAATAATGAAGCCATTAGTGGCTGGGAAAATAGGTAAACACAAAGGGCATGCTACCTAAAATTTTAGGGTTATGTGATTTCCTTCAATAGAGTTGATCTTTTAGTACAAATGAAGGGTTTTAGGGGTTGTTTATAACCCTAGGACCAACTGTTATCTTTTTACTCTGTATTAGTACTTAATCTGGGAAAGCATACGACATCTAGTCGAGCCTTACTTATGCATTCCGTTTACTCGATTTTGGATGTGAAACCTTCAATTGGTTTACTTTGATGATTTTAGGGTTTCTTGGCGATTAAAGCCAATCCGAACTGAAAACTTTTGAAGTGTCTGTATTTGAATTGGTGAGTGTACCACTCCCCTCCATTGCTGTTTATCTTGATTTCTGCCCTGCAATCTGTGATTTAAATGACTGCACTATCTATTTAATTTGTTTGAGACGAGGGTGTACTTTATCACACTCGTTCTCTTGTCTGTTCATATGCCAATTTTGGTGCAAATCTGAATCTGTATCTGTATCTGATATCTGTATCTATATCTGTATCTGTTCAGATGTCGTTTGAAAACTTGTATCCAATGACCTTTCTGTGACCTCTGAGCTCAACCCCTGTGGCAAGTTACTCGAGTCGGGCCGGCAAGGGTCTGGTCGATTAGATAACGAACCACGGTAGTCTGTTTTGGGATCTTTGGGTATTGAGACCCTTGATTCCGGGTATACTCGAGTATTACTGCTTCTGTTCTGTTCAATGTTCGGGCCCGGTAGGGGTATGTGAGATGGAAGGAATCGGAGAAAGTGGAGTCTACGGTATTGGTTACTTCTTTAACGTTGACGGTGTGGCGACCCCGCTTCCTCCTAAGGCGAACCAAAGGGTTGGCAGGCCGTCTGCCCATCTCTCGCCAGGACTCACGCAAGCATTCTAACCCAAATCCTTCCGAAGGATAACTTAATCTATGATAAAACAATTTTTCCCAAAAAGGATCATCCTTAAATCCACATTAACTTCAGAGATAGCAATGATAAATTAGCCCGTCGAGGCTCTTAAACTTCCCACGTACTACGTACCAAAGTGTAAAGTCGTACCAATCCGGATAGATAAATACATAAATCTCTATTACAAACTTACAAGCCAAGTAATCGAATTAGGGTTACACATTTTCCAGCTTCAAGTGGCAATCCAAAAGAAAGTATATTATCCCAAATAACACATTACAGCCCACAGAATAAGTTATAGTATTCAAATACAATCCAAAAGGAAAACATAAGTAAGCATCCAGCTTTCAGTTTCCAGAACCTGTTAAGGAAAACAATAAACATGGGGTGAGCTAAAGCTCAGTGGTGCCCCAAAACATGCAACCACATAAATCAAACAGCGAGTAATAATTTAATCAAATTGAACAGTTAGGAAAGTGTGTAACAACACAAGGTAGGATACAGGGGCTCTCAGGAGCCATTTTCCACGCTTGATCAGATACCATCGTAGTTGACCCTCCGTCAACTTTCACTACTTATAGTCCATGTAGATCCACTTATTTTAATCCTAACCCGTCACCATTCATACCTCTGCTTCGGGCCCGAACTTTATCAACCGACGCAGTATACTCGAGATATACCCGTATAAAATTAATCGAGGGATTCACCAACGACGTTATGGTAGTTGGATTCACAAGTCGAGGGATTCACCCAACGACGCAACTACATTTAGATTCGCGGATTCATATGTTTGGTAGTTGGATTCACGAGTCGAGGGATTCACCCAACGACGCAACTACATTTAGATTCACGGATTCATTAGAAAATGTTTCACACACGTCACCACTCGAACGGCTAGTGCGATAAAGTACACACTGCTCACTTCGATGGATCAGAAACCATTTATTGCATTTTGACAATTATCACATAGCGAGTTGATAAAGCGCTTAACCACATAAGCATAAAACAAGCAGGGACACTCACCAAGAGTGAAGTTCAAATGTCAAATTGGGAATCGAATTCCGCGTCCTCGCAATATCCTAGAATATCAAATATTGAAATTATAAGTTTTTAAGCTTATACAAATCGAGGTTTAATATAATACTAGTTTACTTTCCCATAGAAAATTTCAAAAATCTACTTAGGTTGAAACTTAACCAAAGTAGTAAAAATGTTTCTTATAGTTTTCTTTGAGGTACTTTTCCTAAAAATAATTAGTATTATTTTCTTGAAATAAGTCGACAAACCTCTGAACATCAAAGCTAGAAAGATACTTTGAAAATTTCTTTAAATCTACATTTCTTGCAAAAATTGTCACTAAGACTATTTTATCTAAGATAAAGTTTCTTGCCGAGCAAGTTATTAAAATTATTAAAACTATTATTTTGGAGCTTTGCATACCGACCACTATCCAAGGCAAATCTTAAAGAAAGAGAAAGGAGTAAGACTTAGGGTTTTCAGAAACTAGAGAAATTATTTTTCTATACCTATCAAGGATAGTTGGAGCTAAAGGAAATTTGTCGGTTTTGGAAAAATTTAGGCAAAACACTAGATATTGAGTTTTATCATCTAATACTAGGAAAAATATTTTTGATTAGCTTGATAAAAATTACTCGAGTTCGTAAGATCGAAACAACTTTCACAGCTTCGATTCCAAATCGAAATCACATTATAGCTAAATTTTGTCGACTTGAAGAAATCACGTTTTAAATAGCGAATCACTAGGCTTTATAAATCATTGGCCCTAGGTTTCAACAAATTCATTTCCAAAAGGAAAATAAAGCAAGTGACCAAGGCTTCATCAAACATTAGCTCTTGGTTTTTGGCAAATCTCAAATCACATCTCACTTAATTAAAATAACGTAAGGCCTTTAAGCAATTCTAGCAATTTAAGTTCATCACTTTGACACTTATATAAAAATCATTCACATAGCCAAGGGCTTCGTCAATCATTAGCCCCTAGCACCCAACAATTATTTCTTGTAGCAACAAGGCTAACATTTCAAATGTTTAAATTTACTAACATGTATTTAAAGTCAAGAACCAAATTTTCAACAACTTCATACTCAAGTAATTGTTCCACAGCCACACTTCACTATCTCCAATTTATTCTCCCAAGATATCGAGAGTTTCACATCCATATATCTTATAAACTTTAAAACAACTTGTTCCAGATATTTCAACCATTATGATTTCAAAGAATAATTTCACTTTCAAGCTGGAAATTCTTACTCAAACTTTGGCAACTACAAGGAAAATTTCCAGCATTCGTATACCCACGTTTTTGGTTAAATCATTCGCGATATCAAATGTTTCATTGCTAAACAACATGTATATCTTAAAATACACCTTTTTCCTGCGATTCGAAAGCATTTTATGCCAAGGAAAATATTCCAACATCAACTAGTGAAATCCGGAAACAATTCAATATTTTCTGCTCAAACGTTTGGTTAGCTAAATTTTCCAGCACCCATTTATCTTGTATAAAATTCTTCCTTGGCTTATTCAGGGATTTAAATACTCAAATTCGGCATACGGATACTTAATTAACTGAGTAACATTTCCAGTTCAAAAAAATCAGGTGTGATTAACAACACAAGTCATCGGATTTCCAAGAAATTCTCCAGCTAGCCTCGGTTTGAGATGCACAAAATCTGGTTGCATTTTGTTTTTATTTTCTGTTCTAACTCAACTACTTAACTACATGCAAAGCTAAAATTTCTTGTTATTAGCTAGTTAATTATGATTATAGGCTCAAAACAACAAAATTAAACCAAATCAAGATGCATTAACCCAGTCAAGTTCTCGGCAGACCCATAGGCTAGGCTTTGGTTCATCATCCGAATGCACAATCAGTGCATGCAAGCGCTGGTATATCTTCATCTACCAGTAATTAGCTTAAACATCATATTTTCACGTAGCTAATTGCATTTATGCTCAGATTATCAGATTTAAATAGATTACAACTGCAATTCAGATTTTTGGTTCACATCAATTCCATTTCACTACATCAGAATTTTTCCCCAGGTTCCTGATTTCATCATCCAATCACATAAAATTATCATGCATGGCCCTAATCATAATAATCATCCAAGATTCAGTTAGTTAATCACCATTGCATGCTCAAATCACTTCAGGAAAACACATTAAAGCTGCATTTCCATCTCCGCTACTCAGCAGGGACATTTAACCAAAACAGAAATTTTTCTAATAGCTTGATTTCATCATCCGACTGTACCACAATACATGCATGCCTCAAGATAGCTCAAACTACCTCTGATTAGTCCTAAAATGATCCAGAATTTTACCTCACAGCAAGCTAAGCTTTCACACGAAAATCTGGAAAATTTTTGTTCCTCTCGGCTCTCACGCACGCGACAGTGATTGGGGTTGTGGTTGTCGGTGGAGCTGGTGGTGTCTCAGTCATGAAGTTGGGTGCAATGGAGGTGCAGAATGTGTGGAGCTTGCTCATGGTTTCTCTCTGCCTTCACTCCAGCTTACGGACAGAACAAAACAGAAAGAAGATTGCAGTTCGCGTTCTTCTTTGTCGATGATAGCGAGACAGAGAGGGAATGTGTTTGTGGAGAGGAAATGAGATTGTGGCTTGAGATATGAAAGGGAGAGAAAGGTGTATGGTGCTGGTTTAGGAGAAGAGGTTGAGTGTTAACAGAGATTGTGTACTGCAGTGGTGAAGATGCCGGTTGGTCAGCTAGGGTGGTGGTGTGTTGAAGTGGTGAAGGATGCGGTTGGCCGGCTGGGGTGGTGGCTGATCATGATGTCCGAGGAGTTGTTTGGCTGTGCATGGAATGGTTGTGGTGTAGTGGAGGGTAGTTTAGTCTTTTCACATTCCTCCTAACGAACACTTAAGTCCTTGATTCTAGTTTGATTCCAAAAATTAATCCCAAATATAATTTGATCGCCTAATGACATGCTAATCTTGCAAGGCTTTAATTATCGAAATTCTTATGTCCTAAGTATACTTAAGATACTTATATCATTTTTGTCTAAAATTTATTAATTACAAATTAGTATTAAGGTTCCTTTTAACGCTTAACATTCTTGTTTGATTAACTATTAACATCAAGTTTGATCAATATATATAAATCTAACATTTTATGTTAATACGAAAAATTTAATCTAGCTCTAAAAGATATTAACTTAGTCTAGCAAAACCAAGAAATTTCATAACTTAGGAAACTTATATTATTTTTCACATAAACCTGTTTTTACGTACTTAATTGCAGACAAGTAAAAGTAATGCTAGGAATTATTAAGGAATAAAAGAAGTGCAAATGACATATGAAATGTTATTTATATATGCATTTTCAGGGTTCTCACAGACGGAGTGTCAACTATTATTTCGATCAAGTTTTGGTGAAGCAAATGGGAATTTGGCTCCTGAGAGCCACCCGTATCCTTTCTGTCTATGGTGTTTGTTCACTTCTTTATTTGATTCGCATATGTGACTAATTGAGTATGAAGTTCCACTTTCCTTACTTGCTATTATTTTGGTACCTCATTGTGTGACGCCCCGAAAAAAAATGAGTTTGAGAACCCGGAAATTTTCTAATTTTCTAGAGTTTATTTTTTTTAACGCCCGCCTTTTCTACATTTTCTTGATTAGAAAAATTCCCCAGATAAAGTTTATGAGCAAAAATAGTTTTAAAATGATTTTTCTAGTATCGGTTAGTTTTTGAGAAATTAAGAGCGTATTTTGGACGTGGGACCCGCTAGTGCGGTAAATGCATTATATTTTTGACAACTTATAGGAATTTTGTATTGAGTGATATTATTTTACAAAGTGTTAAGATATTTGTATTGGAGAGACAAAAAGATAAGTTTTACACCTAAAGGTGACAAGTGTCACTATCCTATTCACTCTTGGACTTTTGACCATCTTACCTTAACTTTACTAAAACCAAAATTTGATCAAAAATCAAGCCATTTCTTCCTTCTCATGGCTGAAACTTGGAGAGCAAGAGAGAGAGAAAAACCTTCATCTTTCACTCCAATTTCTTACTTCAATCTTGAGTTTTAACCGATGGAATTGCAAATCACTCCATAAAAGTTGGTTACTAAGGAGATTCCAAGGTCTTGGTGGAGTTATTTTGGAGAAGGAACCACTAAGCTACTATCTTTTGTGAGGTATCAAGGTATGGTGTGTAAAGATTCATTGTTTGTTTCCAATAATGGTGAATTAGTAACTTGTGATGGCTAAAGAGATGGTTTTATGGATTATATCTTGATTTTGGTTGAATTGGTGAAGTTTTATAATTATTGGGGATTTTTTCTGTTTTCATATGGATATGATTATGGGGTCATGTATGATGATTGTAAATGATGTTTAATGACTCTAGGAGGTGGAAAAAGTGATTAATTGCAACCAATTTCTGTTTTGGACCAAAAATTGAAAAGTGAGGGTTTTGTGATGAACATTCTGTCCGAATTTTTAGGTCCTAGATAGAGGCCGAATTGGCCTTTGCTTAAAACATAAAAGTTGTAGGGAATGCCATTTTAGAGGTGCCTACAAAATTTCAGGTCAATCGGAATAGCGTAGAGTGAGAAAAGTCGAAATTACTATTGCTGTTCTGGTTACCCGAATGTAAGAATTGCGCCTGTAATTGGTTGTTTTGGCTGGTATTGCTTCCGAATTGGTTGTTGAGGCCTTCTGATGAAATTTAGCCCTTAGCTTTCAGCTGGTTTTGGAATTTCTGGATTTGGACTTGGAGAGCCTGAGTTATGATGTTTCCGCTATAATGCGTTCTGTGAATCTGTTTTTGTGATTCTGGTGTAGTTTCTTGCATTTTTGACCTGGTTACACTCGAAACTGGGTTGAGTGACCTTCTGCAATATTGTAGCCCTATCTCTTAGCTTCGAAACGGTGGGTCTTGAACCTTCATCCGACAGTCGTAGCGCCTTTGGTACCATTACCGCAAAATGACGTCAAAACTGTTTTTCTGGTTTTGAGCTTAACTTTCATTTCCGGACTTTTTCCTAGCTTGACTTGTCTTTGTACTACTTGGAGCTTGCTGAATGGCTATTGGATGAACTTGTTGTTGTGTGTGTACCTTTGGGACTGGCTGAGGAAATAATGAAGCCATGATGGCTGGAAAAGTAAGCAAATTTAGGGGAAGTGCTGTCCGAACTTTTAAAGGACTTGTTTGCATTGAGTTTGTGATCTAAGACTTGGATTTGAGCAAGGCAATGATATATGATGGATGGTTTCTGAGCCATAGAGGTGAGTGACCTCAAACTATTTCTAAAGTTATTTATGAACCGTTTTTTTTTGCTTTATTTACCTTTAAACTATTTCCAATGTTCCTTTTGAACTATTTTCTTGCATATCATGCGTGCTTGCATATGAGTGTTCCTTGTTTGCTATATCACTTGATTTATTGGCTTGTTATTATTGATTGATAATATGTTAAGTGCTTTCAATGATTGTTAAAACGAGTTTTCTAGGCGAGTGTGTACTTTATCGAACTCGACCTAAATAAATATGAAATTTTCAATGATTAATGATTAAATGCTAGTTGCGCATGAATGTAAGCCGTTTGGCTGAATTGGGCCCTGCCCTTCGTTACCGATCGACTCGAGCCAGAAGCGGATTCGGTCGGGCGATATGGTGACCCTGGGTGAATTTGGTATACTCGAGTATTACCTTGTAGTCCGGCTATATCCGGATGGATGGAGTCCGGCTACGTCCGGATGGGTGGAGACCGGCCAACATCCGGAACGAATAAAAAGATGAACGAGGGATTATTTATAAAAAATGAACGTATCCTTTTCATGAATGTTACTATCGCTTTCCATTGTACATGTTTCTTGAATTATTGATACTCCATATTTAATGTTTTGTAAATGCTGTAATCGTTTCTGGACTTATCATTTGATCTATGACATCATTGATTTATGACATCATTGAAAAGAAATATTGTTAAACCGATTTGATTACTGATTTTCTGGTTACTCGCTGAGCTTCTAGCTCACCCCAAAAATATTTTATTCCCCTCCACAGGGCTCAAGGCGAAGGCAGGACTTATTGTGCTTATTCACATGAATGGATGGCCTATATCTTGTACAGTTTTGGATTTGGAATCATTTGATGTATAGTTGGGAATTAGTTTCCGCTGCATTAGTGACATGTAATTATTGGAGGCTTGGATGTATATTTGTGGACCATGTGATGTATATTTGAGGTTTATTCTTGTAATTCATTTGAGGACTTTAGTGAACGACTGAGTCCCGGCGAGAGCCGGGCAGGCGGCCCGCCGAACCCTCTGGTTCGCCTTAGGGGAAGGTGGGGTCGTCACACATTGAGCGTAAGCTCACCCCCTTCCTGTTATCTTTGTTTTCCTTACAGGGAACCACTTTTGAGGCTAAGATGTTTTGAAGCACGAGTCGAGCTAGTTTTAATATATTTTTGTAAAGCTCCTCGATAGTTGGAAAACCCTAAGTGTATTTTGATCTAATTATTTTCTTTTTGTTTCGTAAATTACAAACGTATGTGTATAAAACTATTTACCCTGTTCATGTATCCCATTTGGATTGGAAATGTTTTCTCGAGTTATATTGCCATATCTGTATTTGTTTGGCTCCTAGTTGGATGGTGACGTGGCAATCACTATTCATTGTGGTTTCGATTTTCATTTTGCCCTTTGGCGACTTGAATCGTTTGAGCACGTTATTACCTTCCTGAATGTTTTTTATTTCATTTAACTGCTCTATAGTCCTGGCGAGAGCTGGGCAAGCAGTCCGCTAACCCCTTTGGTACGTCTTAGGGGAAGGTGGGGCTGTCACAGGTGGTATCAGAGCTGCTTCGCATGGTCCTGATTTCGTGAATGTGTCTAAGTGTTCGTTTGAGCATAAGCTATGAACCGTGCATATCATAAGTGTAAAGATCTTTATCATGGGACTTGAGGAAGTTAGGTATGTTTGTCGGGTAGGAATCCTTAATATGGATGATTTACTCTTGGGACCGACCGGCTCGAGTTGTGAATTATCTGAAATGGGATTCTTGCGCCCGGATACGAAAGAGATGAGAGCCTAGGTTAGAAAGGATTGGGCGAACTAGAAAGGCGATTTTATGGAACTTCGCATGGTCTGTTCGGGTATTGTTAAGCATGATCAATCATGATTAAGATATAAATGGTGTTGTTCTCGTAGATTAAGGACGGAGCCCTAGAGGCGAAAAGCTTTCGTTAGTTATTCTTGTACTTGTGACCTAGTTTGTCTATAGTACTTTTGGAGGACCCCGCTACTTTCATAGATTTCTTATATTTGTATCTAATTGATTGCTACTGTATGGCTTGTTTGGTACAGTTATGTTATATATGTATGCTTTTGATCTGTGCGTGCCTTTTGCTACTGTTTTTGCCTACCTATGTTTAATATTTTATTCTCGCTTCGACCCTAGATTAATTAGACCAATGGAGGGCACTCATAGTGGATACCCTGGTAATCACATAGAGGGCGAGGATAGAGCCCTTGAGAGATTTCAGAAGTTCTCCCCACCCAAATTTCTTGGAGGCCCTGATCCTGACGTGGCTGAGAAGTGGCTGGAGAAGATGATCGATATTTTTACTGCTTTACACTATACCGAGGAGAGACAGGTGACATTTGCTGTCTTTCAACTAGAGGGAGCCGTCCGTTCCTGGTGGAATGTCATTCGAATGAAATGGGAAAGAGAACAAACCCCGAGGACGTGGGTGAACTTTATGAGAGAATTTAACGCCAAGTTTTTCCCTCCTCTAATCCAAGAAAAGAAGGAAGATGAATTCATTCGGCTTCGCCAGGGAACTCAAACCGTAGCCGAGTATGAGAGTCAATTCACTCGGTTGTCAAAGTTTGCGCCCGAACTGATCGTAACCGAACAAAGACGGATAAGACGTTTTATTCAGGGACTAAATGTTGAGATTCAAAAGGATTTGGAGGTAGCTCAACTTAATACCATTAGTGATGCTGTGGAGAAAGCCCAACGGGTTGAAGATGCGAGGCTACAAGTTAGAAATTTCCAAACCAAGAAAAGGGGCTTTCCTAGGAGCAGCTCAGAACAAGCGGATAATAGTACAACCTCTAAAATTCGAAAGGGAAACGGGGAAGTACGGCTATCGAGGGTGACAGGTGGTGTTCCACAGGGGGGATCAGTCTCTGCTACTCGTGGTCCCTGTGGATATTGCGGAGGGCCAAATCATACGGAAGCAAATTGTTGGAAGAAGGAAGGGAAATGTTTGCGCTGTGGAAGCTCCGAACATCGGATTGCCAACTGTCTAACTCGCGTAGGGACTCTGCCACCAACCAAGACCAATTCTCAGCAACCAACCAAGATTAACCCTAGACAGACGAAAGGAGAAGGGACTGGATCGAAGGTACCAGCTCGGGTTTATTCGCTAGAGCAGCATCCAGTCCCTGACTCGTCTGAGGAGGTAGAAGGTATGATCCACCGCTTAATTAAGATTTTGAAGGATATTAGTGGTAAGTAAATTTCGAGGACGAAATTTTTTTAAGGGGGAGAGAGTGTGAGGACCCGTAATTTTTTTTAATGTCTAGGTTTTTATTTTCTTTTAATTGCACGTTTTTCCACATTTTCTTTTCAAAATTTTTTTAAAACACAATATTTATGAGTAAATATAGTTTTTAGGTGATTTTTGTAGTATCGGTTAGTTTTGAGAAATTAAGAACATATATCGGACGTGGGACCCGCTAGTGCGAAAAGTTCAGAAAAATTCGGCCAACTAGGTTAAGATTTGGATACTGGGTTTAATTTAACGGTTGTTATGAGATATTTAGAGGTTACCAAGTGGTTGGTGTGAGAGAGACAAAAAATTAGGCAAGTAATTAATGAAAGTGACATGTGTCACTTAGAGATTCATTCCTACATTTGACTTACTATTCATCCTTTTACCATTTACTAAATAAACCCAAAAATTGACCAAAAATCTTCCATTTTTTCCAAGCTTGTGGCCGAACCTCTCTACAAGGAAGAAAGAAAGAAAAGTTCTCCAAGTTCCTGATTCAATCTTGCTCAAATCCAATAAACCAACCATTTAATCTTGCTTTTGTTCCATAAAAACCTTTAAGTGAGTGGTTGTGAGTTGATAAGTGGAGTTGTTTGGAAGCTTAAGGTGCTAAGTGATCTCTTTTCTTTGGTTACCAAGGTGAGTAGTAAAGAAACCCCTCTCCTCTATCTAATGATGTTTAATTAATAACATGTGGTAGCCTAAGATGCGACTTTGTGGATTATATCTTGATTTTGGTTGAAATTGGTGAAGTTTTATATTTATTTGGAATTTTTCTGTTTTAATATGATTCATATGTTGTGTGTGACAGCCCCACCTCTCCCTAGGGCGAACCCTAGGGTATCAGCGGACTGCCTGCCCAGCTCTCGCCGGTACTCAGTCGATCAAAGAACTAGCAACTCAAAATAACTGGGAAAAATAGCTTCAAATTAAATCGTACGACCCTAATAACACATAACTATCAATCAACTTTCAAAACTTAATACGGCAAGCTAAGAGTCACACTTACCATTCCATACTACGAATTACATAACATAAGTCAACTTATAGATTCAAGCTTACAAAAGTAAAAGTAAAGTCATCTTAACAAAAGTTACAAGTTCAAGCAAAACAAAGCTAAGAAAGCTCTTGATCGTTAGTCAATCCCCGATCTGTTAAGGAAAACAAAGGGAGTGGGGTGAGCTAAAGCTCAGTGAGATTCCAAGTAAAGCAAGTAAACACATAGCCAAATTAAGGCATAGAATAATTCAAATAAATACCGTATGATACAATAACAATTAACCACAATTCAATTCAAGGATACGGATGGCTTTCAAAAGCCAAAATCCCCTTGAGCTTGATCTTGTCTCCGTTGACACTCCGTCAACACTTGTATACACAGAATATTAAGTCCGTAGAACACCGCTTTCACCTGCCTCCGTCCACCAATCAACCCCCCACCGGGCCCGGACTTCATAAACAGTAGTTAGGTAATACTCGAGTATACCGGTTTCAGTGAACAGTAAACAGTCCTCAAGGTTTATCGGCCTTCTCGACCAAGCCCTGGCCAGCTCGATAGAACCGACTCACCTATGAGGTTAGGCACCCAAACAGTAGTATTAGTTGATGGGATATCACCCAAACAACTCAAGCACAATCACATATAGAGAATTCACATTTCACAATAACAATATACAGGGCCTCAGTGGAAATAAAGGAGGACGAGTGCGATAAAGTACACGCTTGCCTCCACTTTTATCAAATTAGGGTTTGGCTCAAACAGTCGTAAATCAAATATTCAGGTATTTCACATAAGCAGGTAGCAGGTAGTGGAACACTCACCTGTCAATCAAAAGTAGCGATCGATGTCAAACGTCTTAGTTATGGTCACCTTCGTTTCCCAAACCTAGGGCAACGAGTGAAATCGTTAACCCTTAGATTCATGTCCCATTAGGTTAGGCTCAATAAGAGACCAAGTGAGTAGTCTAAGCTACTTAATCCATCATACAAACAAGGCCCAATCCCATGGTAAAAGTTAATGAGAAAACAAGTTTAATAGATGCATGAAAGTTCGGCAAAAGAAAAGTTCCAATCGGGCTTAAGGGTTTCTTCTCGGGTTGCACAGTCTTGCCCTGGCAGTCTTAGGAAAATGGTCATAACTCATTGTAGAAAAGTCAAAATTAGGTTCCGTCAGTGGCGTTGGAAACTAGACTCGAAGGGCTTTCCAACGGTACTAAGCTCACACTGTGGTTCATCTCCTATCAGAAACAGTAACTCAGACAAGGTGGCTGTTTTTCCAACCCTGGATCAGCATTAACCGTAAGCTAAACTATTCTAGTTCTAGGGCTAACTTCATCAGTTTTACTCCAAATTCACCCAATTCACTCCTCAAGTGATCATATACAAGGATTCAAGTCACTTAGCATCAATGGAGTTCACAACATAACATACAACATTATTTAAGGTAATCATAATGATCTCATAACTACAAGAGTCCTAAACAGTCTACTAATGGTTCAAAAGCACCACTTTACTTGCTTCAATTTCATTCCAACATGCTTATAAGCCTAACCAATAGTTAACCTAGTTTATTAGGCTTGATTAGGACATAATTTAACAACAATATTGAGGGAAAATCCCTCCTACAAGAACCAGCCAGCCAAGACAAGCAACCAGCCCACACTTTTCAACATTTGTTCAATCCTTCATCCTTACATGTTTTTCACCCAAATCTTCATATCAAGTAATAGATTCAACTCAAAAGAGATTTAAACATAATAATACCTCATAAACAAACATGAATAAGAATCAAACATTTCATCAAACACTTGGTGTACATACTAAGAAACCTAGCTACTACTTGTTTACTTCAAGAAACTAACTCAACATCTCAACCAAACAACTTGTATCCTTGCTATTAACACTTTCAAGTGCATGATATATCATCAAAAACTAAGATTTAAAGAACATATACCTCTCTTATAGTGAGCTTGAATCACCAAAATCACTTCACCAAAATAAGTCTTCAAGCTTGGATCAAATACTTGGAGTTGTAGGAACTCTCTCACTAATTCAGATTTTTCTCTCTTGATTGTTGTTCTTGGTTTGCTAGAGTAAGAAAACAAGATTATGTAGCTCACTCTTTCTCTCTCTCTTGAACCAGAAATTCGGCCAGCACTCAAGGAAAAAAGGAAGGCTTTGGCTAGTTTATATAGTCTTCTAATCTTGGTTCCAACAAGATACTTAGCTAGGATTTTGCCACATGTCCACTTACTTGTCCAATTCTTTCTTAATCTTTGACTAATGGTGTCTTAACCTTTCCAAATGCACCAATAATATTTTAACACCTCTAACTAACCTTTCCAAATGCACCAATAATACTTTAACACTTCTAACTAGCCTTTCCAAGTGCACCAATCCTTAATTAGCACCTATAATCCTACATGTAAGATTTCTACCACTAATATAAAGACACTTGGTAAAATGTAAGTGGTGTATAATTAAAATCAACTCAAGAAAAATTGTTTTACTACAAGTAAAAAGGAATGAAGTGTAATGCATGAAAATTATTGTAACACCTAGAAAAGCTAATGTAATGGCATTTAAATCCTAGAATAAGGCAATTAATTTGGGGAAATTGTGCTTTAAAAATGAGGGTTCTCACATTGTGGCCATGTATGATGATTGGAAATGACCTAAAATGAAGCTAGTGGGTGTAAATGGTGGTTAATTGCAGGAAATTTCTGTTTTGGAAAGAAAATTTGAAAGTTAGTGTTTCATTCCTCTTATTTCTGCCTGGCACCGTTCATCATAGTTAGAGGCCGAATTAGCCTTGGGTTAAAACATACAAGTTGTAGGCAATGACATTTTAGAGGTGCCTGTAAAATTTCAGGACAATCGGAGTAGCGTAGCTTGTGAAAAGACCAAAATACCCCTGCTGCCCTGTTTTTACCCGAACTTGAGAATTGCTTCGGTAATTGGTTATTTTGGTGGGGAATACTTCTGAATTGGTTATTGAGGTCTTCTGAAGAAATGTAGCCTGATGTCTTAGCTTTCCGATGGCTTTGGAATCACTTGATTTGGACTTAGGTAGCCTGAATTACGGTTCACTAACAAGAATGCGGTTTGTTAACCTGTTTTTACGGTTCTGGTATAGTATGTTGAAATTTTGACCTATTTGCACTAGAAACTGGACAAAGTGGCCTTCTGTAACATTGTAGCCCTATCTCTTAGCTTCGAAACGGTGGGTCTTGTACCTCCATCCGATAATCTTAGTGCCAATGGTGCCAAAACCGCAAAATGACGTAAAAAAAACTGTTTTATTGTTTAGAGCTTAATTCCATTTCTGAAAATGTTTCTAGCTTGATTTTTGTATTTATATGACTTTAAGCCTAGTGAACGGCTTTTGGAAATGAGATTTTTCTGTATGAGATGTTGGGACTGATTTGAGAAAAATAATGAAGCCATTAGTGGCTGGGAAAATAGGTAAGCACAAAGGGCATGCTGCCCAAAATTTTAGGGTTATGTGATTTCCTTCAATAGAGTTGATCTTTTAGTACAAATGAAGGGTTTTAGGGGTTGTTTATTGTGAGAACCCGTAATTTTTCCATTTTCTAGGTTTTATTATATTTCTAGGTTTTCTTATCTTCAATGGTTTGTTTTCTGCACTTTCTGTACCCGGAAAATTTTCTAGATAATTTTTATGAGTAAATATAGTTTTTAGATGATTTTTCTAATATCGAATAGATTTTGAGAAATGAAGAGTGTATACCGGACGTGGGACCCACTAGTGCGAAAAGTTCGGAAAAATTCGGCCAACTAGATTAAATTTTGAATACTGTAATTAATTTACCGGGTGTTAAGAGATAAGTAGAGGGTGTTAAGTGAATTGATATAAGAGAGACAAGGTTGGTGAGCATTTATTAAAAGGTGACAAGTGTCACCATTTGAGTGGTCCAACCTTAACACCACTATTCATGGTCTTACCAATTGACTTAAATATCTTAAAATTCACCCAAAATCCCTCATTCTTCTTTTCCTTTTGGCCGAACCTCTTCCTACAAGAAAAGAAAGAAATGCTTCCAAGTTTCTTGCTCCAATCTTGCCCAATCTCACAAACTAACCGTTTAATCTTGAATTCCTTCCATAAAACCTCTTCAAGTAGTGTTTGTGAGTTGTTGTGTGAAGTTATTTGGAAAGTTAAGGTGATCAATAGCTCTCTCTCTCTTGTTTTTAAGGTAAGTTGTGAAGAACCACCCTCCTCCTTTAATTCATGCTTAAATCATACTTAGTGGTAGTATAAGATGCAAGTTTATGGATTAATTCTGATTTGTGGTTGAAATGATGAAGTTTTATTATTTTTGGGGATTTTTCCGTTTTCATATAAGCATGATTGTGTGGCTATATATGATGATTGGAAATGGTATATAATGATTCTAGAAGGTGGAAAAAGTGGAAGATTGCAAGTAATTTCTGTTTTGGGAGAAAATTGAAAAACCTAGGGCTCATGAAGGAACACTCTGCCCGAATTTATAGCTCCTAGTTAGAGGCCGAATTTGTGACGGCCCCACCTTCCCCTAAGGCGAACCAGAGGGTTCGGTGGGACGCCTGCCCAGCTCTCGCCGGGACTCAGTCGTTCACTACAGTCCTCAAATGAATTACAAGAATAAACCTCAAATATTACAATATGAATCTCAAATATAACTCAAATGTTCCAACATTTACATATCAAAAGCGAAGCATCCACGCTTCCACTGCGCCACTCTGATCCATGATCCCAATTCTTATACAAGAGGAATTCCACAACAATAAAATCACAACAAGCCTTCCTTCGCTACGATCCCTGTGGAGGGGAATAAAATAGTTTTGGGGGTGAGCTAGAAGCTCAGCGAGTAACCAGTAAAATCAGAAATCAAATATATTTCACAATAATGCATTTCGATCATTTCGATGATGTCATGATTCAGAGATCAAATGTACGTTTATTGCTCTCATGAGCCGGTGAAATCATTGCACTTGAACACCCAACGCTCAAATAGATCATTTAACATTAACATTGAGAGGGAGCCCCTTTTTGAGCTCCAGATAAACATGAACATGAACCATAAACAAGGTGGAGACGTTGGTGTTCAGCACTAGACTTTCCCAGAACTCATTGAAGCCAAATCATGTCATGAATCCACATGCAAGCACGCATGATATGCAATCGAATAAATAATGCAAGAAGCATTTCACAAGTACTTTGGAAATAGTTTAGGGTCACTCACCTCCATGGCTCAGAAACCATCCATCATATATCATTGCCTTGCTCAAATCCAAGTCTTAGATCACAAACTCAAAGCAATCAAACCCTTTAAAACTTCGGACATCACTTCCCCTAAATTTGCTTACTTTCCCAGCCATCATGGCTTCATTATATCTTCAGCCAGTCCCAAAGGTACACATACAACAATAAGTTCATCCAATAGCCATTCAGCAAGCTCCAAGTAATACGAGTACAATTCAAGCTAGGGAGAAGTTCGGAAATGAAAGTTAAGCTCAAAATCAGAAAAACAATTTTGGACGTCATTTTGCGGTAATGGTACCAAAGGCGCTACGATTGTCGGATGAAGGTGCAAGATACACCGTTTCGAAACTAAGAGATTGGGCTACAACATCATAGAAGGTCACTCAACCCAGTTTTGAGTGTAAACAGGTCAAAAATGCAATATACCACTTCAAAATGTAAAACTGGTTCACGAAAACGCATTCTAGCGGAAACCTCATAACTCAGGCTCTCCAAGTCCAAATCCAGAAATTTCAAAACCAACAGAAAGCAAAGAAGTAGGGCCAAATTTCATCAGAAGAACTCAACAACCAATGTGGAAGCATTCCTGACCAAAACAACCAATTACAGAAGCATTTTCCAAATTCGGGTAAAACCATGGCAGCAAGGGTAATTCCATCTTTTCTCAAGCTACGCTACTCCGATTGACCTGAAATTTTGCAGGCACCTCTAAAATATCATTCCCTACAACTTCCATGAAGACCACCCAGTCCAGTTCTCACCCTAACTAGGTCAAATTTTCCAAAACAACTCCAGATTTTCCAGTTCGAAATTCACTGCAGAAATCAACTAGCAGTCTTGATTTATTCACTCATATCTCAGCACACACAGCTCCAATTCAGGTAATTCCAAAGACATTTGAAAGCTAAGATACAGGGATAGAATTCTTAAGAAGACATCAACAACTAAATCAGTAGTATTCCCAGTCAAACTAACCAATTACCAAAGCTGATTATCAGTTTCGGACAGAAACAGGGTAGCAGGGGTATTTCGGTCTTTTGATAGGCTACCGAGCTCAGATTGAGCTGAAAATTTACAGGTAACTAGAAAACATCATTATATACAACTTTCATGTTTTGTGCTAAGGCCAATTCGGCCTATAACCTGGTCAATCAGAAACGGGCAGAACTGAACCATAAGAAATCTCAATTCTGGAATTTTCTCAACAACCATAGAAATCACCAAATCTTCCACACAAACCCACAAAAGTGATATATAAACCATCATTAACCCTTATTAGCATATTACAACATCAAAAACAACATTTCTACCCAATTGCTATAAGGTTTTACAAGAGTTCAAGGCTGCTTTACCTTCCAAAGGTGGGTTTACAAGGCTGCACTTCAAGAACCAAGTTCATTAGCTTTCTTTTGCTCTAACTCCCAAGCTTGTTGGATGGGTTGCACAAAACCAGGATTTTTTCTTGTTCTTTCTCTTATTTTCTCTTGGTTTTTCTCCCCTCTTTTCTCCCTAGAGCTGGCTGAAATTCTCCTTGTTGTTTTGGCCTTTGGTCTTGCTAAGAAGATATTAACTAAGTCCCTTGGTCAAAGTCCACTACCTTTTTGATTAGCCAATGAAAATTAAGCTTAGGAATATCATGGAACCTTTAGGAAGTCTAGCAACTTGTAATCAACCAAAGTCACACTATGGCCCAAACTTCTTTTAATCTTTACAATTAACTCCAATGAGTTGTCAAAAATATACCACATTTACCGCACTAGCGGGTCCCACGTCCATAATACTCTTCAAACTTAACGTGGACTAACTTGTATCAAGGAAATGATTTGAAAACTATATTTCCTTATAAAATGTATAAGAAATGAATATATTGAAGAAAGGTACAAAATTATAGACAAGAAAACAAAATAACGTCTAGAAAATATATTAAAAAAAATTTTCGAATTCTCATACTCATACTTTTCGGGGCGTCACAATCTCCCCTCCTTAAAAGAATGTCATCCTCGACATTCCTTCTTGCCCTAATCAAGTCGAGATATCCCGCAAGAATCACTAATATTGCAAACCAAACCCACAGTCCGGCATCCTAAACTTCAAGCCTAGGATACACTACAGAGATCTGAAGCCTAGGCTCTGATACCAACTGTGACGGCCCCACCTTCCCCTAAGGCGAACCAGAGGGTTCGGCGGGTCGCCTGCCCAGCTCTCGTCGGGACTCAGTCGTTCACTACAGTCCTCAAATGAATTACAAGAATAAACCTCAAATATTACAATATAAATCTCAAATATAACTCAAATGTTCCAACATTTACATATCAAAAGCGAAGCGTCCACGCTTCCACTGCGCCACTCTGATCCATGATCCCAATTCTTATACAAGAGGAATTCCACAACAATAAAATCACAACAAGCCTTCCTTCGCCACGAGCCCTGTGGAGGGGAATAAAATAGTTTTGGGGTGAGCTAGAAACTCAGTGAGTAACCAGTAAAATCAGAAATCAAATATATATCACAATAATGCATTTCGATCATTTCGATGATGTCATAATTCAGAGATCAAATGTACGTTTATTGCTCTCATGAGCCGGTGAAATCATTGCACTTGAACACCCAACGCTCAAATAGATCATTTAACATTAACATTGAGAGGGAGCCCCTTTTTGAGCTCCAGATAAACATGAACATGAACCATAAACAAGGTGGAGACGTTGGTGTTCAGCACTAGACTTTTCCAGAACTCATTGAAGCCAAATCATGTCATGAATCCACATGCAAGCACGCATGATATGCTGTAACATCCCGAATATTAGGAGGTTGTTTGTGAAGAAAATATTAAAGTGTATTTCTTTGGGTTTGATTTAAAACCTTATTTTGTTTTAAAAGACTAGAAACCCTAATATTTTAGTCAAAAACCCTAGTTTACTTGTGACTAACCGGTTTTCTTAAATATCTCACATTTTAATTGAAACCCTAATTTTAATCACTGGAATTGAAAAATTCCTCACGTTTTCTTAAAAATTTCCTTTTATTTGGAAATTATTATTTATTAAAGCCCTACTATCCAATTATTCTATAATAAGTGCCAATGAGCCTAGAAAGTAGGGTTTCACTCTTCGTTTTCAAGATTGGGGCAAATTAGGGTTTCGTGATTTTTCGCCGGATGAATTTTCGGTACTGACCAAGGATCAATTTGGTGATTAAAAGTGACTCGTAAGTGATAAATAATATGTGATTAGAAGCAATGATAAAAAGTTAGTGAATGGAAAGTAAAAACCCTAGTACGGGTGTTTTTAAGAAAAACGGCGCGAACCGGCGGGTCCCGCGCATTACCGATTGAACGTACCAATTGATCACCACTTTCTTGCCATACAAGTTTAACATTAGTGAAGCAAAATATCTTCCCCCTCTTGGCTCTCCTATTGGCCGAAATTTGTGGCCCAAGTGCAAGGAAAGAAAGAGAAAAATCTTGTGGTCAAGATTAGTCCAAGTGTTGGAAAAATTTGTGGTCACAATTAGCCTTAATCTTCTTACTTCCTTATAAGACAATTAAGCTTCATCTTCCTTCATTATTTTCTGCTGAAGAGCTGACCAAAGAGAGAGAGAAAGTGAGAGCAAGAGCAACAAAATTTCCTTCTTGATTTGCTTCAACCAAGTTAGAAATCCAAATCTAAACCGATTAAAGTACTAAGTGTGAGTTGGGAAGCTAGAGGAATCAGAAATTTTCCAAGGAGGTTGATTATCACTCATCCAAGCTTGTCTTTGAGGTATAAAATCTGATCTTGGTCCTTGTTCATTTAATTTTTGGTTAAAGATGTGATTTTATGGAGGATTAACACTTGAATGCATGGATTCCCAGATTTGGGTTTTCATTTCTTCTCTTTCTGCCCGGTTTTAGTACTCCATCTTAGAGGCCGAATCAGCTCTTACCCAAAACATGAAAGTTGTAGAGAATGATGTTTTCTAGTTTCCTGTAAATTTTCAGCCCAATCTGAGCTCCGTAGCCTGAGAAAAGACCGAAATACCCCTGCTGCCCTGTTTCTATCCGAACATGCTAATCAGCTTTGGTAATTGGTTATTTTGGCTGGGAATACTTCCGAATTAGTTGTTGATGTCTTCTTAAGAATTCTAGCCCTGTATCTTAGCTTTTAAATGGCTTTGGAATTACCTGATTTGGAGTTGTGTGTGCTGAGACATGAGTGAATAAAGCAGGACTGCTAGTTGATTCCTGCAGTGAATTTTGAACTGGAAAATCTGGAGTTGTTTTGGCAAATTTGACCTAGTTAGGGTGAGAACCGGACTGAGTGGTCTTCATTAAAGTTGTAGGGAATGATACTTTATAGGTGCCTATAAAATTTCAGCTCAATCGGAGCAACGTAGGATGTGAAAAGTCCAAAATACCCTCACTGTTTTAAAAATTTCCCAGCAGTCCGTTTCATCAGTTAAGTCCAGTTTATCACGTTTTTTGACTAGTATTCATTCTGATTTAGCTTTTTGCCAAAACATGAAAGTTGTAGTGCTCTGAAGTAGCTTTAAAATGCCTCTAAGAAAACCTGATTCGGACTTGTGTACACTGAGTTAGGTTCATTACAGTGTTCTGCGTTTAAACAACCGACGAATTGGTTTCTGGTTTAGTAATTCGAGAATTTGACTAAGTTACATTAGGAACTGGACTAAGTGCCCTTCATGAACATTGTAGCCCTGAGTCTTAGCTTCGAAACGGCATAGGTTGTGCCTCAATCCGATAAGCGTAGCCTCGGATATATTATTTCCGCATTCGTACATCAAATCTGTCTTGTGCTAAGTTGAATTTCTGCACTTGTAATTGTTGTGAATCTTGTTTTTATGATATTGTGAGCCTATGGAACGGCTCTTGGCTTGAATTGTTTTTATGTGTGATGTTGGGATGTTGTTGAAGAAAAATAATGAAGCCTAAATGGCTGGACAATTAGGTAAACATAAAGGGCATGCTGCCCAAATTTACGCACAAAGACTAGAGAACTACTTGCAATTTGAGCAAGGCAATGTTGTATGATGGATGACTTCTGAGCCGTGGAGGTGAGTGACCTCAAACAATTTCTAAATTTATGTATCAATCGTTTCCTGCATTATTTACTTTTAAACTGTTTCCAAAAGTTACTTTTGAACTGTTTTCTTGCATATCATGCGTACTTGCATATGAGTGTCCCTTGGTTGCTGTAATTCTTGACTTATTGGCTTGTCATTATTAATTGAAAATGTGTTAAGTACTTTCGATGATTGTTAAAACGAGTTTTCTAGGCGAGTGTGTACTTTATCGCACTCGACCTAAATAAATATGAATTTTCAATGATTAATGATTAAATGCTAGTTGCGCATGTATGTAAGCCTTCGGGCTGAACTGGCCACTGCCCTTGTTACCGGTCGTCTCGAGCCAGAAGCGGACTCGGTCGGGCGACTAGGGACCTGGGTGAACGATCCGGTATACTCGAGTATTACCTTGTAGGTTGGTGGAGCCTGGCCAAAAGCCAGGGACGGGGTGAATGAATGAATGACCACATGAGCGAGGGAATGTCAGGAGAACGAATGTATCCTTTTCATGAATGTTACTATCGCTTTCTATGTTTCTTGAATCATGGATATATGGCATCATTAAAATGAATTATTGTACAACTGATTCGATAACTGATTTTATTGGTTACTCGCTGAGCTTCTAGCTCACCCCAAAAATGTTTTATTTCCCCCCCCACAGGGCTCAAGCGAAGGAAGGCTTGTAGTACTTATTCACGTGGCTGGAGGGCATATATTTTGTACAATCTGGATTTGGAATCATTTTATGTATAGTTGAGAATCGTTTCCGCTTCGCTTATGACATGTAATTATTGGAGACTTGGATGTGTAATTGTGGGAACATTTGATGTGATATATGAGATTTTTATTGTAAAATATTTGAGGATTGTAGTGATCGACTGAGTCCCGGCGAGAGCTGGGCAGGCGACCCGCCGAACCCTCTGGTACGCCCTAGGGGGAGGTGGGGCCGTCACATATGCAATCGAATAAATAATGCAAGAAGCATTTCACAAGTACTTTGGAAATAGTTTAGGGTCACTCACCTCCATGGCTCAGAAACCATCCATCATATATCATTGCCTTGCTCAAATCCAAGTCTTAGATCACAAACTCAATGCAATCAAACCCTTTAAAACTTCGGACAGCACTTCCCCTAAATTTGCTTACTTTCCTAGCCATCATGGCTTCATTATATCTTCAGCCAGTCCCAAAGGTACACATACAACAACAAGTTCATCCAATAGCCATTCAGCAAGCTCCAAGTAATACGAGTACAATTCAAGCTAGGGAGAAGTTCGGAAATGAAAGTTAAGCTCAAAATCAGAAAAATAATTTTGGACGTCATTTTACGGTAATGGTACCAAAGGCGCTACGATTGTCGGATGAAGGTACAAGATACACCGTTTCGAAACTAAGAGATAGGGCTACAACATCATAGAAGGTCACTCAACCCAGTTTTGAGTGCAAACAGGTCAAAAATGCAATATACCACTTCAAAACGTAAAACTGGTTCACCAAAACGTATTCAAGCGGAAACCTCATAACTCAGGCTCTCCAAGTCCAAATCCAGAAATTCTGAAACCAACGGAAAGCTAAGAAGCAGGTCCAAATTTCATCAGAAGAACTCAACAACAAATTTGGAAGCATTCCTGACCAAAACAACCAATTACAGAAGCATTTCCAAAATTCGGGTAAAACCAGGGCAGCAAGGGTAATTCCATCTTTTCTCAAGCTACGCTACTCCGATTGACCTGAAATTTTGCAGGCACCTCTAAAATATCATTCCCTACAACTTCCATGAAGACCACCCAGTCCAGTTCGCACTCTAACTAGGTCAAATTTTCCAAAACAACTCCAGATTTTCCAGTTCGAAATTCACTGCGGAAATCAACTAGCAGTCTTGCTTTATTCACTCATATCTCAGTACACACAGCTCCAATTCAGGTAATTCCAAAGCCATTGGAAATCGAAGATATAGGGCTAGAATTCTTAAGAAGACATCAACAACTAAATCAGTAGTATTCCCAGTCAAACTAACCAATTACCAAAGCTGATTATCAGTTTCGGACAGAAACAGGGTAGCAGGGGTATTTCGGTCTTTTCATAGGCTACCGAGCTCAGATTGAGCTGAAAATTTACAGGTAACTAGAAAACATCATTATCTACAACTTTCATGTTTTGTGCTAAGGCCAATTCGGCCTCTAACCTGGTCAAACAGAAACGGGCAGAACTGAACCATAAGAAATCTCAATTCTGGAATTTTCTCAACAACCATAGAAATCACCAAATCTTCCACACAAACCCACAAAAGTGATATATAAACCATCATTAACCCTTATTAGCATATTACAACATCAAAAACAACATTTCTACCCAATTGCTATAAGGTTTTACAAGAGTTCAAGGCTGCTTTACCTTCCAAAGGTGGGTTTACAAGGCTGCACTTCAAGAACCAAGTTCATTAGCTTTCTTTTGCTCTAACTCCCAAGCTTGTTGGATGGGTTGCACAAAACCAGAATTTTTTCTTGTTTTTTCTCTTATTTTCTCTTGGTTTTTCTCCTCTCTTTTCTCCCTAGAGCTGGCTGAAATTCTCCTTGTTGTTTTGGCCTTTGGTCTTGCTAAGAAGATATTAACTAAGTCCCTTGGTCAAAGTCCACTACCTTTTTGATTAGCCAATGAAAATTAAGCTTAGGAATATCATGGAACCTTTAGGAAGTCTAGCAACTTGTAATCAACCAAAGTCACACTATGGCCCAAACTTCTTTTAATCTTTACAATTAACTCCAATGAGTTGTCAAAAATATACCACATTTACCGCACTAGTTGGTCCCACGTCCATAATACACTTCAAACTTAACGTGGACTAACTTGTATCAAGGAAATGATTTGAAAACTATATTTCCTTATAAAATGTATAAGAAATGAATATATTGAAGAAAGGTACAAAATTATAGACAAGGAAACAAAATAACGTCTAGAAAATATATTAAAAAAAATTTTCGGATTCTCATACTCATACTTTTCGGGGCGTCACAGAATTGGCCTTGGCTTAAAACATGAGAGTTGTAGGGAATGACATTTTAGAGGTGCCTACAAAATTTCAGGTCAATCGGAGTAGTGTAGAATGAGATAAGTCGAAATTACTATTGCTGTTCTGGTTTTACCCGAATGTAAGAATTGCGCCTGTAATTGGTTGTTTTGGCTGGAATTGCTTCCGAATTGGTTGTTGAGGCCTTCTGTTGAAATTTTGCCCTGTTTCTTAGCTTTCAGCTGGTTTTGGAATTTCTGGATTTGGACTTGGAGAGCCTGAGTTATGATGTTTCCGCTAGAATGCGTTTTGGTGAATCTGTTTTACATTTTTTATGTAGTATCTTGCATTGTTTACCTGTTTGCACTCAAAACTGGGTTGAGTGACCTTCTGTGATGTTGTAACCCTGACTTTTATCTTCGAGATGGTAGGTCTTGCACCGTCATCCGATAATCGTAGTGAAATTCGTGCCATTACCGCAAAATGAGGACAAAAACTGTTTTTTTCAGGGCCAAAGCTAATTGTATTTCCAAATTTTCTGGTTTCCTTTAATGTTTGTGTATGCTTAGGGAATCCTAATTCCACGGTAGTACAATCCCTAAAGTTCGAAAGGGAAACGGGGAAGTACGGCTACCAGGGGTGACAGGTGGTGTTCCACAGAGGGGATCAGTCTCTGCTACTCGTGGCTCCTGTGGATATTGTGGAGGGCCAAATCATACTAAAACTAATTGCTGGAAGAAAGAAGGAAAATGCTTGCGCTGTAGAAGCGCTGAACATCGGATTGCTAACTGTCCAGCTCGCCTGCGCGAGCGGAGAGGGACTCCGCCACCAACCAAGACTAACTCTCAGCAACCAGCCAAGACAAACCCTGGACAGTCGAAAGGAGAAGGGACTGGAGCAAAAGTACCGGCTCGAGTATATTCCCTGGAGCATCATCAGGTGCCTGACTCGTCTGAGAATGTAGAAGGTACGGTCCGTTGGGTACCTTAGATTTGATGGATTTCGCTGATAAGAAAATTTCGAGGACGAAATTTCTTTAAAGGGGAGAGAGTGTGAGGACCCGTAATTTTCTTAATTTCTAGGTTTTAATTTCTTTTAATTATACGTTTTTCCACCTTTTCTTTATTCGAAAAATTGTGCAAATAATTTTTATGAGTAAATATAGCTTTTAAATGATTTTTCTAGTATCGGTTAGTTTTTGAGAAATTAAGAGCGTATATTGGATGTAACAGCCCCACCTTCCCCTAAGGCGAACCAAAGGGGTTAACGGACTGCCTGCCCAGCTCTCGCCAGGACTACGGATCAGTTCACGTCGATCTAATACGTTCCGGAACATACCCACACACGTAAACAAGTCAAAATCACAAAATAAAAAATGAAAATTGAAGCTGACGATGAACAGTACCGTCCACGTTAGAATCCGGATACTAGGCCGAGAGTAGCCAAATTTTTTCTTTTGCCGTTTGAAATACGAGTTAATCCGAAATCCAACCAAATGTCAACCAAACATATATACATTGAAATGTAACATTTACAAGCCAAAAACCAAAGCGGCATATCAAAACGATTCATCATGGATATACATGTTCGGTTTGCCAATCAAAAGAAATTGAACCCAATACACATTAGGGTTTCATTCAAAGAGCTATTCAAAAGACATTTACATGAGCTCAACTTGACAACCAACTAACACAACCTTTTCCAAAAGTGGTCATTTCCTGTAAGGAAAACAAATGGAACGGAATGAGCTTAGGCTCAGTGAGTTACTACCACATAAGCAACAAAGAGCATATAGCATAACCTTTCATTTCAAGTACACAATTACAGAATAAAACAAGTCGGTAAAAGGATACGGACGGCTCTCAAGAGCCCATTTCCACGCTTACATTCTTGATCCAATCTCATTGACTCTCCGTCAACGTTTAAGAGTACCAACCGTAGAACCCATTTCACTCCCATCCCTTCCACCAAACATACCCCAACCGGGCCCGCACTCCAATCAGTAGCTTTTTGTAATACTCGAGTTTACCGAAATCAAGAGTCTCATTACTACAAGATTCCCCAGTACAGTCCCCGTGGCATGTCAATTTTCACGACCAAGCCCTCGCCGGCTCGATTCAATTGACTACCAACGGGGTTGAGCTCAGTAATACAGTAAGGCCGTTGGATACTCGTCCAAATAACACCAAATCAGTTTTTCATGAAGTGAATTCAATATCTCATATAGCAAGTGCAGTATATCAGTGAAGCGGTAAACAGTCATTAACGGTATCACAAGGGGTGAGGGCGGTCAAGTACACCCTCACCTCAATCAATTCCAATAGCCAAATAAGCCTTCAAGGCATCAAAATCACATATAGTAAAGCCACATTGTAACATTCAAGTGAGTAGTATACTCACTTATCAATTAAGTGTTGTTTCATGCACTTCCGTCAAGAGAATGTCGTGAACCACCGTCACGCCCTAGAACACGTAAACAAGTACAATGAGACTCGATAACGAGTCATAAAGCAATGCCAATCACAACCCCAATAGGGTTTCATATGCATATACAAGTATCATAGGTAACCAGAAAATCCGGAAATGCAATTAACTTTGGCCCTGAAAAAAACAGTTTTTGTCCTCATTTTGCGGTAATGGTACCAATTTCACTATGATTATCAGATGAGGGTTCAAGACCCACCATCTCGAAGCTAAAAGACAGGGCTACAACAATGTAGAAGGTCACTCAGTCCAATTCCTATCACAACCAGGTCAAATATGCAAGACACTAAACCAGAACCACAAAAGCAGGTTTACAAACTTCATCCTGCTATAATAAGTACAACTCAGTCTGTACAAGTCCAAATTCGGAACTTCCAAAGGCATATGGTAGCTAAGACATCAAGCTACATTTCATCAGAAGACCTCAACAACCAAATCCAAAGCCATTCCAGTCAAAACAGCCAATTACAGGCGCAGTTCTGCCATCCTGATGAACCCAGAACAGCAATAGTAATTTCGATATTTCTCACTCTACACTACTCCAAATGACCTGAAATTTTACAGACACCTCAAACACATCAATACCTACAACTTTCATGTTTTAAGCAAAGGCCAATTCGGCCTCTAACCATATGATACAAAACCGGACAGAAAAGGGGGTTATGAAACCCTAACTTTTCACATTTCCTCCCAAATCCAAAATTGGTTGCAATTACCAATCATTTACACCTACTAGAGTCATTAAACATCATTTCCAACCATCATGGACAGCCACAACATCATGATCAAATTAAACCAGAAAAATCACCATTAAATTGAAAACTTCATCATTTCATCCAAAAGCAAGAAATAAATCACAAATGTCATCACTTTAGCTTCCACTAAGCACAACTCAAGCTTCATTAAGTGTAGGAGGAAGTTCAAACACCACTTACCTAGAACACAAGAGAGGGAGAGTTGTAGGACACCTTAGCTTCCTTGAACACTTCCACAAAATCACTTACTAGCACCAAATGGAGGGATTTTATGGAGTAGAAACAAATTTAAGCAATTGGTTTGGATGATTTGCACTAGATGGTAGCTAAAATTTTGAAGAGTTCTCTTCCTTCCTTTGCTCAAGAGTGCCGACCAAGAGGGAGAAGAAAAGAGTGAATTTTGGTGATTTTTTTGAGATATTTAATCACTTGGTAAGACAAGTCAAAAAGGTGAATAGTTGTCAACAAAGACAACCAATGGCCATGTGACACTTGTCACTCCATAAATGCAAGTCTATCCTTCTTTTTCCTCTCACATCAATCACTTCACCTCCTCTACTTATATCTTAACACCCGACAAATTTCAACCAGTATCCGAAACTCAACCTAATTGGCCGAATTTTTTCGAACTTTTCGCACTAGTGGGTCCCACGTCCATTATATATTCTTAATTTTTCAAAAACTATCCAATACTAGAAAAAATCTTCTAAAAACTATATCTGCTCATTAAAAATATCTAGAAAATTTTCCTACTAAAGAAAATGCAGAAAACAAACCATTAAATAAATAAAACCCTAGAAAATAGGAAAAGTACGGGTTCTCACATTGGACGTGGGACCCGCTAGTGCGGAAAATTCGGAAAATTTCGGCCAACTAGGTTAAGTTTTGTATACTGGGTTTAATTTATCAGGTGTTAAGAGATAATTAGAGGATACCTAGATGGACTATCATTGGAGAGACAAAAGGATAGAGTTGCATTAAAAAAGGTGACAAGTGTCACCTTCCTATTCAACCTTGACTTTGACCATTATTTCTTACCTTTACTAATACTCAATTTTGACCCAAAAAGCACCTAAATTTCTGCAAGCTTGGCCGACCCTCTCTCTCTCAAGAAAGAAAGAAAACTCTTCAAGTTTTAGCTCCAATCTTGCTCAAGTTGAACCATCCAACCATTCAATCTTGCAATTACTCCATAAAACCCCTCCACTTAGTGATTGTGAAGTGATTGGTGAAGTTATTTGGAAAGTTAAGAGGACTAGTAGCTCTCTCTCTCTTGTTTCTAAGGTGAGTTGTGAAGAACCACCCTCCTCCCTTAATCGATGCTTAAATCATGATTAGTGGTGGTATGAGATGCAATATTATGGATTATTTCTTGATTTGTGGTTGAAGTGACGAAGTTTTATTATTTTTGGGGATTTTTCTGTTTTAATATGAACATGATTGTGTGGCTATCGATTATGATTGGAAATGGTATATAATGACTCTAGGAAGTGGAAAAAGTGATTAATTGCAACCAATTTCTGGTTTGGAAGAAATTTCAGAAAATTAGGGTTCTTGAGGGAGCATTCTGTCCGAATTTTTAGCTCCTAGTTAGAGGCCGAATTGGCCTTAGCTTAAAACATGAAAGTTGTAGGAAATAATATTTTAGAGGTGCCTACAAAATTTCAGGTCAATCGGAGTAGTGTAGAATGAAAAAAGTCGAAATTACCCTTGCAGTCCTGGTTTTATCCGAATGTAAAAACTGCGCCTGTAATTGGTTGTTTTGGCTGGAATTGCTTTGGAATTGATTGTTGAGATCTTCTGATGAAATTTAGCCCTGTTGCTTAGATTTCAGCTGGTTTTGGAATTTCTGGATTTGGACTTGGAGAGCCTTAGTTATGATGTTTCCGCTAGAATACGTTTTGGTGAATCTGTTTTATGTTTTTGATGTAGTATCTTGCATTTTTGACCTATTTGCACTCAAAACTGGGTTGAGTGACCTTCTGTGATGTTGTAGCCCTGTCTTTTAGCTTCGAAATGGTGGGTCTTGAACCCTCATCCAATAATCGTAGTGAAATTGGTGCCATTACCGCAAAATGCGGTCAAAAACTGTTTTTTCAGGGCTAAAGCTAATTCCATTTCCGAATTTTTCTGGTTTCCTCTAATGCTTATATAAGCTTATGGAACCCTATTGTGATCGTGTTGGCATTGGTTTATGACTTGTAATCGAGTCTTCTTGTGCTTATTGGAATATTCTAGGGCTTGACTTTTATTTCCGGTCATTTTCCTAGCTAACTTTTGTACTTGGATAACCTTGAGCCTATTGAACGGCTGTGGTGATGAATGTATATTGAGAATGACTTTGGGAGTTGATTGAGGAAAATAATGAAGCCGTGATGGCTGGAAAAGTAAGAAATTTAGGGGAAGTGCTGTCCAATTTTTCTAGGCCGATTGGTTCCTTTAAGTTTGAATTGGCTTGTAATAGAAATGAAGGGCTTTTGGGTTGTTGAACCTAGGTCTTCATGTTACCTTTTTGTTCCCAAAAATCATGTTTTGTACCCCTGCATTAGTAATTATTTGGCGAGGCATACGACTAGTAGTCGAGCCTCACATGTGCATTTTGTTTACTCGATTTTGAGATGTGAAACCTTCAATTGGTTTACTTTGATTATTTTAGGGTTTATTGGCGATTAAAGCCAATCCGAAGTGAAAACTTTTGAAGTATCTGAACTTGAACCGGTGAGTGTACCACTCCCCTCCATTGCTGTTTAACTTGATTTCTGCTCTGCAATCTGTTTAATTTGTTTGAGACGAGGGTGTACTTTATCACACTCGTTCTCTTGTCTGTTCATATGCCAATTTTGGTGTCAATCTGAATCAGTATCTGTATTTGATATCTGTATCTGTATCTGTTCGGACATCGTTTGGAAACTTGTAACCAACGACCTTTCTGTGACCTATGAGCTCAAATCCTGTGGCTAAGTTATTCGAGTCGGGCCGACAAGGGCCTGGACGATTAGATAACGAACCACGGTAGTCTGTTTTGGGATCTTTGGGTATTGAGACCCTTGATTCCGGTATACTCGAGTATTACCATTTCTGTTTCTGCTGAGGTTAGCGGGCCCGGTAAAGGGGTGTTTGGTGGACGGAATTTGGTGTAAAGTGGGGTCTACGGACGTGTTGGTTCTATATACGTTGACGGAGAGTCAACCGGCTTGGATCAAGTACTGCGCTGGAAAGCTGGCTCCTGAGAGCCACCTGTATCCTTCCTATTTGAGTTCTTGTGTTTACCTGTCCTACTTTATAGCGAGCATGTGTATCTGATTTGTATAACGTGAAATGCCTGATTTTTCTGCTACATGTTTGGCACCTCATTGGGCGCAAGCTCACCCCCTCCTCGTTATCTTTGTTTTCCTTACAGGAACCTCTTTTAGGAATCATGATTTTGAGAAGCGAGTTGAGCTAGTTAGATAATCTTTTGTTCTTTTGTATAGCTCCTCGAGAGTGAGCAAACTCCAAATGTATTTCATTTCACTGGTTCCACTTGTATTGTAAACCTAGCGACATGTATATATATGAAAGCGTTTTCCCCATGTTTAAGCTTGGCGGTCTTCAATCGTTCATTTCTTTTGGGTCCTATCTCGCGTAATATCGGATTTGTGTGATTCGACTCCGTAGTCCTGGCGAGAGCTGGGCAGGCGGTCCGCTGAACCCTTTGGTTCGCCTTAGGGTGAGGTGGGGCTGTCACAACAAGCCTATTTTATGTGATTTATGGTTGAAATAAGTATGAGAGTGGCTGTTTTGGTGACAAAAATAAGGTGAGGCTCGCTAGAATTTTGCTTGCTTAAACCATGGACTATATGCTAGGTTTTCCAACTTATAACTTCTATTTTGCTGTAATTTTTTAAAGAGCTTCATGCCTTATATTCACACAATGAGGCATTGCATGTTTTATACTTGAACCATGAAAGAAAGTTGAGTTTTTGGTTAGCATTCCACTTACATGTAACCTATTGATTGGTTTGGACTTAGGTTATATGTGATTTCTTGAGTGCACTTTGATGGTAGTGTATAAGCTGAAATTTTGACAAAACCATGTGTAAAATAAAAGGAAAAGTGATAGTTTCTTCTAGTATGCTTTCTAGTTGCATTTGTTTCACTTTAAGCTCGAGATTGGTTGTCTGTTTAACTATTTGTTATTGGAAATTCTAGCCATGAATTGGAATGAGGAACTCCTTGGTTACTCCTGTCCCTAGGGTCTAAATGTTCTTTTTTCACTCCAAAACCATATTTACACCTTTGCACTAGTAGTTACTTTGATTTTCTTTGATTCACCTAAGATTTGAATGGTTGAACCATAATACTCTATCTTGGTTGTTCTTAGGATTTGTTGGTGATCAAGAGCATAACCCGGGGGTGAACTTTTGACGTTATTTTGCTTAAACTGGTGAGTGTCAAGTGCATGTTTCTTGATATCTTGATTTGAATGATACCATGTGTTATGTGTTGAATATTGAACTTGATGAGGCGAGGGTGTACTTTATCATACTCGTTTTCCCCTTCTTGAATGATCTTGTACTTGCTTGAACTTGATTGACCTGTACTTGTGTTTGTGCTTGTGCTTGACTTGTAAGTGCTGAGCGGCAGCATGTACCACACTTAATTCAAGTGGCAGGTGCCTCTTATTCCCGTCTCAGTACCTCTATCTTGATTAAGTCGATTGGAGAGTTATCTCATTGACCCTAGTATTGAGCGGCAGCATGTACCACACTCAATCCGAAGTGGAAAGTGCCTCTCATTCCCGTCTCAGTACCTCTATCTTAATTAAGTCGATTGGGGAGTTATCTCATCGACCAAACTTGTTCTTTCTTGGGTATACTCGAGTATTACCACCACTGTTTCTGTTTGGTGTTCAGGCCCGGTAAGGGGTATGTTTGATGGACGGAAAACTGGTGTAAAATAGAGATCTACAGTTATTGTTTTGTCTCTTTAAATGTTGACAGAGTGTCCACGGGGTTGGAACAAGTTAATGCAATGGGGAAATTGGCTCTTGAAAGCCATCTGTAGCCTTTTACTTGAATGCTCTATATGAGTTGTTGTGTCAGCTTATTTCATTATTTGATGCTTATATTTGATCGATTAAAAGTTTAGTTATGTGATTTGTGATTGCGTGACCTTTTGGCACCTTATTGGGCGAAAGCTCACCCTGTTTCCCTTTGTTTTTCCTTACAGGGGACAAAGTTTTGAGAATGTGATTTGGGGAAAGAGTTGAGTTAGTTTTAGTTTTGTTTTGTTTAAACTCCTCTGTATTAGTATACTTCACATGTATTTGTATAAGTTTGGATACTTTAGCTTGTATTTTAAGTTGAATCTTTAGCGACTCCATTGTATAGAGTTTTGGGTTGATGAATGGAAGTTAAATTACGCGTTTTAGTACTTTATGTGAATTTTCATTTAGTAGTCCTTACGAGAGCTGGGCAAGCAGTCCGCTAACCTTTGGGGTAAGCTCTAAGGGAAGGTTGGTGTGACGACCCCACTTCTCCCAATGGTGAACCCAAGGGTATCAGCGGGCCGTCTGCCTAGCTCGTGCCAGGACTCAAAACTTAAAACAATAAAAGCCAGAAAATCCAAAAGTGTACTATACATACTAAATACAATCCCAAAAGAGTTATAATTACATTCCCCAAAAGTGCCTGCTCATACTATTACAACCTTATAATTACAACCCAAAACCAAAATGTAGACCCTAAGGAGGGTCCTTGTACAAACCACCACAACAAAAACAAACATCCTAATTGTCCAACTATTACAAGCAAATCTAACTATACTAGTGTATGTGCCAAAAGTCCCCGCGTCGGCCCCTGCTAAGGAAAACAAAAGGAAAGGGGTAAGCTATATGCTTAGTAAGTAAACAGGGGCAAAAGCGTAAATTTCATGTAACCACAGTTACACGGTAAGAGTAAAGCAAAAGCAGAAAAATAACATTCGATAATAAGGATACGGGTGGCTCCAAAGCCAATTCATGTGCCATGCGTGACCTCCTGTCGACACTCCGTCGACCACAATTAAGGTCCGTAGAACTCCACTTGTACACCCACCGAACACCTTATCACCCTCACTGGCCAGTCACCTCACAAACTTGCCCGGGTGAACGAAATCACAAACTTGAGCTTGAGTCACAAGCTCGGGTCACAAACTTGGTCCACATACTCGGTGAACCGGATTCACAAACTTGGTGACCTCAAACCAGGTTGGACTGACTTCGACCAAGCCCTAACCGGCTCGAATAGTCCATCTAAGTCATGAGATCGGGCCCTAAACTCACAAACTTCACGAAATTATTCAAAAGTCACCCCGAGCCACAAGCTCAAGGGTTTTAGTTCCAAAATTGCTCATATACACAAGTCATGGACAAATATGTGTGCAAGTTAGGGGTTAGGTCGAGTGCGATAAAGTACACCCTCGCCTAGGTACCCTCTTCATACATATCGAAACACATAAGCAACTAACACCCAAGAGCGGCCTGAATACTTACTCAACGAACAAAAGAGCAAAATACGAAAATCGTGCCGTGAGAAGTAGCTAGTAGGCCCCACCGGCTCCACCTAGCTCACCAATGTCTGAAATAGAAGATTGGGTCACAATATATCACAACCGTCTACTAACACACTTAAAACAAGCAAAACGACAAAATCGGCACACACGAGTGCGGAAACGGCACACGGAAACGGGAATGGCGGCCTAGCCATTTTGCATTCAAAACTGTTTTGAGGCTAATCGAAGCTATGAGTGTCGGATCAAGGTACATGAGGTACCGTTACGAAGCTAAGAGAAAATTATTTAACTTTCATGAAGACTCCTAACTCCGGATCTGAACAGAGATGGGTCGAAAGTGCAGAAAACCGTTCCAGGAATTCGCACTCCAAAGTAACAGACAGGGTATGTTTGCTGGACTATAACTCCCAGCTCACAAATCCAAATCAGGAAATTCCAAAGGCATTAGAAAGCTGAGACATAAGGCTAAAACTTTGATGTTTTGGCCAAGACCTGAATCCACTCAGAACAGAACGAAATTTGAGTGTCAAAGTACCCGTCAGAACTGTCCAGATTCAAAGGCAGTTCTGACGATTGATCTTGTTTGGGTCATAACGGAAGCTACGGAACTCGGATTTCGACGCACTTTCTACCGTTTCGAAGACAAAACCAAGATCTACATTTCTTATGAAGGAGTTACCACCCAGATCGTACGGTATCAAAACCGAAAAGTCACGAGCAGAAGCTAAACTAAAAACGCACAAAACCTGATGTTCAAAACAGGCTTGAGTATTTCATCTATAACTCATGATACCCTAATCCGTTTGACCTGAAATTTTACATGAATATTCAGGACTTAAGGGGTTACAATATTGCAGAAGGTCACTCAGCCCAGTTTCGAGTGTAACAAGGCCAAAAATACCATAGACTACACCAGAATCGCAAAAACAGGTTTACAAACCGTATTCTGGTTCAAACATCATAAGTTAGGCTACCTAACTCCAAATCAAGTGATTCCAAAGCCATCCGAAAGCTAAGATACAAGGCTACAATTCATCAGAAGACATAAACAACCAAATCAGAAGCAATCCTGGTCAAATTAGCCAATTACAGAAGCAATACTCAAGTCCGGGTAGAAACAGGGCAGCAGGGATATTTCGGTCTTTTTACAGGCTACGTTGCTCCGATTGAGCTGAAATGTTGTAGGCACCTATAAAATACCATTATCTACAACTTTCATGTTTTGACCTAAGGCCAATTCGGCCTCTAACATAGGGCCACAAAACCGGACAGAAAAGAGGGAAAAATTTTCCAGATTCTGGAATTTTCAATTTTCAATGCAACCTTCCTTGATTTCTTACTTCCAACACTACCAAAACCCCTTATATAACCTTAATTACACCATATATTAACCATACACCAAGTTGGGCAGCAAATCATCAAACCCTAGTTCATATAACCAAAAGGGGAAAACCCCCAAAACATGATAGCATCCATTATTCACCACCAAATTTGAGTTGCTAAGCTAATTTACACAAGATTCAAAAGATCAAAGACCATGATCAGATTTCATACCTCAAAGACAAGCTTGGATGAGTGATAATCAACCCCCTTGGAAAATTTCTGGGTCCCCTAGCTTCCCAACTCACAATTAGCACTTTGATCGGTTTGGAAATTTGATTTTCTCACTTGGTTTGGCTAAGATTCAAGAAGAAAGAATTTTTCTTTTGCTCTCCCTTTCTCTCTCTCTTTTGGTCGGCCAGCAGCAGAAATAATGAAGGGAAAGTGCAGAAAATTGGTTTAAGAAGGTTAGTTGCTCACTTGGCCAAGAAACTCTAGGATGGCGACAAGTGTCGCCACCTCAACCTTTCATTTTTCTCTTTCTTTCCTTGCTATTTCTAGCCTCTAATTTTCGGTCAAACAAGCTGACAATTAAGAGGATATTTTGCTCAAATATCAATAAACTTGTATGGTAAGAAAGTGGTGGTCAATTGGTGCGTTCAATCGTAATGCGCGGGACCCGCCGGTTCGCGCCGTTTTTCTTAAAAACACACGTACTAGGGTTTTTACTTCCTATTCACTAACCTTATCTCATTGCTCCTAATCACATATTATTTCTCACTTAAAAGTCACTTTTAATCACCAAATTGATCCTTGGTCAGTACCGAAAATTCATCCGGCGAAAAATCACGAAAACCCTAATTTGCCCCAATCTTGAAAACGAAGAATGAAACCCTACTTTCTAGGCTCATTTGCACTTATTATGGAATAATTGGATAGTAGGGCTTTAATAAATAATAATTTCCTAATAAAAGGAAATTTTTAAGAAAACGTGAGGAATTTTCCAATTCCAGTGATTAAAATTAGGGTTTCAATTAAAATGTGAGAGATTTAAGAAAACCGGTTAGTCACAAGTAAACTAGGGTTTTTGACTAAAATTTTAGGGTTTCTAGTCTTTTAAAACAAAATAAGGTTTTAATCAAACCCAAAGAAATACACTTTAGTATCTTCTTTACCAACAACCTCCTTATTATTATTATTATTATTATTATTTCGGGGTGTTACAGTTGGGCTGTTAAAGGTGGAAGGACTTTTTGAATCTGAGTTGATACCTTCGTGCTTGTTCACACGAGCTTATATGCAAGTGCTTTGAGACTATTACTGTGTGAGCTAAAGACTTTGAATTTTGAAAAATGTAAAATCATACAAAGTAATCATGTCAAGATTTCTTTAAATTTATGAAATGTATTGTTCATAGTTTGTTTGTGTAGGTTATGTGATTGTCATGATTAATGAATGTGAGGCTATTCTTGTGATTTTTTCCTTAGTTCTAGTTTTTGCAAGATGCAAGCAATGCAATTTTTCCTTTCACAAAAGAAAAAGAAATTTATATGACTATTGATCTAATAGAATCTACTCCAATGGTTTGAAGTACTTAGTAATCAGGAGTTGTTATCTAAAGTTGTCGACTTTCGTGTAAAACAGTACTAGAATTAAGAATACGCAAAGCAATGAGTGATAGGGTCCTTTTACACATTACAAATTTTAAAACCTTGTTACCCTATTTCCATAAATGCGCGTTTCATTTCTTGAGTATAAGAATAATAGGTGTCAATCTCATAGGGATTTAGAATATAGCAATCACTTGAGTTTAATTACTTGTTTTATTATCTAGACAATCAAAGTTAAGAAAATAAAAAACAAAGAAGTTAACTAGGTGGTAAAACCAGCCATGAAAGATGTTAGCTTGGACAATAAAATTGGCCATTGAAGATGTTAGTTTAGGCGGTACAATCAGCCATATAACATAAGTATTAAACTTAAAACTAGCCATTAAGTGGTAAAACCAACCATATAGGCGGTATGTTGCAAGAATGTGAATAAAAGTAAAGATAAGTTAGATTAGAATCGTTTAAAAATTAAGTGAGATGATCCTAGGGATTAGAACCCCTTGTTATGTCAAGATTAGAAGTTAGTTAAGGTGACTATGTTTATGCTTCCATGAATTGTCAAGAAATAATTTCCAACTGCATTCCTTACTTTTGCCATTGGACATTCTTACAAGAAATCGCTTTGATTAATTCCTCTAGAAATTACTTTTGCCAATTTCTTTAACTCTTTAAATCATCCTTTACCTGTGTTCATAGAGAAAAGGTAAGAAACGAGTTAAATAAACTCAATGAAGTTATTGTGAATCCAACCAACCATTATTCACTATTTTTGTCTGAATAAGGCTAATGTTTAAGAACTTAGATCGATTTGAAGGCAACTTTGATTGCTCAACAATTATCAAATCATTCATAATTGATGGCCAAACAACTATAAAGCATAAGCACAAGTTCTCAAACTAACAAATCACGAAAAAGCATAATCATCCCCTAATTACTTCAAACCAAGATTATAACAAGCTCATACCCTAAGATATGAAAAAAGTTAATTAGATATCATATTAAGAATATCTAAATATGAAACAAACTTGTACTAAGGCATGAAAAAAAAAAAATAAGAGACAAAGTTTAGGAAGAAGAATTCTTTTGTTCAATGTCTTGAAGCTTGAATCCTTGAATTCCTTCACAAGTTGATCTCTCAAACAAGTTTGATACAAAAGTGTTTTCACCTTCCTCTCAAGGCTCTTAAACTAAGAAAGAAACCTCAATATTAAGCCAAAGCTACACCATTTCTACTCTATTCTACTTCTTACTATAAGGTGCTACAAGATGCTAAAAGATTTGATCAAATGAATGAGATACGAGAGGTATTTATAGATGTTTTTGGATGAGAACATGTGTGAGGACTCATATTTTTATTCTTAATTTAGCCTATTTTAAAATTATTTGCATTGATGTTATTTAATTTTTTTTTATTTTAGCATGAATTTTACTCAAAACATATTTTTATCACTTATGCGTCAAAATTTTTCAAAAGTCACACCGGCACGACTAATTGGGGATTTGGAGAACTTATCTTAGACTAGTAAGAATGAGCATTAGTGGTGCAAGAGAAACTACCTTGGAAGATTAGTATTTGAGTGTAGCAAACAAGAAGGAAATTGGTAGTGCATGACACTATTGAACCACTATTCATAGTTGACCTTTTTCCCTCCAAAAAGCTAGCTTTCTTCTCAACCTCACATCACAATTTATCTTCATCTCCTCTCATTTTCTCTCTCTAAGTGGCCGAACACTCTAGCTCAAGAAGAAGGGAGAAAAGCTCCAATTTTTACCTATCAATCTTGCTCCAAATTCATACAAAATCCTCAAAAAACCTTTAGTAGTTGATCTAACTTGAAAGAAGCTTCCATCTTGTGGTGAGTTCTTCGTCGATTGTTGGTGCAAAGATTGGCTCCAGCTAGGGTTCAAGAGGCTTTGAAGAGGTAACAAGTTTCACCTCTCTTGATCTTCAATTTTATACAAGAGTTAGTGGTGGTTATGGGTTGTTTGCATGGATTTGAAAACCCTAACAAAAAACTAAGCTAGAGGACTTGAGGATCTCCTTGTTTTTCTTGATTTAATCCTAGGTAGTGGCCTTGAGGTCAACTTCTAGGTAGAGGACGTGAGGATTCTTGCTTGTTTGGTTGTATTCTTGTGGTTTATGACTTGGTTGTTTGTGACGCCCCGAAAAGTATGAGTGTGAGAACCCGTAAAAATCCTAATCTTTTCCGAGGGTTTTATTTCCTTTAATAGCATGTTTTCTGCATTTCCTGGCTTAGGAAATTTTTTCCTGAGGAATTTTTATGAGTAATTATAGTTTTTAGATGATTTTTCTAGTATTGGAGAGTTTTTAGAAAATTAAGGATAAATAATGGACGTGGGACCCACTAGTGCGAAAAGTTCGGAAAAATTCGGCCAATAAGGTTAAGTTTCGGATACTGTGTGAAATTTATCGGGTGTTAAGAGATAAGTAGAGTGTGTGAAATGATTGATGTGAGAGAGAAAAGAAAGGATAGGAATGCATTAATTGAGGTGACAAGTGTCACCATTTCATTGGGTATGGCTTATGACAACTATTCATGGTTTTTGACTTTTGACCAAATTGGTTAAATATCTTAAAAATTGCTCAAAATTCACTCATTTTTACTCCTCCATGGCCAGCTCTCTTAAGCTCAAGAAGGAAGAGGATTTCTTCAATTTTCAAGCTCCCAACTAGCACAAATCATCCAAACCACTTACCTAAATTAGTTTCTACTCCATATTATCCTTCCATTAGGTGCTAGTAAGTTGATTAGTGAAGTTTTCTTGGAGAGCTAAGGTGTCCTACAACTCCCTCTCTCTTGTTTACTTGGTAAGTGGTATATGAACTCCCTCCTATACTTAATGATGGTTAATTGGTGCCTAGTGGAAGCTAAAGTGATGGATTATGTGATTTATTTCTTGGTTTGAGTTGATTTGGTGAAGTTTTTATTTTTTTGAGGAATTTTCTGGTTTAATATGAATGTGATGTTGTGGCTATCTTTGATGATTGGCAATAGTCTATAAAGACTCTAGTAGGTGTGAATTGGTGATAAATGCAACCAATTTTGGGTTTGGAGTGAAATGAGAAAAGTTAGGGTTTTTCAACCCCTAATTCTGTCCGGTTTTGGATCATAGGGTTAGAGGCCGAATTGGACTTTACTTAAAACATGAAAGTTGTAGGTATTGATGAGTTTGAAGTGCCTACAAAATTTCAGATCATTTGGATTAGTGTAGAGTGAGATATGTTGATTTTACTGTTACTGTTCTGGGTTGATCAGAATGCGAAACTGCACTTGTAATTGGCCATTTTGACTGGAATTGCTTTGGATTTGGATGTTGGTGTATTCTGATGAAATGTAACTGAATGTCTTAGCTATCATATTCCCTTGGAATCAATGCATTTGGACTTGTATAGACTGAGTTGTACTGATTACAGCATTGTGTGATTTGTAAACCTGTTTTTGGTGGTTCTGGTGTAGTATTTGGCATTTTTGACCTAGTTGTGCTAGGATTTGGACTGAGTGGCCTTCTACATTGTTGTAGCCCTGGTTCTTAGCTTCGAAAAGGTAGGTCTTGGACTTTCATCCGACAATCGTAGGGCCTTTGGTACCATTACCGCAAAATGACATCCAAAACTGTTTTTCTGGTTTTGAGCTTAACTTTCATTTCCGGACTTTGCCCTCTCTTGACTTGTACTGGTACTACTTGGAGCTTGCTGAATGACTATTGGATGAACTTGTTGTTGTGTGTGTACCTTTGGGACTGGCTGAGGAAATAATGAAGCCATAATGGCTGGAAAAGTTAGCGAATTCAGGGGAAGTGCTGTCCGAACTTTGAAGGAACTTGTTTGCATTGGGCTTGTGATTTAAGACTTGGATTTGGGCAAGACAATGATACATGATGGATGATTCTGAGCCATGGAGGTGAGTGACCTCAAACTACTTCTAAAGTTATTTATGAACCGTTTCTTACATTATTTACTTTTGAACTGTTTCCAAAGTCACTTTTGAAATGTTTTCTTGCATACCATGCGTGCTGGCATGTGAGTGTGCCTTGTTTGCTATATTTCTTGACTTCATGACTTGTATTTTGGTTGATAACGTGTTAAGCGCTTATAATGATTTTCAAAACGAGTTTTCGAGGCGAGTGTGTACTTTATCGCACTCGACCTTGATAAATGTGAAATTTTCGATTGAAATGTTACTTGCGCATGAATGTAAGCCTTTTGGGCTGAACTGGCCATTGCCCCTTGTTACCGGTTGTCTTGAGCCAGAAGCGGACTCGGTCAGGCGATTAGGAACTTGGGTGAACGTTTGGTATACTCGAGTATGACCTATGTAGGTTGGTGGAGCCTGGCCAAAAGCCAGGGACGGGGTGAATGAAATGAAATGAATGACCAAATGAGCGAGGAAATGCCAGGAGAATGAATGTATCCTTTCATGAATGTTACTATCGCTTTCCATTGTAAATGTTTCTTGAATTATTGATAATCCATATTTACTGTTTTGCAAATGTTGTAGTTATTTACGGATTTATCATTTGATTTATGATATCATTGCTATATGACATCATTGAAATGAACTGTTGTGAAACCGATTTGATTACTGATTTTAATGGTTACTCGCTGAGCTTCTAGCTCACCCCAAAAATGTTTTATTTCCCCCCCTCAGGGCTCAAGGCGAAGAAAAGCTTGGAGTGCTTATTCACGTGACTGGATGGCTTATATCGTGTACAGTTTAAGTTTGGATCTACTTTATGTACGAGTTGGTCTTGTATAAATATTTGAAATTGATATGGATGTAAGTATACGTTCCACGATTGGAATCAGTTTCCGCTGCATTTGTAATATGTAATCATTGGAGAATTTGATGTAATTTTGAGATTTATCTTGTATTTATTTGAGGACTGTAGTGAACGACTGAGTCCCGGCGAGAGCTGGGCAGGCGGCCCGCCGAACCCCTGGGGTACGCCCTAGGGAGAGGTGGGGCTGTCACATTGTTGGCTTGAAAGTTGGAAAGAAACTTGAAGATGAAGGGGGAGGGTGCTGCCGAAATTTTGCTGGTTTATCTCCTTGATATAATTTCGAATTTTTTTGCTTAAATGGCTGTAAAAATGCTTTTTATATGTTGTATAGTGTGTGTAAAAATTATCTCTAAAAAATCGTTTCAATTGATTGGGTAAAATTTGAGTTTTGAGAAAAGAAGGAAATCTGGAAAATCTGCCCAGGACAGCCAACCAGGGCATCTTTGACTGCACATAAATTTCTGTACAAGAGTCAAAATCAAGTACTGTTTGTGGCATTTGAAACTAGATTCCAAGGGCTTTCTAACGGTGTAAAATTCCACTATTAATTCATTTCCTGTGAGCCGTAGCGAATTGGCAAATTGGACTGATTTGCTTCTAGTGTTTACCCGAGAAACTTGTACAGCTGCATCTTGTAGCTCAATTTCACTCCTCTTGTGAAAAGAATTTAAACACGATTTCTTCTAATGATTTATAGCCTTTTGAATCTATTTTTCAACACCATAAACCATTTTGAATTTGGACTTGTGTAGCGTGAGTTATGACCTGATTTCAAAAACTGTGTCGAAGCTCCAAGGCTGAGAATCCGTGGAACAGGTTCCAAAAACCAGTTTTCTTAAAACTGTTGTAACTTGGTGTAGGAAAATCTAAATTGAGTTCTGCTTATTGCATTTGAAACTAGGTTTAGAGTTCTTTCATTAGTATAAATTTCAAGGACTGATCCTATTTCTATGAATTTTTTCGATTTTCCAAAGTTTACTAAAATTGCAAGCCTGTTCTGTCTTGAGAAATGGATTTCAACCCCTAGTCTTATGCCCTTGATCTCCATGACAATTGAACTAAAAAAAAATAGAGCGTTTTAACTAGAGTAATTCTTGGAGAATTTCACTAGTTTTATACTCGAACTTAGAACCTTTAGCTTGACATTTACTATGAAAATGAGTGGAGTTTTGATGAATTTTAACTCCATTAGTTTAGAAAATGTGAACGCTCCTTATATTCTAAAACTTGGGCGTAGGACTAGAAGTTTTGAGAGATGAAAACTATCTACCCTTTTGTCAATTTTCGTGCCGAAATTAAATATGGTACTTTCTTTTGGAACTAAGAGTTTTTGCCAAGGCTTAGGTCAAAAATGACTTTTGAGTTTCCTTTGAGTATTATTTCAATGATTTAGCAAGAAAAACTCTTTTAACTTGACTCAGACCTGTGACATTGAAAGTGGGTAGCAAGAAAATGTTTTTCTTATTGGCCTTAGTCGAGTACCTAGGTAATCATGATTGTTCATGTCTCAGGTGGTCACGAGGATGCCGAGGAGCTTGTCTGATCTCTCGTTTTGCTCCCGTATTTGCTCTTGACTTTTGATGAGTGTCAAGTGCATGACTTATTGCATAATACTTGGATCACTTCTTGTTGATTATGTGAATTAAACTAGTCGAGGCGAGTGTGTACTTTATCTCACTCGTCCTCTTTTGCTTGATTTGATAATTGACTTGCTCGTACTTGACAAATATATTTGGTGCTTGTGCTTGACTTGACGTCGATTTGAGAGCTGTGACGACCCCACCTCCCCATAAGGCTTACCAAATGGTTCGGCGGACCGCCTGCCCAGCTCTCGCCAGGACTCACTCACTCACTCGAATCACGTGCATACATCCATGGACCATAATTAGCATCGCAATTCAAGCTTAGAATTTACATTGATGAAAATCAAGTAACAAAGCCTCAATATACCCAAACTGGTTCAAAGCGGATACAATCCAAATACAAAACATTCTATTCGAGAAATAGCGCGAGTACAAGACAAAAGTCAAAAGGCAAACAACTGGACTACGCTAGTCTTTACACATCTCACGCCTCGCTCGTACCCCCTGTAAGGAAAACAAATAGCATAGAATGAGCTAAAAGCCCAGTGAGGTTCCAAATAACAAATTGACCATTTTAAAAGTACGAATATCAACGTAGCAAGTTAATGGCATCAAAATTCATAAGAGTGGACAATAATATTCAAGTAGCAAATTTCAAAGTGAGCGAGCTTAACAAGTTCATGAAGATGAACACTAACACTTCAAGTAGCAAATTTCCAAATGAGCAAGTATAAAGTGCTTTTGGTTTTCAAAAGGAACAACAATCCGATAAGCAATAATCATTTCAAGTATAAGCATACAGAAGGCTCTCAGGAGCCAAATTCCCATTGCATCTCAAGAGCTTGATCAAGTAACAGTTGACACTCCGTCAACTTTCAAGTAAGTAACCAATCCAGTAGAACACCACTTAAACGACTCTCCGTCCACCGTTCAAACCCCCAGCTGGGCCCAAAATCCTCAAGAAACACGGGTGGTAATACTCGAGTATACCGATTAGTCGAGGAGATATTACTCCACTCGACAAAACAAGAGACCCAGGGTTCGTTACCCAATCAACCAAGCCTTTGCCGACTCGACTTAAGTAACTCGCCGCAGCGTTTCTGGAATTTTAGGAAGTGCGCGCATCATAAACAAGTATATCAAGTCAATTGCAACAATAAACAAGTATATATCACATAAGGGCAAGTGCGATAAAGTACACTCTTGCCCTAACAATTCACGTATATAACATGTAATCATATTGGTCACGTATCAAGTTCAAGTATCAAGTTCAATTCGGTATTTGAAAGCACTCACCAAAAGATATAGTGCCTTTACTGGTCACTTTCAGGTTATACTCTGGGTTCGGAGTCCAAATCTGCGATAAAAGTTAGTTTGAGAACTTTGAAACATGACTAAGATTCGAAACTTAGACGTTTCGTTCAATAAAAATCAAGAAATTGGAATTCACTTGGAGAGTAGTCGTGAAACACTTGCTCGCTTTTTAAATGATAAAACTTTGTAACATTTATACTTGAAAATGCCATGCGAGTCGAAAGTACAAGGAAAACATACTCCGAGCAATCATTATTTCATTTCTCAAGGGTACAAGTTCGGCCAAGTCCTTACTTATATATCTCGGAACAAGAAGACTCAAGTACCCTAGATGGTTCAAGTGATATTCATATCAACTCTACCCAAGTCGCAAGTGTATTTCTACAGTCCTCGAGCATAAATTTGGGCAGCACGCCCTTTGTGTTTACCTAATTTTCCAGTCATTTATGGCTTCATTCTTTTACTCAACCAAACCCAAGGTTACCCATAACACAATTTCATTTCAATAGCCATTCAATAGGTTCAAAACAATACAAGGACAAGAAATCAAGCTAATAACGAGTGCGGAAACGACGTTTACAAAAGACAGTTTTGACGGGTTTTTACGGAATGGGTACATCCAAGGCTACGCTTATCGGATTGAGGTGAAACTTATACCAATTCGAAGCTAAGACAAAGGCCTACAATTTTCATGAAGAACACTTAGTCTAATTTCCAGTGTAACCTAATCAAATTCCCAATTCATATAACCTGGTTCCAACTATTCAGCTAATCAACTGTACTGCATTCAAATGACCATATCTCAGTCTACCGTGGTCCGTTTAAGAAGTTCTTGGTGGCGTTGAAAATCTAAGACAGGGTACTAAAACTTTCATGTTTTGGTAAATGGCTAAATACGAATGGATTATAGTGAATAAACACAACTAAATAGACAAAACTGTCCACGCGGAACTCTGGAATGTAACCTAGAACAGCGAGGTTATTTTAGTCTTTTCACAGGCTACATTGCTCTGATTGAGCTGAAATGTTGTAGACAACTATAAAATACCATTCTCTACAACTTTCATGTTTTGACCTAAGGCTAATTCGGCCTCTAACATAATGCAATAAAACCGGATAGAAAGAGGGGAAATTTTTCCAGAAATCTGGAATTTTTGTTTTCAATGCAACCTTTCTTGATTTCTTGCTCTAATCATCACTAAAACCACTTACATAAGCTTAGATACCACATATATCATCCATATAGCAAGTATAGGCAGCAAGTACCTCAAACCCTAACTCACATATATCACCTTTAAATCATCATAACAACTTGTTTCACTACTAATCCAACCACAATCATGCATGATACAACAACTTAAACCACAATAAAAGAACCAAAGCCATGGTTTAGCCTTATACCTCAACAAATGAAGCTTGCAAGAGTAATACTTCACCTCCTCTTGGAATTCTTGTTTCCCCTAGCTTCTCAAGCCCACAACTAACACTTTAATCGGTTTAGAAGTTTAATTTCTCACTTGGATGGCTAAAATCATGAAGAAGGAAATTGTTTCTTGCTCTCTCTTTCTCTCCTCTCTTGTTCGGCCAAGCAGGAGAAACAATGAAGGAAAAGGAGCAAAATTTGGGGATAAGAAGGAAGACCATCTCTTGGTCAAGAAACCCACAACCTCTCATTTTTCTCTTTCTTTTCCTTGCTATTTTTAGTCCACATTTTCGGTCAAGCTAGCTGGCAAAAGGGGGGGGGTATTTTGCTCAAGTATTAATGCTCATGTGATAAGAAAGTGGTGGTCAAGTGGTGCGTTCAATCGGTAGTGCGCGGTACCTGTCGGTTCGCACCGTTTTTCTTTAAAACACACGTACTAGGGTTTTTACTTCCTATTCACTAACCTTATATCATTGCTCCTAATCACATATTATTTCTCACCTAAAAGTCACTTTTAATCACCAAATTTGATCCTTACTTCGTACCGAAAAATCATCCGGCGAAAAATCGCAAAAACCCTAATTTGCTCCAATCTTGGAAATGAAGAGTGAAACCCTACTTTCTAGATTTATTTGCACTTATTGTGGAATGACTGGGTGGTAGGGCTTTAATAAATGAATAATTTCCAAATAAAAGGAAATTTTTAAGAAAAACGTGAGAGATTTTACAATTCCAGTGATTAAAATTAGGGTTTCAATTAAAATATGAGAGATTTAAGAAAACCGGTTAGTCACAAGTAAACTAGGGTTTTTGATTAAAATTTTAGGGTTTCTAATCTTTTAAAACAAAATAAGGTTTTAAATCAAACCCAAAGAAATACACTTTAGTATCTTCTTTACAAACAACCTCCTAATATTCGGGGTGTCACAAGAGCAATCTCATCGACTTGTACTTGAACTTATGGGGACACCCAAAACCCAATGGCTAGCTATTCAACTCAAGCCAGCAAGGGCTTGGTTGAGGAGTTTGGTGAACCTTGGACTCATATACTTTACTTGCCTCGATATACTAAAGTAATATCAAAACTTTTGACGTTCGGTCCCGGTAGGAGGTGTAACGGTGGACGGAAATTAGTTAAAAGTGTGGTTCTACGGACTAGTTACTTGCTTGGTTGACGGAGTGTCAACATTGGAAAATTATGGATCAAGATTATCGATGAAGCAGTGTGGATTTAGCTTCTGAGAGTTCCCGTATCCTTCATTGATTGTGTTTTTAATTCCTTTTGTGATTTTACATGAATATTATGGCTGTCTTTGTATTTATATGTTATTATTGCTAGATGTACCTGCTTGTTGCCTGCATTTCTTGGCCTCACTGAGCGTTAGCTCACCCCAAACTTGTTTTCCTTAACAGCTTTTGGGAGGTGGAAGTTGATGACTTTAGACTAGCAACTTTTGGTCGAAGCTAGTAAATCTTGTGTATGACATTGGAGACTTTTAAAGTGTAAATTTTGTTATATTTGGATATTTTGATTTGTAATTATAAATGGAAGCCTTAGGAGTTGTGGCTTGTACATTTGAAATATTTCTTAAATCCTAAGTCTATGGTTGACTTGTGGATTTGTTTTAAGATTGAATAAATGCATGAGTGTGACGGCCCCACCTCCCCCTAAGGCGAACCAAAGGGTTTGGCGGGTCGCCTGCCCAGCTCTCGCCAGGACTAACGATGCAGACTAGAACTATCTATAGCGATCCGGAACTTACAAACGAGCGTAAACAAGTCAAAATGGTAAAATAACCTAAAATAAAAAAAATGAAATCCGGAGTCGGCCATGAATAGTAACCGACCCGTCAGAACCCAACCGAAATAGCTAACAAACATTCACATCTGCACATTAGCGTTTACAAATCAAAATGACATACAAAAGCTTTCAAAAGTTAATACATATACACGGTTTGCCAAATCAAAAGAGACAACGCCCCAAAAGTACACTTAGGGTTTTAATACATGAGCTATACAAAAGATATGTTCAACTAGCTCAATTTGGCAGCCATTTGTCAAATCCAGACCAAAAGGGTTTATTTTCCTGTAAGGAAAACAAAAGGAACAGAAAGGGGTGAGCTTGCGCTCAATGAGGTACCAAACAAATAGCATTAAAATCATGGCATTTCACATTTAACAAATCAGATACACATGTCAGATGTAAAGCAAAGGAACCATTGATTCAAATCAGAAGGATACGGGTGGCTCTCAGGAGCCAAATTTCCAGCGCAGTACTTGATCCAAACCGGTTGACTCTCCGTCAACGTATATAGAACCAACGCGTCCGTAGACCCCTCTTATCACCGAATTCCGTCCACCAAACACCCCTTTACCGGGCCCGCTCACCTCAAACGAACAAAATGGTAATACTCGAGTATACCCGGAATCAAGGGTCTCAATACCCAAAATCCCCGAACAGACTACTGTGGTTCGTTATCTAATCGTCCAGGCCCTTGCCGGCCCGACTCGAATAACTTAGCCACAGGACTGAGCTCATAGGTCATAGAAATCCGAACAGATGCAGACACAGATAACAGATTCAAATTTTGCATAGTAAATTGGCATATGAACAGACAAGAGAACGAGTGTGATAAAGTATACCCTCGTCTCAAACAAATAAACAGATTGCAGAGCAGAAATCAAGTTAAACAGCAATGGAGGGGAGTGGTACACTCACCGGCTCAACTTCAAAAGTTTTTACTTCAGATTGGCCTTAATCGCCAAGAAACCCTAAAATAACCAAAATAAACCAATTGAAGGTTTCACATCCATAATCGAGTAAACAAAATGCACATGAGGCTCGACTACTAGTCGTATGCCTCGCCAAATAATTACTAATGCAAGGGTACAAAACATGATTTTTGGGAACAAAAAGATAGCATAAAGACCTAGGTTCAACAACCCAAAAGCCCTTTTATTTCTACCAAAAGGCAAATCCAAATGACCTGAAATTTTACAGGCACCTCAAACACATCAATACCTACAACTTTCATGTTTTAAGGAAAGGCCAATTCGGCCTGTAACCATATGATACAAAACCGGACAGAAAAGGGGGTTATGAAACCCTAACTTCCTCAAATTCCTTCCAAACCCAAAATTGGTTGCAATTACCCATAATTTGCACCTACTAGAGTCTTTATAGGCCATTGCCAATCATAAAACAAGGCCACAACATCATGATCAAATTAAACCAGAAAAATCTCCAATAAATTGAAAACTTCACCAATTCATCTCAAACCAAGAAATAAACCACAAATATCATCACTTTAGCTTCCACTAGGCACAAATTAAGCATCATTAGGTGTAGGGGAAAGTTCAAGCACCACTTACCTAGTAAACAAGAAAAGAGGAGTTGTAGAACACCTTAGCTTCCTTGAACACTTCCACAAAAACACTTACTAGCACCAAAGGGAGGGATTTTATGGAGTAGAAACTAATTTAAGCAATTGTTTTGGAGGATTTGAGCTAGTTGGAAGCTTGAAAATTGGAGAAGTTTTTCCTTCTTTTCCTGGAGAGAAAGTCGGCCAAGAGGTTGAAGACAAGAATGAATTTTGTGTGATTTTTGAGATATTTAAGCAATTGGTCAAAAGTCAAAAAAATGAATAGTAAGTCATAAGTCACTTCCAATACAATGGTGACACTTGTCACCTCCATTAATGCAATCCTATCTTTTCTTTTTCCTCTCACATCAATCACTTCACATCCTCTACTTATCTCTTAACACCCGATAAATTTCACACAGTATCCGGAATTTAACCTAATTGGCCGAATTTTTCCGAACTTTTCGCACTAGTGGGTCCCACGTCCATTATATACTCTTAATCTTTCAAAAACTCCCCAATACTAGAAAAATCATCTAAAAACTATAATTACTCATAAAATTTACCAGGAGAATTTTCCTACGTCAGAAAATGCAGCAAACATGCAATTAAGGGGGGAAAACCCTAAGAAAAACATTAAGGGAAAAAAAATACGGGTTCTCACAAAGAGTCCTGACGAGAGTTGGGCAGACGTCTCACTGATACCCTAAGGTTTGCCCTAGGGAGAGGTAGGAGCGCCACAACATGTGCTCATATTGTGGTCATAAAGTTGTTCTTCACTTTTTCAACTCAAGTTTAGCTGGTTTAAACTAAATTTTATCAGAAAAATTGGTCAATAAAGCAATGTGAAATGAGTGCAAGTTGCAAAATCAACTTGCAGAAACTTCTCAGGGATCCGCGAGGATAGCCACACGGTTCTTTATGTTCTTCAATTTTTCACTTTCTGCTCAAATCTTAATTTTACTCTATTTTTGGACCAAATTTAACTGCATTTTTCTTAATGATGGAAGATGAATTAGCTCTTACACAAAACACAAAAATTATATCTCTTTGAGTTGACTTTCCAATGCATTAAGAATCATCTCATTTGGATCTCTATAGGTTGATGAATGACCAAAATACCCTTGCCTGGTCGATGCTCTATTTCAACTTTTGATAGAATTTTTTTCTGAAAGTATTTTGGCTTTTTGACTAGGAAAATCAATGAAATGGATTTCAATGTCTTGCAAGAATTGTAGAGCTATGTCTTAGCTTCAAAATGGCTCAAGAATCATTTCAATACAAAACTTGTAACTTAAGATATAGCCAAAATATCAATGTGTGTCAAAACTGTCAAACTTCTTGATTTGAATTAATTCATAAGATGCCAAAAACCTATAAAAAAACAAAAATTAGTATATTAACCATACTTTTGCATATTTTGGTTAAGAAACACTACTTGTATGAAAAGTAAGTTATAAAGGAATTCAATTCTTCTATTTTAACTTAAAACACACTAAAAACTTACCTTAAAACCTAACTAAAAATAGATAAAATAAATGCTAATCAACGAGAATTGTGACTTGAATAAGTAACCAATTACATTTATCTATCAATATTGCTTTTGCATCAAAAGACAAGTTCACTACTCAAGTGAGGTTTGAGGAAAGAAAGAGACAAAAGATAAAAAAGAAGAAAATATGTGTTGAACTTAATCCTTCATTTTGATGATAACCAAATAAATCGATGATTTAGACTAATGATTTTGCTTGACAAAATGTCTAGAATAGGCGTCAAGTGCAAAAGAAAGAAGCAAAGACTTAAACCAAAAGGAGCAAAACACTGCTGAGTCTATTGAATGCATACATCAAAAGCTTCAAAAGTCTGATAATTACCAAGAAAATTGTGGATGAAGGCTATCAGACACTCCATAAGACCATAGGACGTCCGGTAGTTAAGAGAAACTATTGAACAGAGATGTCAGACAAAAATCATTCGGATCGACCGCCCGATGTAATTGAAGAAAAACTTTTTGATCTCTGACCTCTATCAGACGAAGGACATATAGGACGTACAAATTCCATCGGATGTTCGATAGGTATTAAGAACAGCCTACCAGATGCATGTATCGGATGCAATGCACCGGACTTCCGATACTCTCAACGGCTAGTTTCTCTAGCATTTAATGTTTGACCGTTGGAGAAGAAAAAGAAGCACTTTTTTGTACACATACAAATACCATTAAATCTGAGATTGTTAGGTATTGGATTACACATTGAATATAATCTTCCAAGAGTGATTTTAAGCAAAAAAATACTCTTCTAACTTTTATTGTACTCCTTGTGTAATATGTAGTAAATATAGCTTTTAGTTGTAAGTGAACAGTTCAAAAGTGTAACTTTGTGAGGGTTAACTAGGTTAATTGTAAATCTTTTGGCTTAACCAAGGAGTGATTGGAATGAGCAAAAGGTGTGATAAATGTTTATTTTGCTTGCTTTAAAGGTCATTTATTTTCTTACTTTTGTTAGGAAATTAGGGTTTTCAAGAATGAAACTAGCTCTTTAAGTTATTAATTTCTATAAGCTGTATTTGTATCAATTGCATGTATTGGAACAACTTAATGTGCAATTGATATGATTGTTTTACAAATTCAACTAATTGACTAAAATCAATTGTTCTTGAAGTCACTCTAGCATTGGCAATGAAAAGCAGAACACACAAGGGGCTCAAATATGAGGAAAAGAGAATGCAAGGTCATAAACCAAGAGCAAAAGGTTAAGATACGCAAGGTGAACAGTAGGAAATACCTCATGGATTATCAATACCCTCAGTTGAAACTTTCAAAAATAAGAAGAAGTGGAACAGTGAGGCGATCCGTGAGGTAGTGCCTCACGGATCTCTAAGTCAGTTTTGCAATCAGTTCTGTAACTTGCACTCATTTTACACTACTTTTCTGGATAATTTATCTACTGAAATCCAATTGGAACTAGCTAAGTTTAAATTTGAAAAGTCAAGGGTAATTTTACGACCCAATTATGAACACATTTTCTCTTCCAAAAATATCTATAAATACCCCTTGTGTCTCATTGATTTGAAAAAAAAGAGGAGATGAAAGAGTGAGTAATAGTTAGAATAGAAGGTTGTGTGAGCAAAAAGGTGGGGTTTTCTAAAAAATACAACAATCTAATTGTGGGAAACTTGAAGATCAAGGTTACAAAAGAGAAGCTTGAAGAGCTTGTTTCATTTACTTGAATAAGATTTCATCTACCTTTATCTTTTACTTCCTTGATTAATTCATGTTTCATTTTTAAGAGCTTTACTATGTTCAACTACATGTCTAGCTAAACTTTTGTATCCTAAGGAAAAGGTGAACTTGTAGTTTCATAAATATGTAATTATTGGAGTTTATTTTTTGATACGGAATCTAGTAAGCATTGGAGCCATTCAAGTCTGTTTGCATCAAGTGGTTTCTTTAGCAAATGGTCTAGTTCTTAGTTATATTTATCATTTGTTTTACTCATTTTCTAGCTGATTGTTTAGGTTGGTTCAAGCAATGTTAATTGGTTAGTTGAGTCATTATTTTTAGAAGCATAAATAGCTTTGGTCATGTTGACCCAAGTTGTGACGACCCCATCTCCCCCTAGGAAGTACCCCAGGGTTTAGCGGACCGCCTGCCTAGCTCTCGCAAGGACTCACTCACTCACTTCAAGAAAATAAGTTGCAACTTCAAAAGTAAAGGATTCATTGGAAACTACAGTTCCCAACATTAAAAAGTACATTTACATTCATTGCTATATCAACCACTCATACATATCCGAATATAATATGAGATTCAAGTTCTAGTTGCACTTCTAACCCTAATCGAGCACTAGCGCTAATAGAATTACAAAAGTTAAAAGTCTAGACAAAACTAGCATTTCTAGCTTCATGTCTATGCCTGTAACCCCTTGTAAGGAAAACAAAAACTAATAGAGTGAGACAAAACTCAGTGAGGTTCCAAAACTTCATACAGACCTAAGTAGCAAGTTGGTCATTATGTAAAACTTGAAATCTCAAAATGAGCGAGCGTAAAAGTTCATAAAAAAATAACACTACAAGTAACAATCACTTACAAGTATAAGGATACAGATAGCTCTCAAGAGCCAAATTCCCTTTGCATTACTTGATCTGAACCCGTTGACACTCCGTCAACATTTAAAGAACAAAAATCATGACCGTAGATTTCTACTTTATATCAATTTCATCCATCAATCAACCTCCTTACCGGGCCCGAACTCCAAAGTAAGAGTGATGGTAATACACGAGTATACCGAATCCAGTGGACCATATCCAAAGGACTATACAATAAACAAAAAACAGCACATATGGTTCACTAATCTCCTCGACCAAGCCCTTACTGGCTCGATTTGACTGACTAACCAATAGGGTGAGGATAAAAGTAGAGAGACGGGATGACAGGCACCTTCCACTCGTATTGAGTGTGGTACATGCTACCGTTCAGCACTTACAAGTCAAGCACAAGTACCAATACAGGTACAGGTCAATCAAGTTCAAGCAAGTACGAGATCATTCAAGAAGGCGAGGACGAGTGCGATAAAGTACACCCTTGCCTCATCCAAACAAGTCAAGTATTATTCAATCGCATTAGCAAATCATTTCATTCAAGAATCAAGTTCAATCATGCATTGGAAAACACTCACCAATGAGTTATTGCTTTTCAAAACCACGTTCAAGTTCAACTCCCTAGTTGGAGTCCAAATCTGCGATAAAATTCTGTTTAACAGTTTGCAATCAATTAGGGTTCAAAATATAAGAGTTTCGCTTAAAGAAAATCAAGTAAATAAAACTCGTTTAAGTAGTACTCATTTTACTTATAAAACCCTAGAAAATTCATGCTCACTCCTTTGGTTTTGATAAAGAAGCAAGTAAAACGTTTAAGTTCGTAACTTGGTCTAAAAGACGAGGAAAACGTATTTATAGTGGTCGCTACTTTCGCCTTTTAAAGGGTACGAGTTTTGGCAAAAATTCAGCTTATATACCTTTACTAAAGGAAACTTAAATACCCTTGACAACCGAAGTCCAATTCATCCCCGAATCACCGCTCAAGTTCCAAGTTCACTCACTTATCCCTCGAATGAAAATTTGGGCAGCATACCCTTTGTATTTGTCCAATTTTTCCAGCCATTTAAGGCTTCATGTTATTCCTCAAATCAACCCAATTCAAACACTACCAATAAACATATCAAGATATCTCTTTATCTAGGCTAAAAAAATCCAAATATAACTCATTTCTAGCAAATATTCAATCACTACCAAAACTAGAATTTTCCCATCAAAGCTGGAAATTCATCTTTTAATGCTAAAAGTCACAATCATGCCATTAATCATCTCACAAATTCCATATCCAAGCTCAATACCAACATTTGCTAGTTAAACAACATAATCAAAGCTGAAAAATATAAAACCCTAACTGAAATTTTCACTAAACAACCCAAAACTAGAAAATCATCCATAATATTCCAAGATTCAAAGCTTTTATAGCATATTTAGCAAGATTAAGAAAAATAAAAGAAAGTTTTAGACTTATACCTTATAAAACCTTCTTGAAAGTGAGGAACCAAGCTATTTCTTCCAAAACTTTCACCACACCAAGCTTCCTAACACCCTTGATGCCAGTTTAATCGATTTAGTTTTTTGTGATTCAACTCAAACAAGGCAAATCAAGGTTGTAGTTGAAGGTTTCTTCTCTCTTTTTTTCTCTCCCAAGAGTCGGCCTACTCAAGAAGAAAATGAAGGAAATTTAGCCAAAAGGAAAGATAAGAAGAAAGAATTTGGCTTGGTCAAACATGTCCTTGATTGCCAACACTTGGCAACTCAAGATTCCTTCTTGTTTTTTTTCTTTTCTCCCGTTTTCTTTGGTCAAGGATTTTGTCTGCTTTAGGTGTAATTTAGGGCTGATTATTTGAAATAAAACCAAGAAGATTAGGGTAAGAAAGTGGTAGTCAAGTGGTGTACTCAATCAGTAACAAACGGTGCACGTCGGTTCAAGCCTATTTTCCTTAACTCTCTCGTACTTGTGTTTTAACTTATGATTCACTAACTTATTCTTAGCACTTCTAATCACACACTTCTTCTTACTTAATACTCTTATTCACCAAATTTAGTACACACACGTCACCAAGTGATCGCGCTACCAAAATGTGCAAAAACCCTATGACGGCCCCACCTCTTCCAAGGGCGTACCCCAGAGTTCGGCGGGTCGCCTGCCCAACTCTCGCCAGGACTCACTCACTCATAACTCAAGAAAAATAACGTACATGCATAGAAAATAAATAACACATCCACTTCAACTTAATATATACATTGATGCTCAAATCCATATACAAAGCTTCTACACACCAAAATACTTCAAAGTGTTTACAATTCGAGTACAATCAACCATAGTCGAAAGCTAGCGTGAGTACCATTTTCAAAACTTCAAAACTAGACTACTCTGCACCAGTCTCACATCTCGCTCATAACCCCTGTAAGGAAAACAAACGGCGTGAAATGTGCTAAAAGCCCAATGAGGTTCCAAATAGCAAGTTGACCATTATTTAAAAGTACAAGTATTACGTAGCAAAGTAATGAGCATGAAAAGTTCATAAAAGTGAGCAATAACACTTCAAGTAGCAAATCTCAAAGTGAGCGAGTATAAAGTTTTTCTTTTAAAACGAAACAATAACACGATAAGTACTAATCATTCCAAAGTATAAGGATACGAATGGCTCTCAGGAGTCAAATTCCCATTGCATCACCAGAGATTGATCAAGTAATGGTTGACACTCTGTCAACTTTCAAGTAAGTAACAAATCCAGTAGAGCACCACTTAAACTACTCTCCGTCCACCATCCAAACCCCTTACTAGGCCTGAACTCCAAGATAAACACTGGTGGTAATACTCGAGTATACCGATTAGTCGATGAGATAACACTCCACTCGACAACACTAGATACCCATGGTTCGTTATCTAATCGACCAAACCCTTGCCGACTCGACTCGATTAACTAGCCAGTAGGGTTTGGGTCCCCAAGAAGTCGATGAGATACCATCTCCAATCGACTGAATCAAAATAAAAGTACGGAGACGGGAATGAGAGGCACCTCCCACTCACATTGAGTGTGGTACATGCTGCCGCTCAGCACTTACAAGTCAAGTACAAGTATATCAAGTCAATTACAACAATAAACAAGTATATATTATATCAGGGAAAGTGCGATAAAGTACACTCTTGCCCAATCAAACAAATTACATATCATTAAATCACATTGGTCAAGTATTGAAAACAAGTATCCAGTTCAATCAGGTATTTGGAAGCACTCACCAAAGGTCTAGTGTGTGACGACCCTACCTCCCCCTAAGGCGTACCAAAGGGTTCGGCGAACCGCCTGCCCAACACTCGCCAGGACTCATTCACTCGTATCACGTGCATACATTCATGGGCCATAAATAACATCGCAATTCAAGCTTATAATTTACATTGATGCACAATCAAGATACAAAGCCTCAATATACCCAAACTAGTTCAAAGTGTATACAATCCAAATACAAAACATTCTATTCGAGGGATAGCGCGAGTACAAATCAAAAGTCAAAACAACTAGGCTACGCTAGTTTTTATACATCTCACGCCTCACTTGTAACAGGGTGAGCCAAAGCTCAGTGAAGTTCCAAATATCAAATTGGCCATCAAATGGAGTAATCATAGCATGATAATGAAATAGCGAGCAAACAAGTCGAATCAGAGCAATAACACCTCAGATAATCAAGAAATAACTGGTTCATATTCACATGTAAGGATACAGTAGCTCATATCTCGGGTCCATCCCAGCTTGATTGATTGGTAGTTGACACTCCGTCAACTTTCAAGTAATAAACTTGTCCAGAAAAGAAACCCTACTTCACGCCAGTCTCTGTCCACCGATCAACCCCCTTATCTGGGCTCGCACGCCACGCGAAACATGGGTGGTAATACTCGAGTATACTGATTAGTTGAGGGGATAACACTCCACTCGACATTACTAGTTACCCAGGGTTCATTATCTAATCGACCAGGCCCTTGCCGGCTCGACTCGATTAACTAGCCACAGGGTTTCTGGAATTCCAGGCAAGATACAATTCATATGCATGTAGAGCAAGTCAAGTGAAATCAATAAACAAGAACAATTCTCGTTAGGGCAAGTGTGATAAAGTACACCCTTGCCCGATCAAATCACTTATATATCATGTAATCATATTGGTCAAAGATAAATCACAAATATCAAGTTCAATCAGATATTTGGAAGCACTCACCAAAAGTAGTGCCTCTAATGCTTGCGTCTGGGTGGTACTCCGGGTTTGGAGTCCAAATTTGCGATAAAACTTGATTTAATAACTTTGAAAATCAACTACGGTTCGAAACTTAGACATTTCGTACAATAAGAATCAAGAAATTGAAATTCACTTGGGGAGTGGTCGTGAAACAATTGCTCGCTTTTCAAACTGAAAAATTTTGTAACATGTTTATTTGGAAATAACTTTTGAGTCGAAAGTGCAAGGAAAACAGATTTATAGTGATTATTACCGCTTTTCCTAAGGGTACAAGTTCGGTTAGGTCCTTACTTATATACCTCGGAAAAAGAAGATGCAAATATCCTAGATGGTTCAAGTAGTAATCACTCTTGACCCTTAGTCAAGTCGCAAGTATATTTCTCTAGTCCTCGAGCGTAAATTTGGGCAGCACACCCTTTGTATTTTCTTATTTCCAGCCATTTATGGCTTTATTATTTTCCTCAATCAAACCCAAAGTTACACATAACACAAATTCATTTCAATAGCCTTCCAATAGGCCCAAGGTAATATAAGTACAAAAATCAAGCAAACAACAAGTGCGGAAATGAAGTTTAACAAAAGGCAGATTTGACGGGTTTTTACGGAATGGACACATCAGAGGCTACGCTTATCGGATTGAGGTGCAACTTATACCATTTCGAAGCTAAGACAAAGGGCTACAACTTTGGTGAAGACCACCTAGTCTAATTGTGACGACCCCACTTCTCCCAAGGGCGAACCCAAGGGTATCGGCGGGCCGCCTGCCTAGCTCGCGCCAGGACTCAAAACTTAAAACAATAAAAGCCAGAAAATCCAAAAGAGTACTATTTACAATCCCAAAAGAGTTATAATTACATTTTCCAAAAGTACCTGCTCTTACTATTACATCCGTATAATTACAACCAAAATCAAAATGTAGACCCTAAGAAAGATCCTAATACAAACCACCAGAAATAAAACAAACATCCTAATGGTTCAACTATTACAAGCCAATCTACTATACTAGTGTGTGTGCCCAAACGTACCCGCGTCGGCCCTTGCTAAGGAAAACAAAAGGAATGGGGTAAGCTAAAAGCTTAGTAAGTAAACAGGGGCAAAAGCGTAAATTTCATGTAGCATCAATTACACAGTAAGAGTAAAGCAAAAGCAGAAAAGTAACATCACATAATAAGGATACGGGTGGCTCCAAAGCCAAGTCATTTGCCATGCGTGATCTCCTGTCGACCCTCCGTCGACCATAAATAAGGCTCGTAGAACTTCACTTGTACACCCACCGACACCTTATCACCCTCACTGGCCAGTCACCTCACAAACTTGCCCAGGCGAACGAAATCACAAACTTGAGCTTTAATCATAAGCTCGGGTCACAAACTTGGTGACCTCAAACCAAGTTGGACTGACTTCGACCAAACCCTAACCGGCTCGAATAGTCCATCTAGGTATTGAGTTCAACCGCAAACTCACAAAATTCACAAAATTATTCAAAAGTCACCCCGAGCCACAAGCTCTAGGGTTTTTGTTCCAAAATTTCTCACATACATATGTCATGTACAAATTGGTGCGTAAATTAGGGTCTAGATCGAGTGCGATAAAGTACACCCTCGCCTAGGTACCCTTTTTACACATAACGAAACACATAAACAACTAACACATAAGAGTGGCCTGAATACTTACCCAAAATACCAAAAGTAGTATAAAGGCGGAATTCACTTTGTGTGTTGGCTAGTAGTGGGCCCCACCGGCACCGCCTAGCTCACCACTGTCTGAAATCGAAGATTATATCACAATATATCATAAACGGCAACTAACGTACTTAAAACAAGCAAAACGGCAAAATTGGCACGCGCAAGTGCGGGAACGGCAAAACGGCCGCACACGTCCGCGCGGAACGGCAAACGGAAATGGCCAAGTCGGCCGTTGGCCATCTCAAACCGTTTTGGTCAAAAATTAGGCTAGGAATATCGGATCAAGGTACATGAGGTACCGTTACAAAGCTAAGAGGAAGGGCTACAATGTTCATGAAGACATCGCAACCCAGATCTCAATGGGTATAGGTGAAAATTGCGTGAAACAGTTCCAGCCGTTTCATTGCGAGTTACCAAACAGGCCCTGTTTGCAAGGCCGTAACTCACGGCTCAGAAATCGAAATTAAGAAATTCCAAAGGCATTAGAAATCTGAGACATAAGGGTAAAACTTTCATGTTTTGGCCAAGACCTGAATCTATTCAGAACAAAACAAAATTTGAGTGCCAAAGTACCCGTCAGAACTGTCCAAATACAAGGCAGTTCTGACGAGCGATATCGTTTCGATCATAACCGGAGCTACGGAACTCAGTTTTCGACGTACTTTATACCATTTCGAAGCTGAGACTAAGATCTAAATTTCTTATGAAGGAGTTGACACCCAGATCGAATGGGATCAAAACCGAAAAATCACGGCAGAAGCTAAACTAGAAAAACGCGCAGGATCAAAGGGTCAAAACAGGCTTGAGCATTTCGTCGATAACTCAGGCTACGCTAATCCGATGGACCTGAAATTTTACAGGCACAAACAAGACTCAAGGGGTTACGACTTTCATGTTTTGAGGAATTCCTAAATCCGTATATAGCATTAAGAAAAATGAAGCCGAAGTTCAGTTGTTAAACTGTCCTGTTTCCCAGTTTTGCCGTTATCGCACGCCGAAGTCGCACGGTCCGTTCCTACGATTCTTATACCAGATTTTTATCCATTTTGATACCAAATAATCCTTATGTATCTCAGTTCTTAATTGGTCCGAAATTCTCTTCCCAAATCAGTCCAAATTTAACAAACATCAACCACAATCCCTAACCAAATTTCATTTGCACCAATGAACTTAATCCAACCTCTCACTAACTAAACTCTATCTCACTAACCACAAGCTAAGCTAAATTAGCCTAATGGAGTTTAGGGTTTCTTAACCCAAATCAGATTTTTGCAAGTAACCAACCAAATCAAGTGAGGCAATTCATCAAACATAACCACTACAAGTCCATTTCTCAACTAAAACAAGTAAGGAAAGCATTAGCAAGAAACCCAAATTTTTTCCTCTTCTTGGCCGAATTTTCAGCAACCAAATAACACTAAAATTAACCATGAAACTACACTATACACATCAAATCCATCAAATAAATCCATAATCATAACATAATACATCATTTCCATGGCTTAGAAACTAAAACCCCAAAAGTTTAACTTTCAAGTAAGAGGCATACCTTCAATTAAGCTTTGTAGATGATTAACCTTCACTAATCAAGCACCCAAGTTGTTGCTCCAAGATCCAAACCCAAGATGGAAGCTAAAACTTGAAGATTTTTGAAGAAATTTTCTCACTTTCTCTCTTCAAGGTGGCCGGCCCTCTCTCTCAAATTTCTCTTCAATTTTTGTTTTGTTTTTGTTTTGTTTTTGTTTTGTTTTGTCTTGTTTCTTATAAGTTGTAAGACAACATATAGTCAAAGCTTTGGGAGATATTTCTTATAGCTAACCAATCACAAAAAAGCTTTATTTGTTGTTTAAACCCTTGCACTTTAACTTTCTCTTTCTTATACATTTTCCCTCAAACATTTGATAACCTTTCAATTTACTCCATAAGTCATAACTTAATCTAATCTAAAACATATAATCACGCTTAATTATTTCACTAATCACTTTCTCATCTTAATCACTTACACTTAAGCATACTTTATCCCACATAAAAGTAGTTAAACAATAACCTTTTTGTCAAGGGCAAAAATTAGGTTTAAACCCACTTAAAACTTCTAATAAATCATAACATTAGGGATTTTGCTCACTTAGGGTTTCTAACCTTCTTAAACTTAATTAATCTATACAAAATGGATTAAACCTATTCTTACCCACACTAAGACACACATTAACCTTACTAACTTTAATCACCACTCGAACTTGTAACCAATACATAACTAGGGTTTAAATCTTAAATCCCTACTTAGGGTTTTTCGAAATACTTCCGAAACCAAACGTTACCGCCCAACTAATGAATATATTAACATAGAACGGACTGGGGCCTCACACTAATAGCCAGTGTAACCCAGTCAAATTCCCAATTTACAGAACCAAGTTCCGACTAACCGGCTGGTTAACCGTACTACATTTAAATGGTCATATCTCAAGCTACCGAAGTCCGTTTAAGACGTTCTTGGTGGCATTAAAAATCTAAGAGAACATACTAAAACTTTAATATTTTGGAAAATGGCTAAATCAGCACGGATCATAGTGAATAGACACGGTCAATTGGATGAACTGTCTAAAACGGATCACTGGATGCATCCTAGGGCAGTGAGGATATTTTGGTCTTTTCACAGGATACGTTACTCCAATTGGGCTGAAATTTTGTAGGAAATTATAAAAAATCATTATCTACAACTTTTATGTTTTATGCTAAGTCTAATTCGGCCTATAACACCATGAACTGAAACCGGACAGAACAGAGCTACAGTTTTCCAGAAATCTGAAATTTTTCGGTTTCAAAGGAAACTTTCTTCATTTCTTGCTTCAATCACTACCACAACCTCTTATATAAGCTTAGATACAACATATACTATCCATACAGCAAGTATAGGCAGAAAATCATCAAACCCTAACTCATGTAACTCAAGAATATACACTATATCCATCCAAATCATTATAATAGGTATCATCCACCACAAATTTAAGGTGCTATGCCAAATTAAGCAAGATCAAAAGTAAGAAATGGTAAATCAGCCTTATTACCTTACTAAAGTTACTTCCAAGAGCAGCCCTAGCTTTTCCTTCCAACTTCCACCAACACACCACTAGCTAAACACTTAAAGAAAGTTTTAATCGGATTAGAATCTTGTTTCCTCACCTAAGAGACTCAAACTCAAGATGAAATGGTGTATCTCTCCCTTGGTTTTTCTCTCCCTCTCTCTCGGCCAAAGCAAGCATAAATGATGAAGAAATTAAGCAAAATGGTGATAAGAAGGCAAGACAATTTGGTCTTGGTCAAGGCCCTAGATGGCCAACAAGTGGCATCACCAATTTCCACTCATTTTTTTTCTTTTTCCTTGCCAATTTAGCCAACATTTTCGGCCAAAGCTAGCTGAGAATGAGGGGATATTTTGCATAAATATTAAGGAGCTTATATGGTAAGAAAGTGGTGATCAAGTGGTGTGTTCAATCGGTAGTGCATGGTACACGTCGGTTCGCACCGTTTTTCCTTAAATCACACGTACAAGGGTTTTTACTTCCTATTCACTAACTTTTTATCATTGTTTCTAATCACATATTATTTCTCACCTAAAAGTCACTCTTAAGCACCAAATTTGATCCTTACTCCGTACCGGACAATTACTCTACGGATACACGAAAAATCCTATTTCACTTCGAATTGAAATCGGAAAGGAAAACCCTAATTTCCTATGATCATTGGCACTTTTCTAGGGTGATTGAGTGGTAGGATAGTATAGAATAATAATTGCCAAATAATTTTCAAATAAAAGGGAATTTTCAAGAAATATATAAGGAATTTACAAGTCCTCACACTCTCTCCCCCTTAAGAGAATTTCGACCTCGAAATTCATACCTTTCGTCGTGAACAGGTCGGGACATTTCTCTTGCATGTCCTTTTCTAGCTCCCAGGTTGCTTCTTCCACTTCATGATGCTTCCATAGAACCTTTACTAATGGAATCTACTTGTTTCTTAGGTCCTTCACCTTCCGATCCAATATTTGAATGGATCGTTCTTCATAGGTTAAGGACTCGTCGAGTTCAACATCTTCTGGTGGCAAAATATGAGTCGGATCCGGATAGTATTTCTTAAGTAAAGAAACATGGAAAACGTCATGTATCCGAGACAAACTAGCTGGTAACTCAAGTCGATAAGCCACCTTTCCTATTCGCTGGAGTATATTGAAAGGTCCTATGTATCGTGGTTGCAACTTCTTCCCTTTTCCTGTTCTAATTTTTCCTTTCAACGGGGTAATTCGAAGAAACACCTTATCTCCTATCTCGAACTCCAAATCCTTCCTCCGATGATCGGCATAACTTTTCTGTTGGCTTTGGGCTATTTGAAGTCTTTGGCGGATCACCTTTACCCTTTCGTAGGCTTCCTCAACCCATGGTATTGTAGCTGGATCTATAATCTTTCTCTCTCTTACTTCATCCCAATGGATTGGAGATCGGCACCGTCATCCATACAAGGCTTCATATAAGGCCATTTGAATAGAGGAATGATAACTATTGTTATATGCAAATTCAACCAAGGTTAAGTATTGACTCCAACTTCCTCCAAAATCCACAATACAGGCTCTCAACATATCCTCAAGAGTTTGAATGGTTCTCTCAGATTGTCCATCAGTTTGCGGGTGATATGCTGTACTATAATTCAACTTAGTTCCTAGAGCCTCTTGCAATTTCTGCCAAAATCGGGATACAAACCTAGGGCCTCTATCGGATACAATGCTCACTGGTACCCCATGTAGTCTCACCACTTCATTCATATAAAGTTTGGCAAGTTTCTTCAAAGAATATTTCATATTTACTGGCAGGAAATGTGCGGTCTTAGTTAATCGGTCCACTATTACCCAAATCGCATCGTGCCCCTTTTGTGTTCGTGGCAACCCTGATACAAAATCCATCGTTATGTGCTCCCATTTACATTCAGGGATCTCTAAAGGCTGTAACAGACCTGACGGTTTTTTATGCTCAGCTTTCACTTATTGGCACGTAAGACACTTTTGTACAAACTGGGCAATTTCCGCCTTCATATTCTCCCACCAATAGAGACTTTTGAGATCTTGGTACATCTTATTACTCCCTGGGTGCATCGTTTACCGAGAGCGGTGAGATTCCTCCAAAACCTCATTCTTTAACTTCTCATCCCTAGGTACAATGACACGATTTCGAAACTTTAAGATTCCATCAGGACCTAGGTTAAAGTTAGGCAACTCCTCTTTCTTCACCTTTTTCACCCACTTTTGCACCATTGGGTCCTTCACTTGGCCCTCTTTGATCTGATCCAACAGTGTCGACTTCACCTCAATATTTCCAAAAATCACCTTCTTCGGTTCCAGACAAGGTTTCCACTCACATACATCTTCCTACAAGCTCCACTCTCTCACCATGGAACTTGCTAGTTGAGCCTTTCAGCTTAAAGCATCTGCTACAACGTTAGCCTTTCCAGGATGATAGTTAATCGTGCAATAACAATCTTCTAAGAACTCCACCCACCAATGTTGTCTTAGATTTAGCTCCTTCTGAGAAAACAGATACTTAAGGTTCTTGTGATCCGTATATACCTTGAAAATCACACCGTATAGATAATGTCACCATTTTTTCAAGGCAAACACAACAGCCGCAAGCTCCAAGTCATGGGTTGAATAGTTCTGCTCATGAGGTTTTAACTTTCGAGACGCATAGGCAATCACATTCCTATTTTGCATCAGCACGCATCCTAGCCCCTCTCTTGAAGCATCGGTATAAACCATGTAGCTATCGTTCCCATTGGGCAAAACTAAAACTGGAGCCATAGTCAATTGTTTCTTAAGCTCTTGGAAACTACTCTCACTCTTAACATCCCAAATGTACTTTCCTTGCTTCTTTGTCAAGTTAGTCAAGGGTCCCGTAATTTTTGAGAAGTTCTTTATAAATCGGTGGTAGTACCCTGCTAAACCTAGAAAATTTCGCACCTCTGTGGGATTCTCTGGTCGCTTCCATTTGGCTACAACTTCCACTTTCGCCGGGTCTACAACAAGGCCATCTTTTGAAATTATATGACCTAGGAACGCCACTTTTTCCAGCCAAAATTCACACTTGCTGAACTTAGCAAACAATTGGTGCTCTCTTAGGGTTTGCAAAACTATTCGCAAGTGTTGTTCATGCTCCTCCCTTGACTTCGAATATATTAGGATATCATCAATAAATACCACTACAAACCTATCCAAGTAAGGTTTTAAACACTTGATGCATTAGATCCATGAATGCTGCTGGGGCATTGGTTAAACCAAAGGCATTGCCGCAAACTCAAAATGCCCATATCGAGTGTTAAATGCCGTTTTTGGTACATCCTCCTTTCTAATTTTCAATTGATAATACCCTTGTCGAAGATCCAATTTAGAAAACACCACAGCCCCTTGTAACTGATCAAATAACTCATCGATGTAGGGTAAAGGATATTTATTCTTAACAGTTAGTGCATTCAACCCTCGATAATCAATGCATAACCTTAAACTTCCATCCTTCTTTTTAACAAATAGCACTGGAGCTTCCCATGGTGACTCGCTCTCATGTATGAACCCCCGTTCTAGTAAATCCTGCAATTGCACCTTTAACTCCTTAAGCTCAGCAGGTGCCATTCGATAAGGGGTTTTCGAAATGGGAGTAGTTCCGGGTACTAGGTCAACTTTAAATTCAATCTCCCTTTCAGGTGGCAGTGACCCCAATTCCTCCGGAAATACGTCCGGGTATTCACTGATTACCGGCATGTCCTCCAACTTAATCTTTTCTCCCGGAGTGTTAATTAGAAAAGCTAAGTAACCGTGTGCCCCACAACTAAGTAATTTTCTAGCCCTTATTCCCGAAATGAGCGCAGATGAGGCTAACATACCCCTCATGTCTAACTTCAAACTTGCCTCACCTGGTATGAAAACTCTACCACTTTCATCCTACAATCTACCCGAGCATGGTAATGAGCTAGCCAATCCATACCTAGAATGACTTCGTACCCCTTAATGGCTAGACTAATGAGGTCGACTACCAATTTATGTTCGCCAACCCAAATATCACAATTCCTGTACATCTCATTTGCAAGTAAAATTTGATTACCCGTAGGTGTTCTTACTTCTAAGTCATAAGGTAACCTTTCAACTTTCATGTCAATTCCAAGCATAAATATAGGGTTAACAAAAGAATGAGTAGCACCGGGGTCTATCAAAATTCTGGATAACCGGTGAAAAATAGGGATTGTGCCTTCTACTACCTCCGTTGGTTCAGGCATGGATTGTTGGTTCAGCAAATACACTTTGGCCGGTACCCTCGACCTGGTCCCTCCGACATTGGTCGGCTTTGGGTTTGACTTGGCAGTCGACTGAGTATCACTGATCAACGGGCAATTGACTATCTGGTGCTTCGTACTGCCACACCTTAGGTACTTCCGAGCCTTTCTCCAGCATTCATCCTCTGTATGGTTCGGTTTCCCACAATATCCGCACGTTACTCGAGGAGTGGAGGTCTAGCCTCCCTGTGGAATTCCTCTACCTTGTCCCCTATCACTTTGGCCTCCCCTGTGACGCCACGAAAGGATGAGTGTGAGAACCCAAAAATTTGTATATATTTTCGAGACATTATTTTGTTTCCTTGTCTATAATTTTGTACCTTTCTTCAATATATTAATTTCTTATACGTTTTTATAAGAGAATATAGTTTTCAAATCATTTCCTTGATACAAGCTAGTCCACGTTAAGTTTGAAGTGTATTATAAATGTGGGTCCCGCTAGTGCGGTAAATGCGATATTTTTGTTTCAACTAGTTGGTGAACCATGAAGTTAATTCCAAAGATTAGAAGTGGTTGGGGCCATAGTGTAAGGATTAGCAAAGTAAGTGTACTAGTAATCTAAGAGCTTCTAGGTTCTTCTTATGCTCAAGTTTGATTGGTGGACAAAAAGCATACTTTGACAATTGGTTTAAATATCTTCTAAGCTAGTAAATCAAAAGAAATACAAAGCAAAAACTCATAGAAACAAAGAGAGAGAGGGCAGGCCACCTTGAGGGAAAGAAACCAAGAGAGAAACTTCATTTGTTCTTCAATTTCTTGCCCAATCTTGAATTCTAATCAGAATTTTTGCAAAACCCTCCATCAAAGTTGTTTACTAAGGTAGATTAAAGGATTGAGTGGAGTGATTTTCAGGGGACAAGCTCCAAGCTACTACTTTTCTTGTGGTTTTAAGGTATTTTGCCTAAAACATCCTCTTTACTTCAATTAATTTCTTATTAGTGGTTTTTAGTAGTTTTAGATGTTGTTTTGTGGAAGATTAGCACTTGAATGCATGAATTCCAGGTTAGGGTTTTGAATGACCCTGTTCTGTCTGATTTTTTTTGAGCATGTTAGAGGCTGAATTAGCCTTAAATTAAAACATAAAAGTTGTAGAGAATGATGTTTTATATTGTCATATAAAATTTCAGCCCAATCTGAGCTTGGTAGCTTGTGAAAAGTTGGAAATACCCAGACTGGCCTAGGTAGGAGTTCAGCAAGCAGGGTTGTCATTTCACCCAATCTGACTGTGACTTTTCACCCTGATCCTTACCGAATTAGATTTTGACCAAAACATGAAAGTTGTAGCCAATGGTATAAAATAGTGTCCTGCAAAATTTCATATCGATCTGAGTACTGTATCTTATGAAATGACCGAAATACCCTTGATTGTCCATGAACCCTGTTTCGCGCCCAGATTTCTGTTTTCGTGGAAATTTTCATTTTTGATCATGAAAATGCATGATTTATCCTTGGAGGTCTTCATAAGGAATGTAGGTATATGTCTTGGCTTTGAAACGCCATAAGATTTGTTTCAATCCGATAAGGGTAGCTTCAGTTATGGATATTGTGCCGAAAGGTGTTAAACGGAACTTTTATACGTTAACTGCGATCGTTGCGGAAAATTTATGCTTGAGGGAATCAATTCCGGTTTCTAGGGTTTAATTGGGGGTTTTTCTAATGGTGGCTCTTAAGCTTCTAATTAGCTTTGATTGAGGGATATTGTGGCCTAATTGGATATATTTTATTGCTTATTAACCGTATGTGGGATTGGTAATATATTGTAGGTTGGAAATGAAGCATTTATGGGGAAATGCTGTCCGAACTTTGAGAATGTATGATTGCTTTGAGTTTGTGATTTAGGGCTTGGACTCGGGCAAGGTAATGATATATGATGGATGGTTTCTGAGCCGTGGAGGTGAGTGACCCTAAACTGTTTCCAAAGTTACTTACGAAGTGTTTCTTGCATTATTTACTCATTTGCATATCATGTGTGCCGGCATGTGAGTCCATGAAATGATTTGACTTAAATGAGTTCTTGAGGAGTCTTGTGCTGAACACCAATGTCTCCTCTACTATTTACCTGGAGCCAACGTCTCCACCACTTTCGTGAGTTCGTGACATGATCTGGAGCACCAACGTTGCTCCCTCTTACTGTTCAACGTTAACGTTAAAAGATCTTTTTGAGCGTTGGGTGTTTAAGTGCAATGATTTCACTGGCTCATGAGAGCAATAAACGTACATTTGATCTTTGACTCATGACATCATCGAAGTGCATTGTCTTGAAATATATTTGAGTACTGATTTTGCTGGTTACTCACTGAGCTTCTAGCTTACCCCAAAACTATTTTATTCCTCTCCACAGGGCTCATGGCGAAGGAAAGGCTTATAGTACTTATTCATGTGATCGGATGGATTATCTCATGTATAGTTTGAATTTGGAATTCCCCTTATATAATAGTTGGTATCAAGGATTGTATGAATGGTTGGAATCGATCGAATGTATGTATACATTCCACGCTTGGAATTAGTTTCCGCTGCGTTGGCTGGATGGCTTATATCTTGTACAGTTTGGATTTGGAGTCATTTCATATATAGTTGGGAATTGTTTCCGCTTCGCTTATGACATGTAATTATTGGAGAATTTGATGTATATTTGAGATATATCTTCTAATTTAATTGAGGACTGTAGTGAACGACTGAGACCCGGTGAGAGCTAGGCAGGCGGTCCGCCGAACCCTTTGGTTCGCCTTAGGGGGAGGTGGGGCTGTCACATCCCTTCTGGGCACCTTCTCTCTGAGCACCTCCCCTGGATGAACTCGAAAACCGTCCACCTCCAGCCCCACGACCGGATTTAGCAGGTGGCATGTTCCGATCACTCTGCACTGACCCTTGGGCTCCACTAGGTACCCCTTTCCATTTTGCGTGGAAATTTCTCACTTGCGCCCTAGTAGTCTCAATCCTTTGGGCCTTCTCCAAAACCTCCGTAAATGTATTAATCTGAGCTACCACTAAAGCCTCTTGTATCTCCACATTGAGTCCTTGCACAAATCTCGGTACTCTTCTTTGCTCCGTAGCGATCAGTTCAGGAGCAAATTTTGATAATTTCGTAAACTGAGTCTCGTACTCAGTTACACTAGAAGTTCCCTGTTGGAGCTTAATAAAATTGTCCTCTCTCTTCTCCTGGACGATAGATGGAAGGTATTTCTCGTTGAACTCCCGTACAAAGTTTAACCAGGTCCATGCTGTTCCCTCTCTTTCCCATTTGGCCCTAATTACATTCCACCAAGCCCTGGCTGGACCTTCGAACTGGAAAATAGCGAATTGTACTTGCCTATCCTCTGTATAGTTTAAAGTGGCAAAGATGTTGATCATAGCCTCTAGCCATTTCTCGGCTTCGTCCGGGTCTGGTCCTCCCAAGAATTTAGGTGGAGGGAACTTCTGGAATCTCTCTAAAGCCCTATCTTGCCCCATATCGGGGTCCCTAGGTTGATTTACAAGGGCTTGACCCTGTTGTTCCACTAAACGGACCAGAATATTGGTCATTTGTTGGATGGCAGTTGCCACTTGATCTCTCCCTGCAACTTGGGGTTCAGGTTGTGACTTAATCGTTGCCTCTCTCTCCTCTTTCGGTTCTTGTACCGGTTCTTGTGCTTGTCTACCCCTGCGGCCACGACTAGGACTGCGTCCTCGGTTAGTTCCCCTGGTTTGACTTCTTCTACCCTCCATGTTTTGAATTTAGCCAACTATAGACATATAAACAAGGTAAGGTATGGCTCGTATAGCACGTTGCAAAAGGATAAACAGAGGCAATAAAACGTATAATAAACAGGTACTTTATATACATAGCAAACAGGTCACATATACATGCCAACCAAAACAAGTCAAAGGCTATGCTAGCCAAGGAACATAGAACAAAAGAAACCCTATTTACATCCACCATGACACGTCACAGTCAAAAACAAAAGAAAACGTGTCCTCCTACTATGTTCCTAACTATCCCACAAAAATCTCCTCAATCCTCGGTCCTAACAAGTCGTCCGGCTAGACGCCGACCCAACAAACTTCGAGGATGTACTCGGCTCCTCCTCCGGGTCCTCCTTAGGATTCTCCTCCGGATCCTCCTCAGGAGCACCAGGAACATCAGGGACTGCAGGCACTTGACCCTCTTCGGCCAAGTCCTGTATCACATCCTCTACCAGTGCCTCACACTCGGTCAGGATATGGCCGGTCCGATCTCTGATATCCTCAACTACTCGCATAAGGCGTCCAGTCGTCACCTGAGCCTGCTCATAGAAAGTATCAGTCCGCTGCTGCTCCTCTAACACCGAGGCCTCCAGCTCTCGGATCCGGGCTCCCTGGTCTCGGAGAGTAGCCTGAAGACGCTCTATCTCCGAATGGCACCTACGATTGGTACATCCGAGGCTACATTTATCGGATTGAGGTGTAACGTATACCGTTTCGAAGCTAAGACAAAGGGCTACAACTTTGGTGAAGACCACCTAGTCTAATAGCTAGTGTGACCCAGTCAAATTCCCAATTCACAGAACCAAGTTCCAACTAACCAGCTAGTTAACTGTACTACTTTTAAATGGTCATATCTCAAGATACCGAAGTCCGTTTAAGACATTCTTGATGGCATTGAAAAGCTAAGAGAACATACTAAAACTTTTATGTTTTGACAAATGGCTAAATCAGCACGGATCATAGTGAATAGACACGGTCAATTGGATGAACTGTCTAAAACGAATCACTAGATGCATCCTAGGGCAGTGAGGGTATTTTGGGCTTTTCACAGGCTACATTGCTCTGATTAGGCTGGAATTTTGTAGACAACTATAAAACATCATTATCTACAACTTTTATGTTTTATGCTAAGCCTAATACGGCCTCTAACACCACGAACTGAAACCAGATAGAACTGAGCTACAGTTTTCCAGAAATCTGAAATTTTTCGGTTTCAAAGGAAACTTTCTTCATTTCTTGCTTCAATCACTACCACAACCTCTTATATAAGTTTAGATACAACATATACTATCCATACAGAAAGTATAGGCAGAAAATCATCAAACCCTAACTCATGTAACTCAAGAACATACACTATATCCATTCAAATAATTATAATAGGTATCATCCACCACAAATTTTAGGTGCTATGCCAAATTAAGCAAGATCAACAGTAAGAAATGGTAAATCAGCCTTATTACCTTACTAAAGTTACTTCCAAGAGCTGCCCTAGCTTTTCCTTCCAACTTCCACCAACACACCACTAGCTAAACACTTAAAGAAAGTTTTAATCGGATTAGAATCTTGTTTCCTCACCTAAGAGACTCAAACTCAAGATGAAATGGTGTATCTCTCCCTTGGTTTTTCTCTCCCTCTCTCTCGGCCAAAGCAAGCATAAATGATGAAGAAATGAAGCAAAATGGTGATAAGAAGGCAAGACAATTTGGTCTTGGTCAAGGCCCTAGATGGCCAACAAGTGGCATCACCAATTTCCACTCATTTTTTTTTCTTTTTCCTTGCCAATTTAGCCAACATTTTCGGCCAAAGCTAGCTGAGAATGAGGGAATATTTTGCATAAATATTAAGGAGCTTATATGGTAAGAAAGTGGTGATCAAGTGGTGTGTTCAATCGGTAGTGCACGGTACACGTCGGTTCGCACCGTTTTTCCTTAAATCACACGTACAAGGGTTTTTACTTCCTATTCACTAACTTTTTACCATTGTTTCTAATCACATATTATTTCTCACCTAAAAGTCACTCTTAAGCACCAAATTTGATCCTTACTCCGTATCGGATAATTACTCTACGGATACACGAAAAATCCTATTTCACTTCGAATTGAAATCGGAAAGGAAAACCCTAATTTCCTATGATCATTGGCACTTTTCTAGGGTGATTGAGTCGTAGGATAGTATAGAATAATAATTGCCAAATAATTTTCAAATAAAAGGGAATTTTCAAGAAATATATAAGGAATTTACAAGTCCTCACATAGTGCCTCTCAAAAGTCACGTTCAGGTCCAACTCCTTTGTTGGAGTCCAAATCTGTGATAAAATATCATTTACAAATGTAAAACTCTCTAGAGTTCGAAACATAGGAGTTTCGCTTCAAGAAAATCAAGTAAATGCAACTCGTTTAAGTAGTATTCAAAATACTTATCAAATTCCGAAAAATTCATGCTCGCTCGTTCAGTTATGATCAAGAAGTGGTTTCAACTTTAGAAATTACACTTGGTATCAAAGACCGGAAAAATCGTATTTTGAAAGGGTCGCTACTTTCACTTTTCAAGGGTGCGAGTTCCGACAAAACTCTAGCTTATATACCCTGACTAAAGAAAACTTGAATATCATAGGCGATCCAAGTCCATCTTGACCTCAAATCATCGCTCAAGTCGCAGGTACATATGCCTAACTCTCTTTCCAGTCATTTATGGCTTCATTGTTTTTCTCAATTCAGCCGCAAAATCACACACAAGTAATGTTACCAACATAGCCCTTCAATAGGCTCAAACATCATTCAATTACAACACAAGTCGAATAAGATAATTGGAAATCCGTTTTGAAGACAAAAGCTAAACAGCATATTTGATATCTTATAGTATTTTGGTCACAACTGGAGCTACATTTATTGAATTGGAGTACACTTTATACCATTTCGAAGCTAAGACAAATGGTTACAACTTTTATGAAGACAACCCAACCCAGTTCATAGTTTATCTAGGTCCAATTTGCAGATTACAGAACTAGAAGTTCATGGTCAGTCTGGTTGTCCGCACTGGATTCAAACGACAATAACTCAAACTACACAATTCCGATTGAGGCGTTTTCAGATGCGTTGGAAAGCTGAAACATGTTTTGGTCAAATGCTGATTTGATATGGATAAAAGTGAAAAATGAAGCCAGAATTGTGTAATCTAAAAACTGTCCGAAAAACTATACATTTGGCAGTCAAGGGTATTTTTGTCATTTCATATGCTACAATGTTCGGATTGAGATGAAATTTTACAGGAAGCTACGTAACATCATTTCCTACAACTTTCATGTTTTAATCTAAGTCCAATTCAGCCTCTAACATGTACGAATATGTAGGTCAGTAACAGGGCAGATTCATCACTATCAATGCTGGGAATTTGAAGCTAAAGCTGGAAATTTCTTTAGGTAAGTCAAACTAGTATATAATTCCTCAATATTACACATGGCTAAGTTATCAAACCATTGCCAATCACTAAGTATCATATAAGAGCAGAGAATTCATCATAAAACTGAAATTTACCATAATACTACTTCAACCCATGAAATTTCCTCACAAAGCTACCAAAACTACACTTTAAGCTACTAGTTTACACATATATGAAATGGAGGGAAGTTTCTTACCAAAGTACCTTGTAACCTCAAGAAAGATGGTAGCTTAGAGTTTCCTCTCCAAAATCACTCCACCAAAGCCTTTAAATCTCCTTAGTGAGCAAGTTTTATGGAGTAGTTTGCACAAACTTTGATTTTAAATCAAGATTCAAGCACAAGTTGAAGTTGGAGTTGAAGGTTTCTCTCTTGTTTTTTCCTCCCCTAAAATTTCTGCCAAGCTCAAGAAAAATGGAAGAAAATGGAGCCAAGAAGAAGATAAAAGGGAAAGACAAATGCTTGGTCAAATTTTCCTATGCATCTGACAAGTGTCACCACAAGAATAATTCTCATTTTTGCTTTCTTTTCTCTCTTTTTCTTGGTCCAATATTTCAGCTGCCTTGAGGATATTTTGGGGCTGATTTTAATTAATTAATAGCAAGAAGATTAAGGTAATAAAGTAGTGTTCAAGTGGTGCACTCATTTGGTAGCAAACGGTGCACGTCGGTTCGAGTCTTTTTTCTCTAACTCGCGCGTACTTGTATTTTTACTTATGGTTCACTCACTTATTATTAACACTTCTAATCACACACTTTTCTTACCTAATACTCATTCTTATCTACCAAATTTAGTACACACACTTCACCAAGTGATCACACTACCAAAATGCACCAAAACACACCAAAAACCCTAGTATGCACAAAAAAGAACCCCTAACTTATGCCATTCCTCTAGAAAAATCATAACTTGAGTTATAAATATCAAAAATTCATAAAACTTGGCCTATTAAAAACTAGACTTCAAATGCTAATAATCTTTAGAAGACATCTCAAAGATATTTAGTTCATAAGTTGGTCCAAATTGAACCATAAGCTACTACAACATTCCTATTGTAACTTGTGCAAGACAAATTTTCAGCCAAATTTACCAATTTTCTAGAATTTCTAGGGATTGAATCAAACTCTGAATTTGATACAGTAGGAAGCCCTATGAGTCTAGTTTTAAATACAATAAACGGAACTCAATTCAGATTTTCCTGTACGAAGTTATAGCCAATTTTCCAAAACTGCGCAGAACCTCCTGCGAAAATTTCAAGATTTTCTAACAACTTGAGAATATGAAACTTTTCTTAACAAAATTCACTCTCTTGGCTCAAATTCGACCATTAAAGGAATTGAAAATCAAAGGTAAGTGAGTTTACATAAGGGTTATAAAGACACGTAAAATTTCGGAGTCTCACAAACCCTAATTTGCTCTAACTATAAAAGTAAAATAAAACTCTCAATTCTATCATATATTACAACTATCGATGGAAGAAAATTAGTAGTAAAAGGAATTCTAAATGAACTTATTCAAAATAAGAAGGAATTATAAGAAAATATAAGCAAATTTTCAAGTCGTCACACTCTCTCCTCCTTAAGAGAATTTCGACCTCAAAATTCATACGATTATTCGTAAATAGCTCAAGGCATTTTTCTTGCATATCCGTCTCTAGCTCCCAGATCTCATCATTAGCCAATATTTTAGCTAGACAATGGAAAATATGAATCGTACCTTCTATCACTTTAGACGGATTAGGCACTTGCTAGTGGTTTAAGGTATACACTCTGGCAGGTACTCTGGATCTATTCCCTCCTACATTCGATTGTTTAGGGTTTGACCTATCTAACTGCTGAGTCTCACCGAAGAGGGGACAGGATGCAATCTGGTGCTCAGCACTACCACACCATAAACATTTTCAGGTCTTTCTCCAACAATTATCCTCAGTATGATTGGTCTTTCCACAATATCCACAAGATAAGTGAGGGATTGAGGTTTGATCTCCTGGTGAGACACCTCTCAGTTGTCCCTCTCCACCTGGGGCTCCTTTTGAAGTAACTCCCGTGGATGTCCCCGAAATTCTCACACCACTAGCCCCTCGACCCATCTTAGGAGCGGCATATGTGACAGCCCCATCTCACCCTAAGGCGAACCAAAGGGTTCAGCGGACCGCCTGCCCAGCTTTCGCCGGGACTCAGTCATACCTCCATCAAAACCGGAATAAAACTACACGAATCACGACGAAATGGAAGGGCTGCCGCCATGTAGGATCCAACCAAGTACACGTACACTTTGTTAGCCATGAAAGAATGTACATTCCCGAATATATATATATATATCACATAAACATTAGGAAACATTTTAAATATACATATTAGTAAGTTTACAAATCCAAAAGGAAACATTGTATTAAGATAAATTTAGGGTTTCCAAGTTGTCGAGGAGCTATACCAAAAGAACAAAAGAATCTCTAACTAGCTCAACTCATTTCTCAAAACATTGCAGTTCCAAAAGATGGTTCCCTGTAAGAAAAACAAGGATAACGGAACAGGGTGAGCTAAAAGCTCAATAAGGTACCAACAGTATAAACAGTAGAATCAGTAGAATTCATGAGAAAGCACTTTGGAGGCATATATTCACATCAAATACAAGAAATGAATGAACATCACAATGTAAAGGATACAGGTGGCTCTCAGGAGCCAAATCCCCGTTGCTATACTTGATCCCGCCTCGTTGACCTTCCGTCAACGTTCGAAAAAAAAACCAGTCCAGTAGAACTCCACTTTATCGCCAAACCCCGTTCACCAAACATACCCTTTACCGGACCCGAATGCCAAATAGGAACAGGAATGGTAATACTCGAGTATACCGGAATCAATAGTCTCAATACCCAAAGATTCCCCAGGAACAGGTACCCATGGATTGTCAATTATCTCGACCAAGCCCTTGCTGGCTCAATTTAATTAACTCCCCATGAGGTTGAGCTCAAGTTTAACAGGACGATCGTTGGACACACTTCCAAACGATCGCATAACAAGTTCAAGTACATAGCAAGTACGAGTAATAGATTCCCGTTCGTTCAGTACAGGCAAGAGAACGAGTGTGATAAAGTACACCCTCGTCTCATACAAGATAAACAGTCAGGAAAGATATTCAAATAGCAAGTTGCAAGTACAGAAAATTAGTTTAGCAATAACTCAGGGGAGTGGTGCACTCACTAGATCAAACAAGGATAATTTCAAAAGTTTCCTTCCCAAGTATGGCTTTACTCACTGGCACCTCCTAGAACAATCAAGGCAAACACTTAAGACTGGACTCCAAGACCTAATAAGTGGAATTCGCAAGGAAAACTCGATTACAAGTCAGGTGCCTATCCAAATGAACCATTAATGTAAAGCGAAGAGGTGACTTTGGAGTGAAAGATAACGATTAGTGATAAAGGCATGAACAATCTCAAAACCCTACCTACAATGACTGGCCAACTCCAAATTTGAAGTAGAAAATGAAAGTAAGATCGATACCAGGAAAATAGGATTTTCCAGTTTCACGCAACCCTATATGAAAAATCATATCTCAAGATTTATAAGTCCAAAATTATTAAAAGTCATACTATTGGAAAATACATTCAAAGGGCTATAACTTTCCAGAGAACACCCTCATAAGATTCAGAACACAATTCAGTCAAATTCAAACCTCAAGTTGCTGCTTTATCCAGTGAAAGACAGAACAGGTACAATATTTCAGTCAACTTTGAAAATCACCATAAATGGTACAAACATAAACAGGGTCTGAAATTTACATGGTTTATAGCCCTATGAATCTAGTTACAAACGCAATAAACAGAACTCAATTCCGACATTCCTACATCAAGATATAGCAAATTCCCGAGACTGTGCAGAAGCTCCACGAAAATTTTGACTGCATTTCCCTTGTCTTTCTTTACTTTCCAACCAAACCTCAACGACCACAAATCACAAGCTATCAAACACCTTTAATTAGAGCCACAATAAGGCTTGAATATGAGTCATAAACCGAATCCACATATCACTAGAATAAAATCATATGGAACGTATAAGTGAAAAATAAAACTAGGACATATGCGGAAACGAAGTTTGGGTTGGAAAACAAAAGGCAAATTTGCTGTTGCTTAGCGGAATTAACACAACTGAAGCTATCCTCATCGGATTGAGGTGTAATTTATAGCGTTTCGAAGCTAAGAGAAAGGGTTACAATGTTGAAGAAGGCCACTCAGTCCAGTTTGCAATGTATGTAAGTCAAATTTACCAAAAACAACCCCAGATTTTCCAATTCAAAGTTTACTATGGCAGTCCTGATTCATTCAGTCATATCTCAGCATATACAACTCCAATTCAAGTGATTCCAAATCCATTTGAAAGCTAAGATACAAGGCTATAAGTCTTAAGAAGGCACTGACAACCAAATCAGTAGTATTCCTGGTCAAACTAACCAATTACAGAAGCGGATTGGTAGGTTCGGACATAAACAGGGCAGCAGGGGTATTCCGGTATTTTCACAGGATACGTTGCTCCGATTAGTTGAAATTTTGCAGGAAACTATAAAATATTATTCTCTACAACTTTGATGTTTTAACCCAAGGCAAATTCGGCCTCTAACTAGGGGAAACAGTACCCGGGCAAAAGGGGAAAAAAATGGAAACCCTAATCTGGAAATTTCGGTTCAAAACGGAAATTTTCCACAAATAGCTACAATTTACGCATCCAAGCTTCATTCTAAACCATTCCAAACCATCATCTATAGCTCAACAACATTAAACATATAAAAATAGAAAAATCATGAATAAATAGGAAAATTCACCTATTTCAACCAAAAGTCACAAAATAGCACCTAAAATTATCTATTTAACTCACATAAGGTACCAATTGAACATTATTAGGATCAAAGGGAAGGTTCCTTGGTCACATACCTTGCAAAACCAAGAAAAGACCCAATTTAGCACCTTGGTCTTCCAAACCACTTCACAACCAACCTTAATACCACTAAACTAAGAGGTTTTATGGAGTAATTTGAAGATTAAATGGTTGAATTGAAAGATTGGGAAAGATTAGAGGTAAGAAAGTGGAGAGGTTTTTCTTCCTTTTTGCTTGAAGATGGCTGGCCAAGAAGATGAAGAAAATGAGAAATTTTTGGTCAATTTTTGTTTTAATTGTTAAAGTAATGAATAGTGGTCAAAATTCAAGAATAAATCACAAGGTGACACTTGTCACCCTCATAAATGCTAAGCTATCCTTTTGTTTCCTCAACACTCATCCAAATGATATCCTCTAATTATCTCTTAGCACTTAGTAAATTAAACCATGTATGCAAAACTTAACCTAATTGGCCGAATATTACCAAACTTTCCGCACTAGCGGGTCCCACGCCCGGTATACGCTCAAAAAATCTCATGAACTCAATTATACTAGAAAAATATTTTAAAATCCCTGTTTACTCATAAAACGAGCTAAAAAATTTTCTAATAAAGAAATTATAGAAAAACATGTGATTAAGTAAAACAAAACCCTAGAAAATATGAAAATTTACGGGTTCTCACACTCTCTCCCCTTTAAAAGAATTTCGTCCTCGAAATTCCTTATCATCGTCTTCTTCGGGATACCAAAATTTTACTACTTCCATCTCACCGTCAAATTGAGTATCATACTTAACTAACCAATCTATACCCCTTCACTAATCAGGTTCATTGAATTCTTTGGTATAGTTTCTTCTTCCTTGCTAAATTGCAATTCTTATACACCATTCTAGCGGGCAAACGGTGGGATACCAGAATCTTACCTTCCATGTCCTCAAATGGATCAGAGACTTGATGTTGTTCTAAGGAGTACACCCGAGCTGACACTTTCGATCCATTCTTTTCCCCCTTCGACTGGTCAGGGTTGGCGGTGGTTGGCTGTTGGCTCCTACTCCCTTCTCGAGATCGGCCTGGGCAATTTACGATTTGATGATCTGTACTCCCACAACGCAGACATTTCCTTCCTTTCTTCCAGCAGACATCCTCCGTGTGATTCGGCTTCCCACAGTACCCGCAGGGACCACGAGAAGCGGAGACTGAGCCTCTCTGTGAGGCACCACTTGACATTCTCGGTAATTGTACTCCCCCGTTTCCCCTTCCAATCTTAGGAGGCGTACCCTTATCCCCTTACTCTGAGGTACTTCCAGGAAATCCTCTTTTCTTAGCTTGAAAGTTTCTAACTTGAAACCTTGCGCTTTCAACTCGTTGAGCTTTCTCTACCGCATCACTAAAGGTATTGAGTTGGGCTACAGCCAGGTCTTTCTAGATCTCAACGTTTAATCCTTGGACAAAATGCCTTATCCTCCTTTGCTCAGTCACTATTAGTTCGGGAGCGAATTTGGACAACCTGGTGAACTGGCTCTTATATTCGGCGAAGGTTTGAGTTTCCTGGCGGAGTCTAATAAACTCATATTCTTTCTTTTCCTGGATCAGGGGTGGAAAATATTTCGTGTTGAACTCTCTCATGAAATTCACCCACGTCCTTGGGGTTTGTTCTCTTTTCCATTTCAGTCTTATGATGTTCCACCAAGAACGGGCTGCTCCCTCCAGTTGGAAGACAGCAAATGTGACCTGTCGCTCCTCAGTATAATGTAACGCGACAAATATATCAATCATCTTCTCTAGCCATCTCTCGGCCATGTCAGGGTCTGGTCCCCCCAGGAATTTAGGTGGTGAGAACTTCTGAAATCTTTCGAGGGCTCTATCCTCACCCTCATGTGATTACCAGGGTTTCCCGGCTGATGATTAGGATTTTGACCCTGATGTTCTATTACGTGTGCCAAAAGGTCAGTCATACGTTGGATAGCGGCAGCTACCTGAACGTTAGGGTCCACTCCAAGTTCGGGATTAGGTCCAGGCATTGGTTCCCGATTTCCTCCTTCATTTGAGGTTCCGCGCCCCCGTCCCCGTCCACTACAAGTACCGTCCATTTGGCTTAACCAGTCTACGGGTGAAGCACGAATATAATATTAAAACAAAGTATGCAGGTATAAGTGATAGTAGGCAATATACATATAGCACATCTAACACAGACAGATCACACAATAGCAGTCAATTAAATACAAGCAAAAGGAACCATCATGAATATTACTAACTAGACTAATGGTACAAGACCAACCAACTCAAAGCTGTCCCTCTTTAGGGTTCTAGGCACGATCCACGAGAATAACCTAATTTATATCTTATGCAGGGTCAATCATCCTTAGTTTTACCCTAACACATTACACGATGTCCCGTAGAAGCAAATTCTAGTTCGCCCAAGTCACTTCTAACCTAGGCTCTCATCTATTTAGTAGTCGGGTACAATAATCCCAAAATAAGATAATTCACGACTTGGGCTGGCCAGTCCCAAGGGTAATTCATCTACAATTGAGATTCTTACCTGACCTACAGATCTACTATTCCAAAGTGCCATGATAAAGGTTTATAACTTATAACGCTTCACGATCCATAGCTTATGCTCAAAGAGCACTTAAACATTGGTACACATTCACGGAATCGGGACCATAACACCACTTGGCCCAAGCTCATTCCGCGCAGAGACCACGCGAAGCAGCTCTGATACCACCTGTGACAGCCTCACCTCACCCTAAGGCGAACCAAAGGGTTCGGCAGACCGCCTGCCCAGCTCTCGCCGAGACTCAGTCATACCTCCATCAAAACCGGAATAAAACTACACGAATCACGACGAAATGGAAGGGCCGCCACCATGTAGGATCCAACCAAGTACACATACACTTTGTTTGCCATGAAAGAATGTACATTCCCGAATATATACATATATCACATAAACATGAGGAAACATTTTAAATATACATATTAGTAAGTTTACAAATCCAAAAGGAAACATTGTATTAAGATACATTTAGGGTTTCCAAGTTATCGAGGAGCTGTACCAAGAGAACAAAAGAATTTCTAACTAGCTCAACTCATTTCTCAAAACATTGCAGTTCCAAAAGATGGTTCCCTGTAAGGAAAACAAGGATAATGGAACGGGGTGAGCTAAAAGCTCAATGAGGTACCAACAGTATAAACAGTAGAATCAGTAGAATTCATGAGAAAGCACTTTGGAGGCACATATTCACATCAAATATGAGAAATGAATGAACATCACAATGTAAAGGATACAGGTGGCTCTCAGGAGCCAAATCCCCATTGCTATACTTGATCCCGCCTCGTTGACCCTCCGACAATGTTCGAAAAAGAAACCAGTCCAATAGAACACCACTTTAACGCCAAAACCCCGTTCACCAAACATACCCCTTACCGGCCCCGAACGCCAAACAGGAACAGGAATGGTAATACTTGAGTATACCGGAATCAAGAGTCTCAATACCCAAAGATTCCCCAGGAACAGGTACCCATGGATTGTCAATTATCTCGACCAAGCCTTTGCTGGCTCTATTTAATTAACTCCCCATGAGGTTGAGCTCAAGTTTAATAGGACGATCAAGTTTAACAGGATGATTGTTGGACACACTTCCAAATGATCGCAAAACAAGTTCAAGTACATAGCAAGTACGAGTAATAGATTCCAGTTCGTTCAGTACAGGTAAGAGAACGAGTGTGATAAAGTACACCCTCGTTTCATACAAGATAAACAGTCAGGAAAGATATTCAAATAGCAAGTTGCAAGTACAGAAAATCAGTTTAGTAATAACTCAGGGGAGTGGTGCACTCACCTGATCAAACAAGGATAATTTCAAAAGTTTCCTTCCCAAATATGGCTTTACTCGCCGGCACCTCCTAGAACAATCAAGGCAAATACTTAAGACTAGACTCCAAGACCTAATAAGTGGAATTCACAAGTAAAACTCGATTACAAGTCGGGTGCCTATCCAAATGAACCATTAATGTAAAGCGAAAAGGTGACTTTGGAGTGAAAAGATAACGATTAGTCGTAAAGGCATGAACAATCTCAAAACCCTACCTACAATGACTGACCAACTCTAAATTTGAAGTAGAAAATGAAAGTAAGATCGATACTAGGAAAACAAGATTTTCCAGTTTCGCGCAACCCTATATGAAAAATCATATCTCAAGTTTTATAAGTTCAAAATTAGTAAAAGTTATACCGTCGGAAAATACATTCAAATGGCTATAACTTTCCAGAGAACACTCTCATAAGATTTTGAATGCAAGTTAGTCAAATTCAAACCTCAAGTTGCTGCTTTATCCAGTGAAAGACAGAACAGGTACAATATTTCAGTCAACTTTGAAAATCACCATAAATGGTACAAACATAAACAGGGTCTGAAATTTACACGGTTTATAGCCCTATGAATCTAGTTTAAAGCGCAACAAATGGAAGTCAATTCCGACATTCCTATATCAAGATATAGCAAATTTCTCAAGACTGTGCAGAAGCTCCACGAAAATTTTGACAGCATTTCCCTTGTCTTTCTTTACTTTCCAACCAAACCTGAACACCCACAAATCACAAGCTATCAAACACCTTTAATTAGAGCCACAATAAGGCTCGAATACGAGTCATAAACTGAATCCACATATCACTAGAGTAAAATCATATGGAACGTATAAGTGCGAAATCAAACTAGGACATATGCGGAAACGAAGTTTGGGTTGGAAAACAAAAGGCAGATTTGCTGTTGCTTAGCGGAATTAACACAACTGAAGCTATCCTCGTTAGATTGAGGTGTAATTTATAGAGTTTCGAAGCTAAGAGAAAGGGCTACAATGTTGAAGAAGGCCACCCAGTCCAGTTTGCAATGTATGTAAGTCAAATTTACCAAAACTACCACAGATTTTCCAATTCGAAGTTTACTGTGGCAGTCCTGATTCATTCAGTCATATCTCAGCATATACAACTCCAATTCAAGTGATTCCAAAGCCATTTGAAAGCTAAGATACAAGGCTACAAGTCTTAAGAAGACAATGAGAATCAAATCAGTAGTATTCCTGGTCAAAATAACCAATTACAGAAGCGGATTAGCAGGTTCGGACATAAACAGGGCAGTAGGGGTATTTCGGTCTTTTCACAGGTTACGTTGGTCCGATTGATCTAAAATTTTGCAGGCAACTATAAATTATCATTCTCTACAACTTTCATATTTTAACCCTAGGCAATTCAGCCTCTAACTAGGGGAAACAGTACCGGGCAGAAGGGGAAAAAATGGAAACCCTAATCTGAAAATTTCGGTTCAAAGCAGAAATTTTCCGTAAATAGCTACAATATACGCATCCAAGCTTCATTCTAAACCATTCCAAACCATCACCCATAGCTCAACAACATTAAACATATAAAAACAGAAAAATCATGAATAAATAGGAAAATTCACCTATTTCAACCAAAAGTCACAAAAAGCACCTAAAATTATCTCTTTAACTCACATAAGGTACCAATTGAACATTATTAGGATCAAAGGGAAGGTTCCTTGGTCACATTGTGAGAACCCGTAAATACCCTAAAAATTTTCCTAGGGTTTTAGTTCCCTTAATTGCATAATTTTTGCATTTTCTGGCTTAGAAACATTTTCTGGGTTGATTTTATGAGCAATTATAGTTTTTAGATGATTTTTCTAGTATTGGTGAGTTTTTAGAAAATTAAGAATATATACTGGACGTGGGACCCACTAGTGCGAAAAGTTCGAAAAAATTCGGCCAATTAGGTTAAATTCCGGATACTGTGTAAATTTTATCGGGTGTTAAGAGATAAGTAGAGTGTGTGAAGTGATTGATGTGAGAGAGAAAAGAAGTGATAAGAATGCATTAAATAGAGTGACAAGTGTCACCATGTTATTGGTTTTCCTTTAAGATTTACTATTCACAATTTTGACTTTTTTGACCAAAGGATTAAATATCCAAAAATTGCATAAAATTCACAATTTTCTTCTCTTGTTGGCCGGCTCTCTCTCTCAAGTTCAAGGAAGGAAGAAAACCTCTTCAAGTCTTGATTTCTTCTTGCTTCAATCCATAACTCAACCAACTAAACTAGTTTCTACTCCATAAAATCTTTCTAGTTGGTGTTAGTGGTTGATTTGGTGAAGTTTTTGGAAGAGCTAAGGTGTCCAACACCTCTACCTCTCTTGTTACTAGGTGAGTGGTGTGTGTATCTTCCTCCTACATCTAATGATGCTTAAGTTATGCTTATTAGTGATTAAAGTGCTGAAATTTCTGGTTTTATCTTGACTTGAAGTGATTTGGTGAAGTTTTCCATTTATTGATGATTTTTCTGGTTTAATTGGATTATGATGGTGTGGTTGTTTGTGATGATTGGCAATGGCCTATAATAACTCTAGTGGGTGTGAAATGTGGATAAATGCAACCAATTTTGGATTTGGAATGAAAACTGAAAAGTTAGGGTTCTTAAATCCCCAATTCTGTCCGGTTTTGGATCATAGGGTTAGAGGCCGAATTTGACTTTGCTCAAAACATGAAAGTTGTAGGTATTGATGTGTTTGAGGTGCCTGTAAAATTTCATGTCATTTGGATTAATGTGGAATGAGTTATGACGAAATTACTGTAGCTGTTCTGCTTTGGACAGAATGCGAAAACTGTACTGGTTATTGGCCATTTTGACTGGAATTGGTTTGGATTTAGCTGTTGGTGTCTTCTGATGAAATGTAGCTGGATGTCTTAGCTAACATATGCCTTTGGAATTTCGGCATTTGGACTTGTATAGACTAAGTTATAGTAATTACAGTTTTGTGTGATTTACAAACCTGTTTTGGTAATTCTGGTATAGTATTTGGCATTTTCGACCTAGTTAAGCTAGGAACTGGATTGAGTGACCTTCTACATTGTTGTAGCCCTGTTTCATAGCTTCGAAACGGTGGGTCTTACACCCCCATCCGATAACCGTAGTGAAATTGACGCCATTACCGCATAATAAGTGTAAAACAGTTTTCTATTTGGGGCCAAGACTAAGGCCATTTTCTAAATTTCTGATTTGCTATCATGTTCATTTATGCATATAAAACCCTATTGTTGTTGTGTTTAGCATTGTTTGGTGACTCGTTCTCGAGTCTTATTGTATGTGTTACATGTTTTAGGGCGTGACGGTAGCTCACGACGTCTTGGTGACTACGGTGTATGAAACACCACTTTCTCGCTTGGTGAGTATACTACTCACTTAAATGTTACAATGTGGCTTTGTTATATGTGTAATTGATGCCTTGAAGGCTTATTTGCTTATTGGAAGTGATTAAGGTGAGGGTGTACTTGACCGCCCTCACCCCTTGTGATTTTATTCATGGTTAATGACTGTTCACTGAAATACTGTACTGGTTATATGAAATACTGAATTCCACTCATGGAAACTGATTTGGTGTCGTTTGGATGAATGTCCAACGGCTTTACTGTATCACTGAGCTCAACCCCGTTTGGTAGTCAATTGGATCGATGCCGGCGAGGGCTTGGTCGTGAAAATTGTCTTGCCACGGGGACTGTACTGAGGAACCTTGTAGTAATGAGACTCTTGGTTCCGGTATACTCGAGTATTACCAAAAGTGACTGAATGGAGTGCGGGCCCGGTTGGGGTATGATTGGTGGAAGGAAAGGAAGTAAAGTGAGGTCTACGGTTTTGGTACTTTTAACATTGACGGAGGGTCAATGAGGTTGGATCAAGATTGCAAGTGTGGAAATGGGCTCTTGAGAGCCAACCGTATCCTTTCACTGGTTTGATTTATCTCTTAAGCGCATATTTGAACTGAACGGTTATGATTATGTGATCTTGACTGCTTTTGTGTGATAGTTGCTCACTGGGCTTTAGCTCATACCGTGCCATTTGTTTTCCTTACAGGAAAATGACCACTTTTGGAAAGAATGTGCTAGTTGGTTCAAGTTGAGCTCATGTGAATGTATATTTTGAATAGCTCCTTGAGGGTGAAAACCCTAAGTGTTTTGTTGCAACCAATGGTTGGCTTGTAAATGGTTATTTGTACATGTATGAACTAGTTGAATATTTGATATGCCGTCCTGGCTTGCAAATGTTGGTTTCCAATGTATATATATGTTTGGTCGATGCTTGGTTGAATTTCGAACTGATACGCGTTTCAAACGGAAAAGAAAAAAAAATTTGGAAAAAGGAAAGGGCCAAATCCGGCCGGATTCTGACGTGTCCTCTACTGTTCATCGCGGCTTCGATTTTCGTTTTTTTTTATTTTGTGATTTTGACCTATTTGCGCGCGTTGGTAAGCTCCGGAGCGCATTAGATCGACGTTAACTGATCCGTAGTCCTGGCGAGAGCTGGGCAGGCAGTCCGCTAACCCCTTTGGTTCGCCTTAGGGGAAAGTGGGGCTGTTACAAGTGGTATCAGAGCCACGTCGCGTGGTCTCTGCGCGGAGTGAGACTGGGCCAAGGGGTGTTGTGGTCCTAATTTCATGAATATGTCTAAGTGCTCGTTTGAGCGTAAGTTATGAACCGGGCATGTGATAAGTGTATGAATCATTATTATGGGACTCGAGGAAGCTAGGTATGTATGTCGGGTAGGAATCTTTAATAAGGATGGTTTACTCTTGGGACCGGCCGGCTCGAGATGTGAACTATCTTAGACAAGATTCTTGCGCCCGGATACGAAGGATATGAGGGCCTAGGTTAGAAAGGATTTGGTGAACTAGAAAGGCGATTCTATGGAACTTCGTGTGGTTTGTTCGGGTATGGTTAAGCGTGATCGACCTTGATTAAGATATAGATATTTGGACGAAGCCCTAGAAGGGGAAAAGCTTTTCGTGAGTTCTTTTGCACTTGTGACCTAGTTGTTCAAAGTACTTTTGAGGACCCTATTGTTTCATGCAATGACTTCGTATGTAATTGACTGACTGTTCCGTATGATTGCTTAACCTGGTTATGTGGGCTATGTGTACGTGTAATGTGTTTAAATGCATTTTCCGCCCACATACCTTCTAAAGAAATTCTGTTTTGGGATTTTGAAGAAAAACTAGGATGTACTAGTTTTATTTGTAAGCGATGAGTGGAAATAAGATATATATGCTTTAAATATGTATATTTTCCTGATTTTGGTAAAAAGGTGAATTTTACTTGAATTTCAAATTTGAAAATTAGTGAATAACTGATGAGTTGTTGAATTTTGTATATGATGGGTTAATACCAGGATAACAATTTCTAAACTAAGTTTTCCCCTTGATTGTATATTAGTGTAGTCTCACACTTGAAATTGTCCATGCTTTACACGAAGAAAATATATATATATCCTGAATTTTTGAAAGAATGGCAAGCTTATGGTTAACATTGTGAATCTTGAACTTGATAAGATTTCTGATTACTTTAAATACTTTTCTTATGTTTTAAAATTCTTGACTTTCAAGAAGAGTGAGCCAATTTTAAATGTACGGACTGAGGCAACTTTGAGATATAGAGTGACTGTATTCAAGAGTACGAAGTTAGTGTGAATTGACTTGGGTTCCATTTGGCACGTTAGTTAGCGAGTTGTATTCATTTCTTGGGTTTGAACATGGAACTTGCGACTTTACTATAGAACCTAAGATTGGTTATTCTTGGAGATGATGGTGCTTTTGCTGGTCGCTTGTTTATTTCAGATTTTTAACTTCGAATGGATAATCTTGGTTTCAGCTGGCGTTATGGCTTTATTGGATCTAATTGCGTAAGGGTATGTGATTTGATTGAAATTAGCAATAATTGGACCCTTTGGTTTAACTATAGACTTAGGAAGGGTGGTGCACGTCCTGAGACTTTGGTATCCTGCTTACATAAGCTTTTATCTGTTGTGACACTTAATTGCCTATATACAATATCTGACATATTGGCCTTATTTTGTGACTTTTGGCTCGTGCTATAATTTTGATACCTGTAAAGAATCATGTCCTGATTCAAAAATTGTTATACCTTGTATATGTATTAAGCTTTTTGATGCTTAATTATGCCTTGTCCTGTGATTATAGACTTCTATTAAGTAGGGTAGCAGGACTGGGAGTAAAGCATTATGACCGAGGGTTTAGCCAACTCCGTATTCATGGGAGAAATTGATGGATAGTTTCATGTAATTTATTAGGTCCCTAGTACTGAATATGAACCGAAAATAAATCCGAAGATCAAATCTACTGGTGTATAATGGATTAACCTAGTCGGAAACTTGGTGAGATTTTCTTGTGCGCAACATATATTATGATTGGTTTTGTGACCATATTCCAACTTTTATGGAAATTTGAACTCCAAAAGTATTGCATTGGGTTGGTAAGAGAACTCGAACTGTCTGGAACCGATTAGACTGAGCTTACTTGAGACTTGAACCTGTTTAGGCTAGTGTGGCCTTACATACCTAATGTGGATTTGAATTTGTGACTGCTTAAGAATGTGAATTGGCTGGACAGAGACTAGACCATTGTGTTCTTACTCGTACTCATGATCCTTGAGGTTGAACTTGAACTTGCACTTGAACTTGAACTTATACTTTTATTCGTGCTCATGCACCATGAACCTGAAGTATTTGGCTCTGCTTTGACCCTACTCTTGAACTTATTCGTACTGGTGTGACTGTAGACCGGCTACTACTCTTTTGTAGCGGTTGAACTGAACCTCTCTGGTGGGGCATTGCCTGTTGTGTTGTCCAGCACCACCAGGGATGACATTTTGCACTGAGGCTTTTGGTGAAGTTTAGCCGTTGAGCTAGCTTGTTGTGTTGTCCAGCACCACCAGGGCCAACTTACTGAACTGAAATTCTTTGGTGAAGCATAGCCGTTGTGCTAGCTTGTTATGTTGTCCAGCACCACCAGAGATGAATTTTGATCTAAAGCATCACTATACCCTGAATTTCTTCCAAATATCTGGGACCTTGCGTCCGATTTCAAGCCTTTTGCCTGTTTTATTTGGGTACGTGATTAACTCCCTATTGAACCATGACCATTTGATAGGTTGGATTGGCGTGATATGTAGTACTTGGATTATATAGGCCATGCTTTCCTGGATCATGAATTACGATAAGTGAGATTCGAATGATTTTTAGTATTTGGCCGACTTTGGGGAAAAACAAATTGGACCTGGTGAATACAAGTTGGAATAGATTGAATCCCAATGCTTGATTGGTTTCTGAGCGATATCTTGACCGGATCTATATTAGTTAGAAGGCTCGAGTGACTCTTGAGGGATATTTGATCTGATTAGTACAGGTGGAATGTCGAGGACGACATTCTTTTAAGGAGGGGAGAGTGTGAGAACCCGTAAATACCCTAAAAATTTTCCTAGGGTTTTAGTTCCCTTAATTGCATAATTTTTGCATTTTCTGGCTTAGAAACATTTTCTGGGTTGATTTTATGAGCAATTATAGTTTTTAGATGATTTTTCTAGTATTGGTGAGTTTTTAGAAAATTAAGAATATATACTGGACGTGGGACCCACTAGTGCGAAAAGTTCGAAAAAATTCGGCCAATTAGGTTAAATTCCGGATACTGTGTAAATTTTATCGGGTGTTAAGAGATAAGTAGAGTGTGTGAAGTGATTGATGTGAGAGAGAAAAGAAGTGATAAGAATGCATTAAATAGAGTGACAAGTGTCACCATGTTATTGGTTTTCCTTTAAGATTTACTATTCACAATTTTGACTTTTTTGACCAAAGGATTAAATATCCAAAAATTGCATAAAATTCACAATTTTCTTCTCTTGTTGGCCGGCTCTCTCTCTCAAGTTCAAGGAAGGAAGAAAACCTCTTCAAGTCTTGATTTCTTCTTGCTTCAATCCATAACTCAACCAACTAAACTAGTTTCTACTCCATAAAATCTTTCTAGTTGGTGTTAGTGGTTGATTTGGTGAAGTTTTTGGAAGAGCTAAGGTGTCCAACACCTCTACCTCTCTTGTTACTAGGTGAGTGGTGTGTGTATCTTCCTCCTACATCTAATGATGCTTAAGTTATGCTTATTAGTGATTAAAGTGCTGAAATTTCTGGTTTTATCTTGACTTGAAGTGATTTGGTGAAGTTTTCCATTTATTGATGATTTTTCTGGTTTAATTGGATTATGATGGTGTGGTTGTTTGTGATGATTGGCAATGGCCTATAATAACTCTAGTGGGTGTGAAATGTGGATAAATGCAACCAATTTTGGATTTGGAATGAAAACTGAAAAGTTAGGGTTCTTAAATCCCCAATTCTGTCCGGTTTTGGATCATAGGGTTAGAGGCCGAATTTGACTTTGCTCAAAACATGAAAGTTGTAGGTATTGATGTGTTTGAGGTGCCTATAAAATTTCAGGTCATTTGGATTAATGTGGAATGAGTTATGACGAAATTACTGTAGCTGTTCTGCTTTGGACAGAATGCGAAAACTGTACTGGTTATTGGCCATTTTGACTGGAATTGGTTTGGATTTAGCTGTTGGTGTCTTCTGATGAAATGTAGCTGGATGTCTTAGCTAACATATGCCTTTGGAATTTCGGCATTTGGACTTGTATAGACTAAGTTATAGTAATTACAGTTTTGTGTGATTTACAAACCTGTTTTGGTAATTCTGGTATAGTATTTGGCATTTTCGACCTAGTTAAGCTAGGAACTGGATTGAGTGACCTTCTACATTGTTGTAGCCCTGTTTCATAGCTTCGAAACGGTGGGTCTTACACCCCCATCCGATAACCGTAGTGAAATTGACGCCATTACCGCATAATAAGTGTAAAACAGTTTTCTATTTGGGGCCAAGACTAAGGCCATTTTCTAAATTTCTGATTTGCTATCATGTTCATTTATGCATATAAAACCCTATTGTTGTTGTGTTTAGCATTGTTTGGTGACTCGTTCTCGAGTCTTATTGTATGTGTTACATGTTTTAGGGCGTGACGGTAGCTCACGACGTCTTGGTGACTACGGTGTATGAAACACCACTTTCTCGCTTGGTGAGTATACTACTCACTTAAATGTTACGATGTGGCTTTGTTATATGTGTAATTGATGCCTTGAAGGCTTATTTGCTTATTGGAAGTGATTAAGGTGAGGGTGTACTTGACCGCCCTCACCCCTTGTGATTTTATTCATGGTTAATGACTGTTCACTGAAATACTGTACTGGTTATATGAAATACTGAATTCCACTCATGGAAACTGATTTGGTGTCGTTTGGATGAATGTCCAACGGCTTTACTGTATCACTGAGCTCAACCCCGTTTGGTAGTCAATTGGATCGATGCCGGCGAGGGCTTGGTCGTGAAAATTGCCTTGCCACGGGGACTGTACTGAGGAACCTTGTAGTAATGAGACTCTTGGTTCCGGTATACTCGAGTATTACCAAAAGTGACTGAATGGAGTGCGGGCCCGGTTGGGGTATGATTGGTGGAAGGAAAGGAAGTAAAGTGAGGTCTACGGTTTTGGTACTTTTAACATTGACGGAGGGTCAATGAGGTTGGATCAAGATTGCAAGTGTGGAAATGGGCTCTTGAGAGCCAACCGTATCCTTTCACTGGTTTGATTTATCTCTTAATTGCATATTTGAACTGAACGGTTATGATTATGTGATCTTGACTGCTTTTGTGTGATAGTTGCTCACTGGGCTTTAGCTCATACCGTGCCATTTGTTTTCCTTACAGGAAAATGACCACTTTTGGAAAGAATGTGCTAGTTGGTTCAAGTTGAGCTCATGTGAATGTATATTTTGAATAGCTCCTTGAGGGTGAAAACCCTAAGTGTTTTGTTGCAACCAATGGTTGGCTTGTAAATGGTTATTTGTACATGTATGAACTAGTTGAATATTTGATATGCCGTCCTGGCTTGCAAATGTTGGTTTCCAATGTATATATATGTTTGGTCGATGCTTGGTTGAATTTCGAACTGATACGCGTTTCAAACGGAAAAGAAAAAAAAAATTTGGAAAAAGGAAAGGGCCAAATCCGGCCGGATTCTGACGTGTCCTCTACTGTTCATCGCGGCTTCGATTTTCGTTTTTTTTTATTTTGTGATTTTGACCTATTTGCGCGCGTTGGTAAGCTCCGGAGCGCATTAGATCGACGTTAACTGATCCGTAGTCCTGGCGAGAGCTGGGCAGGCAGTCCGCTAACCCCTTTGGTTTGCCTTAGGGGAAAGTGGGGCTGTTACACACATACCTTGCAAACCCAAGAAAAAACCCAATTTAGCACCTTGGTCTTCCAAACCACTTCACAACCAACCTTAATACCACTAAACTAAGAGGTTTTATGGAGTAATTTGAAGATTAAATGGTTGAATTGAAAGATTGGGAAAGATTAGAGGTAAGAAAGTGGAGAGGTTTTTCTTCCTTTTTGCTTGAAGATGGCTGGCCAAGAAGATGAAGAAAATGAGAAATTTTTGGTCAATTTTTGTTTTAATTGTTAAAGTAATGAATAGTGGTCAAAATTCAAGAATAAATCACAAGGTGACACTTGTCACCCTCATAAATGCTAAGCTATCCTTTTGTTTCCTCAACACTCATCCAAATGATATCCTCTAATTATCTCTTAGCACTTAGTAAATTAAACCCTGTATACAAAACTTAACCTAATTGGCCGAATATTACCGAACTTTCCGCACTAGCGGGTCCCACGCCCGGTATACGCTCCAAAAATCTCATGAACTCAATTATACTAGAAAAATATTTTAAAAACCCTATTTACTCATAAAACGAGCTAGAAAATTTTCTAATAAAGAAATTACAGAAAAACATGCGATTAAATAAAACAAAACCCTAGAAAATACGAAAATTTACGGGTTCTGAAAGCTTACCTAAATCACCTTGTTCTTGCCCTTGGTCTCCACTAGACGCACCTTTCTTTCTTGCATAAAAAGCCTTCACTTGTGCCCTTGCAATCTCTATCCTCTGGGCTTTCTCAGGAAACTCCATGAAAGTATTAATTTGTGCCGCCACTAAAGCCTTTTGTATCTCTACGTTCAATTCTTGCACAAACTGCCTCACCCTTCTTTGCTCCGTAGCTATCAATTCAAGAGCAAATTCCGATAACTTGGTGAACTGGGTTTCATACTCTGATACACTTAAGCCTTCCTGATGTAGTCTAATAAAATCATCCTCCTTTTTCTCCTGGACTAATGGTGGAAGATATTTCTCGGTAAACTCTCGCCTACCGCCCATACCTCTTTTGAAAAATAGACTATATAGGTTTAAGCAAAATAAAGTAGCTATAAGCTCGATAAAAACATTTTGAAATCATAAAATGAAAATAATAGAGCACATTTAAAATAACATATTTTCTTTATATACATATCATAGCAATTCACATATCAAGTCATGAAGTACTGAACAAATCGACCTAATAAGCCAAGAACTTATAACAACCAAAGGACATAGAACAAAAGCAAGTGCTATCTACATTAGCCTTAACACATCAGTATAAAAAACAAAAGATGACTTGTCATCCTGTTGTCATCCTGTGACGCTCCTACTTCTTTCCAAGGCGAACCAAAGGGTATCGGCGGGACGCCTGCCCAACTCTCGCCAGGACTTGGTACAATCTCATTCATGCTTCTTACAATGATAACTAGTATGACGAGATAAAGTAAGAAAGTGAAGTCGTTTCCATATATACAAATATCCAGTCTTACACCACAATTCAAGATACAGTCACTTTTCCTAAAATATACAAACTTCCAAGATTGTCTAGTCAATTACAATCAAAACCCTAATACAAAAGTGCCTCAAGTCGGCGGTTCCTTACTACTTCCATTCCAGTTCCTGTTAAGGAAAACAAACTAATGGGGTGAGCCAATATTCAGTGAGGTCAAGAAACACACATGCAAGCACGTAGTCCAAGTAGCAATGATAATCAGTAAGTAAAGCCATAACGTTCAAGTAATTAACATTTCAAGTAGGTAAAAGTAAACAGAAACAATTTAAGGATATGGTAGCTCTCAGGAGCTAATTTCCGCTTGCTTTGCCAACCTCGATCGAATATCTTCCCGCAATGACACTCCGTCAACCAGGTCAGTATTTTTAAGTCCGCAAATCTCCACTTTTCTTCACAGTTCTTTCCACCATGCCACCCCCCACCGGGCCCGAACTGCGTTAAAGGCGCTACTGCACTAGTAGGCCAAGTAAGATCTCTCCAATAGATCAAGTTTAACATTTCATTCCCACGGCTCACCAAGGTTCCCGACCAAACCCATGCTGGCTTGAGTCCAAGGTCGACCTATGAGTTTGGGCGTCCCCAGTTCAGTTCAGTTATGAGTCGAGGAGATTCACTCCAACGATGAATGCAGCCATAGCATACCATTTCATTTCATTCAATCCATTCAATACATTTCAATCCATTCATTTTATTTCAATCATTATTCATTCAAATGAGAACGAGTGCGGTAAAGTACACACTCGACTCAACATTTTCAAAATCTCCAATTATTAATAACCATTAAGCACGTAACAAGTTCACATACACATGACACTCACCTAGTCAAAAGGAGAGTGTGTGGCACAATTCAAGTACTTAAGCGTCCGTTGTGAGGTCCTCTTGAAGGTCCCCTTGAATGCTAGAGCAAACAATAGTTATCTTTTACACACTATCACTTAGAACCCCCAATTATCAAAGAAGATTGCACACTTGTATAATCTTAGAGAGTATCATGAAAATGATCCTTAATTGCTCAAAATTCAAGGTTCAAAAGTGGTGTTTAAAAACACAAGGAAAAACTAATTTCCTTCATGAAGACAAGTCCAAAATGATCAATTAGTATTGGAGGATAGGGAAGAGTCTCCAAAACTCCATTCCCGTCAAGTTTGAAAATTTCAGATTTGAGGTGCATTCTTTGAAAAATCATATCTCACTCATTGTAGGTCTAAAATTGGAAAACTTAGTACCATTGGAAACTAGTTCCGAAGTACTAAAAGTTCTTAGAAGATAATTTTTCATGATTCAAGATGGAAGACACTCAAATTTCGGCTTAAAGTTGCTGATTTGGACTCTCATGACAGATTCAGGGTTGGTTTTTGGCAAACTTTGGAAATTCGGCAAAATTCACAGAATGCAAACTAGCCTCTCAAATTTGAGACTCAATTAGAGTTACAATCAAATTTTTTCAACAAATAGAACACTGATTGGAGTTTTGAGCGCCAAGATATAGCAGCTCAAAGTTGGTTCAAAATGAAGACCATTGGGCAATTTTCCAGATTTGAAACATAAACTTTGGGACTTCAGTTGGGCATCAAAATACACTTGGAATGACACCAAATTTGGTATGATTACACTACCATATAAGGGATACTCCTTTGTCAAATTTCATGCAAAAATTCGTACGGAAAATCAGTTAACAAGACCACTAAAATTCTAGGAATATACAAGGCAATTCTGCCTTAAGCTACCGTTTTCCTTTTTTCGAACCTTTTGCCAATGAAATCATCTCAAACATGGTTCATTTATGAAGAAAAGGTCTAATAAATATCCAAAATACATTTGGTAGGTGATTGACACCAAAAGTTTCAAAATAACAAGTCCCAATTCGAAATAAGCCATTGGCTAGCCCAAAATTAGGGTTTTCTTTCTCTAGTGTAGGTCTGTAATTAGGCCATAACTCACTCAATTAACTTGGAATTGATCATGATTGGTGGAATTAGAAACTACATTCATAAGGCTACAAATCATCAGAGAAATCATTTTGAAATTTAGACCATAGCTAGCTCGAACTCAAGCAACAAGTGCCAGCACCTCATTGACTCTCTAGCAGAGTAACACAACAAGACAAGTAAATTGGAAGAACTTGTACGGCTCACTCAAGTCAAATCAGGGGATGTATTTTATACCGTTAGAAAGATGGAAGTGTCTAGTTTCAAATGCCATAAATGGCACTCGATTTAGACGTCGGAACAAAGAGTTATGGTCATTTAAAGTTCGCTGCCAGAGTACCTCTGTACACGTTTTCTAGGTTTGAAGAATTTTCGAGAATGCAACTTTTGGCCAACCAAATCAAGTGATTTTTGGTGAAAACTTTCCACACAACCTATACAACATATCTACATCAAAATCAATGCAATTTAACCACAAAAAATCGAACCAAGGCCTCTGTACAAACAGGGCAAAATCGGCCCTTCTTAGCTTTTGGTTTCCTTTGATTTTCTTTCCACTTTTTCAACTTATATCCACTAATATAACACTTAATCAACATAAATAATATGAAAAATCATCATATCAGCCAACCAAGTCCATTGTGGGATTTCATAGAGCCCACTCACATGATTTTCAACCAACCAAAGTTACCCACATGAAGCTACAAGCTTCCAAGTCCAATCTAACTCTCAAAAATCAAGTTTCAAAGGTTGGATGATTTGCTACCTTCTTGGATGTTGAAGAAATAATTTCAGCCACTGAAAAGCTCCAAGAAACGGTGGATAAGTTGCTCCTCTCCTAGTCCAAGATAGTCTCCAAGTTGTTTTGAGTTTGTGTGGCAAATTTGAAGTGAAATTGATGGATGATTTGAGTGAGATGATGAAGAAATATTTGCTCCTTCTTGCCTTGAGAGTTTCGGCTGCTTTGAGAGAGAAAGAGAGAGATGGTACTGATGCAAAGCTTCTTGGAGAAGCTTGGTAGGTGTAAGCTTTAAGTGCACAAAAGTCAACTCTCCAATAATGCGCGTACGCGCGCGTTTTGTGCCTATTTCCTGTCGGGTTTGTTTTACTTGTGCACTAAACCTCTAATGTACTTCTATTAATACTATTATTATTCACTCTTATTAGTCTAACAATAAGTTCTAAAATCCTCCAATTAGTTGCACGCACGAAAACGCGAACTTCCGACTTGTGCGCGATAAAGCAAAATTTCTAAGAAATTCTTGTAACGAGGATATAACTAACTAATACTAGGGTAAGTAAGCATAAAAATACCTATTTTAGAAATAAAACATGAGTCCTCACATGATCTAGTATTAAATCTTCAAATCTCCAATTAATTTATATCAGCGCGTCTTTCGGACAACTATCGACGCCCGAGCGGTAAACGCCTAATTTTAACTCACTCACATCTAATCTCTCAAATAACTTTTCTTAATCTACTATTGATCATTCTTAATTCTCCAAGATTATTGCACTATCGGATAGAATATCACCTCGAAACACGTGTACTCATTATTCCTCACTTAAACGAACCTCCGAAAAATTAAATTTGCTAACGGGACGTTTTAAAAACATAAGGAAGACATTGTTACATATGAATGGACTTAAAATGGTTGAAATAAATTATTTGGAGAAAACGGGTGAATAAATATTTAAATAAGCCAATAACCTCAATAAAAATAAGAAAATTTTCGGGTCCTCACACATCCCAACTATGTCCCTAACTATCTCACGCAAACCCCAAAACCCTAGACCTCTAACTTGGTTTGCCACTGATCCAGCTGACTCCACCACCTCTTCAGGTGCGGCTAGCTCCTGGGTCACTAGGAGCTACGTTCCCTTGACCGTACTCGGCCAACTTCACCTATACCACTTCCCCCACAAGGGCCCCACACTCGGTCAAAATATTATCGGTTCGGTCCCTCACTTCCCTTACTATCTGAACAAGGCGACCATTAGCCTCCTGCGCTCGCTCTCTACAAGCATTGGCTCGCTCCTGCTCCTAAAAAATAGAAGCCTCAAGCTCTACAATCCTAGCCCCTTGCTCGCCCAACATTGCCCTCAGGCACTCGATCTCAGTTTGAGCACTATGATTAGCATTGGACAACATTTCCCTCTCGTTCTCTATGGCAAGGACCACCCTATTAGGATATGAGTATGTTCGCCAGCAATCACAGTGCCTGACCCTATGTTCTAGGGCCCACTAAAGTACTGGCCCTCCTGGATGTTCCTGATAGCTAAGCACTCGACGAGGTTGCTCGGCATTCCCATTCTCACCATTTCCTTTCATTGCCTACATTACAAGTAGCGTCAAGAGAATAAGCAATTTAAGCAAGCAAAACTAAACTAACCACCTATTCTCTAGAGTTTCACACTTAGACGTTCATGCATAAGCAATATCAAGTACAAGTCACTCAATCCGCCCAAACCAATTCAAACCTAGGCTCTGATACCACCTGTGACGACCCCACCTCCTCCTAGGGGGTACCTCAGGGTTTAGCGGACCGCCTGCCCAACTCTCACCAGGACTCACTCACCCACTTCAAGAAAAGAAGTTGCAACTTCAAAAGTAAAGGAAACTATGGTTCCCAAGCTTAAAAAGTACATTTACATTCATTGCTATCTCAACCATTCATACATATCCGAATATAACAAGAGATTCAAGTTCTAGTTGCACTTCTAACCCTAATCGAGCACTAGTGCTAGTAGAATTACAAAAGTTAAAAGTCTAGACAAAACTAGCCTTTGCAGCTTCATGCCTATGCTTGTAGCCCTTTGTAAAGAAAACAAAAACTAATAGAGTGAGCCAAAACTCAGTGAGGTTCCAAAACTTCATACAGACCCAAGTAGCAAGTTAGTCATTATGTAAAACTTGAAATCTCAAAATGAGCGTATGAGAACCCTCACTTAAAAATAAAATTTTTCCTAAATCACTTGCCTTACCCTATGATTAAATCACTTAAATTATGTCCTTGCATTGCATTCTACATGCATTATAACAATTCCCTTGTATTGCATTTCATTACATTTTATTTGAATTAAAACATTTCCTTGACTTGGTATTGTTTTATTTCACCACATACTTTATGACCAAATATCCTTTTATTTGTAGTTGGGACTTTATATGATAGTTTAGGGGTGTTAGAAGACAATGGAAACATTTGGAGGATAGAAACATGATTTGACAAAGATTAGAGAGAGAATGGATAAGATTGAGACAAGTGGCCAAACCCTAGCCATCCAACCTTTGACCAAAGAAACTAGAGGAAATTTTAAACCATTCTTGGCTCCATTTTTCTTCTCTTTGGCCGGCCCTCTTAGCTTCCAAGAGAAGGAGAGAAAACTCCATTTTTATGCTTTCTAAACTTAATTTGATCTTGAGAGAAAAATCAAAAGTAAAGGACTTGAGTTAGTGAGTGAACTACTTCCAACCCTAGTGTGTGGTTTTCAAGCTTGAAGTTTTTGGTTTGGTGGTTGTTTTGGGTGACTCAAGCTTCTTACAAGAGAGATATGATCCTTAATCCTTGGTTTTATGGTGTTATATCAAATATTTAAAGCTTTGAGGGTAAACTAGAAGTTGTATGAATGTTACTTGTGGTTAAATTTCTTGAACTAATTAAGTGGTAGTTGGGTTGGTTGGTTAGCCTACCATGTGTTTGATTAATTGTTAAGGCTTTGTTTATGGTTTATTTGATGTATTAACATGTTTTGGATCCTTTTTGAGTTAAGGATAACACTTGGTATGATGTTTAAGTTAGTCTTCATGAAAGGATGAAAGTTGGTGAAACAAGTGAACTAGTGGACTGTTTTCCTTTCCCTTGGCTGACCGGTTTTGGAAGGGGGAGGTTTCTCCTTGATTTTGTGGTTCATTTGCACCCTAATTAAGCCTAAGAGACTTGGCTAAAGATTGATTAAGTTTATGTGTGAGTTGAGATGGAAATGAAGCAATTAAAGTGGTGGTTTTGGACAACTAGTGGACTGTTTTGGTTCTTGTTGTTGGCTAGACTGTTTTGGTTCACTTGATCATTATGTGTGTTGCATTTTGAGCTCCAATGGTACTAGGTAATATGATCCCCTGTATATGAACTTTAGGAGGTTGAATTGGATGAATTTGAGCTAAAACAAGTGAAGTTGGCAAGAGGAAATATTATCTAAAACTCACTTTTAATCACCAAATTGGATACATACTCCATACCGGATAGTCACACTACGGATAAACGTAAAAACCCTAATTTTTGATAACTTGAAAACAAAAGGAAAACCCTTAATTCTATGTTCATTTGCTCTTATTGCGGGGTGATTGGGTAGTTGGGCCATTATAAAGGAATAATTTCCAAATAAACGGAAATTTTTAAGAAAAATATAAGGAATTTTGCAAGTCCTCACACTCTCTCCTCTTTAAGAGAATTTCGACCTCGAAATTCATACTTTTAGTCATAAACAACTTGTAACGGCCCCACCTCCCCCTAGGGCGTACCAAAGGGTTCGGCGGGTCGCCTGCCCAGCTCTCGCCGGGACTCAGTCGTTCACTACAGTCCTCAATTAAATTACAATATAAAAATCAAATATGCATCAAATTCTCCAAGAATTACATATCACGAACCCACTTAAGTCCAAACGTTCATACAATCCCTAATAACAACTATTACACAAGATGAAATCCAAAACTCAAACCATACATGAGATAATCCATCCGGTCACATGAATAAGTACTACAAGTCCTTCCTTTGCCTTGAGCCCTGTGGAGGGGAATAAAATAGTTTTGGGGTGAGCTAAAAGCTCAACGAGTAACCAGAAAAATCAGTAATCAAATCGATTTCACAATAGTTCATTTCAATGATGTCATATATCAATGATGTCATAAATCAAATGATAAGTCCAGAAACAATTACAACTTTTGCAAAACAGTAAATATGGAGTATCAATAATTCAAGAAACATTTACAATGGAAAGCGATAGTAACATTCATGAAAAATATACGTTCGTTCTCCTGACATTTCCTCCTTCCTTCAAACTTTTGAAAAATGCATTTTCGTTTCTTTTATAAATAAATGCCTCGCTCATTTGGTCATTCATTTCATTCACCAAACTCCACCAACCTCCACCAACCTACAAAGGTAATACTCGAGTATACCAAACGTTCACCCAAGTCCCTAATTGCCCGACCGAGACCGTTTCTGGCTCGAGACGACCGGTAACAAGGGGCAATGGCCAGTTCAGCCCAAAAGGCTTACATAATGTGCAACTAGCATTTCAATAATTAAATCCTTGAAAATTGCACAGTTATTTATGTCGAGTGCGATAAAGTACACACTCGCCTAGAAAGCTCGTTTTGGAAATCATTCAAAACACTTAACACGTTAGCAATCAATAATACAAGTCATGAAGTCAAGAAAATATAGCAAATAAGGAACACTCATATGCAAGCACGCATGATATGCAAGAAAACAGTTCAAAAGTAACTTTGGAAATAGTTTAAAGGTAAATAATGCAAGAAAACGGTACAAAAGTAACTTTGGAAACAGTTCAAAAGTAAATAATGCAGGAAACGGTTCATAAATAACTTCAGAAATAGTTTGAGGTCACTCACCTCCATGGCTCAGAATCATCCATCATATAACATTGCCTTGCTCAAATCCAAGTCTTAGATCACATACTCAATGCAAACAAGTCCTTTAAAAGTTCGGATAGCACTTCCCCTAAATTTGCTTACTTTTCCAGCCATCAGGGCTTCAGTATTTCCTCAGCCAGTCCCAAAGGTACACACACAACAACAAGTTCATCCAATAGTCATTCAGCAAGCTCCAAGTAGTACGAGTACAATTCAAGCTAGGGAAAAGTTCGGAAATGAAAGTTAAGCTCAAAACCAGAAAAACAGGTTTTGACGTCATTTTGCGGTAATGGTACCAAAGGCACTACGATAGTCGGATGAAGGTGCAAGACACACCGTTTCGAAGCTAAGAGATAGGGCTACAATATTTCAGAAGGTCACTCAACCCAGTTTCGAATGTAACTAGGTCAAAAACACAAAAAACTACACCCGAATCACAAAAATAGCTTCACAGAACGCATTCTAGCGGAAACGTCATAACTCAGGCTCTCCAAGTCAAAATCCAGAAATTCCAAAACCAGCTGACAGCTAAGAAACAGGGCTAAATTTCATCAGAAGGCCTCAACAATTACAGTGCAATTCCCAAATTCGGGTAAAACCAGGGCAGCAAGGGTAATTCCATCTTTTCTCAAGCTACGCTACTCCGATTGACCTGAAATTTTGCAGGAACCTCTAAAATATCATTCCCTACAACTTTCTTGAAGACCACTCAGTCCAGTTCTCACCCTAACTAGGTCAAATTTGCCAAAACAACTCCAGATTTCCAGTTCGAAATTCACTGCAGAAATCAACTAGCAGTCCTGCTTTATTCACTCATATCTCAGCACACACAACTCCAAATCAGGTAATTCCAAAGCCATTTAAAAGCTAAGATACAAGGCTAGAATTCGTAAGAAGACATCAACAACCAAATCAGTAGTATTCCCAGTCAAACTAACCAATTACCAAAGCTGATTTCCAGGTTCGGACAGAAACAGGGCAGCAGGGATATTTTGGTCTTTTCATAGGCTACCGAACTTGGATTGAGCTGAAATTTTGCAGGAAACTATAAAACCTCATTCTCTACAACTTTCATGTTTTTTGCTAAGGCCAATTCGGCCTCTAACTATGATGAACAGTGTCAGGCAGAATTGGGGAAATTGAAAACCCTAATCTGGAAATTTTTGCATTCAAGTGCTAATCTTCAACTAAAACATCTCATTAGCCATCACAAGTCATCAATTTAACAAAATCAAGATCAAAGAAAGGATGGTTAGACATGATACCTTGAAAAATCAAGAAAGGTGATGGCTTAGGGATTTTTCTTCCAAAACAACTCCACCAATAGCTTCAATCTTCCTTAGCTAGCAAGTTTTATGGAGTGATTTGCAATTTAATCGGTTAGAACTCAAGATTGGAGGAAGAAATTGAGGTGCAAGATGCTGGATTTTCTCTCTCTTTCTCTCAAAATTTCGTCCATCATGCTTACAAGAAGAAGAAATGATGAACACAAAAGGTTTGGTCAAGATAAGAAGAAGAAATCATGGTCTTAGTCAAAGGTCCAACTTGCAATGGGTTTGTGACACTTGGCCCTTCTAGTATTTTCTTTAATCCTTTGGCTTCCAATGGTTACATCATATAACCATCCTCTAATCATTTCCTAGCACCTTGTAAAATAATAACCCTTAGCACACAATTCACTTAGTCACCAAAATTATATCACACTAGCGGGTCCCACGTCCGGTATAAGCTCTTAATTTCTCAAAAACTAATCGATACTAGAAAAATTATTTTCAAACTATATTTACCCATAAAATTATCTGGAGAAATTTTCTAATAAAGAAAATGTAGAAAAGGTAGGCGATTAATAAAATAAACCCTAGAAACTTAGAAAATTCTCGGGTTCTCACATTCATTCTTTCGGGCGTCACACAACTTAAGGTATTTCCCTTGCATATCCGTTTCTAGCTCCCAGGTCTCACCGTAGCCAGAATTTAACTAAACAATGGAAAACACAATTCGTACCTTCTACTACCTGTGATACCCCAAATTTTAGGATACTATTTTTGTTTAATCTCAAAGAAAAGATTACGGTTTTTTTTATTTTATTTTTGTCTTAAAACATTGTTTTATTTTAAAGACTAGAAACCCTACTTGTACTTTAAAACCCTAGTTTACTTGTGACTAGCAGGTTATGTTTAAATACCTCATATTTGACTCAAAACCCTAATTTTATTCTATGAAATTGTAAAATTCATCACACTTTTCTTAAAATTCCTTTTATTTGGAAATTATTCATTTAATATGATCCTACTACTCAAGTACTCCACAACAAGTGCAAATGAACCTAGAAAGTAGGGTTTCACTCTTCGTTTTCAAGATTGGAGCAAATTAGGGTTTTCGCGATTTTTCGCCGGATGATTATCCGGTACAGAGTGAGGATCAAATTTGGTGCTTAAGAGTGACTTTTGGATGAGGAAATATTATATGATTTGAAGTGATAATAATAAGTTAGTGATTAGAAAGTAAAAACCCTAGTATACGCGATTTAAGAAAAATCGGCTCGAACCGACGGGTACCGTTTGTTACCGGGTAAACACACCACTTGACCTATACTTTATTACCTTAATCTTCTCATTTTATTTCAGCTAATTAACCCTCAAAATATCTCATACACCAGCCACAATATTTGACCAAGAAAACAAGAAAAAAGAAAAAAATTTGACTACCAATCAACTTGTGACACTTGTCACCTTTGACCCAAATCAATTCCTCTCCTTTTAACCTTCTTTGAAGCTTCAATTGCACTTCATTTCAGCCTCTATTTCTGCCATATGAACCATGAGAAAGAGATGGAAAAGCCAAGAGAAAGAAATCATAATCCATCTTGAGTTTGGTCCACTTAAGTGAGAAAACAAGAAATCTAAACCGATTAATCAATAGTTTGAGAGCTTGGGAAGCTTAAGGAACCAGAAATTTCAAGAGGAGGTGAATTATTACTCTTGTAAGCCCTTTTGTTGAGGTATAAGGTCTGAGCCATGGCTTTGGTTCTTTTATTTTTGTTTAAGATGTTATATAGCTTGTGTTTTGGTTAGATTAGTAGCTATACAAGTTGTTGTGATGATTTTGGGGTGATGTATATGACTTTGGGTTTGACTGATTTTCTTCTTATACTTGTTGTAGGAGTGGTATATGATGTATATAGGCTTGTATAAGAGGTTGTGGTAGTGATTGAATCAAGAAAATGAAGAGATTGCCCTTGAAATCCCAAATTTCCAGATTTCTGGAAAATATGACTTCCATTCTGTCCGGTTTTAGTGCTCCATGTTAGAGGCCGAATTAGCCTTAGGTTAAAACATGAAAGTTGTAGGAAATGATGTTTTAGAGATGCCTGAAAATTTCAGCTCAATCGAAGCAACGTATCCTGTGCAAAGACTAAATTACCCCTGCTGCCCTATTTCTACCCGAATTTGATAATTACGTCTGTAATTGGATTATTTTGGTTGGGAATACTTCGGAATTGGTTGTTAAGGTCTTCTGATGAATTTTATCCGTGTATCTTAGCTTTCGGATGGCTTTGGAATCACTTGGTTTGGACTTAGGTAGCCTGACTTATGATGTTTGAACCAGAATGCGGTTTGTGAACCTGTTTTTGCGGTTCTGGTGTGGTATATTGCATTTTTGACCTAGTTACACTCGAAATTGGACTGAGTGGCCTTCTTTAACATTGTATCCTCTTAAGTCCTGAGTATTCCTGCAAAATATTAGGTCAAACGGAGCATTGTAGCCCGAGTTATAGCCAAAACACTTGAACCTGGTTTGGACACTAGATTGGGTGCGTTTTGAATTTCAGCCTCTGACCGTGTGTTTTTCCATTTTGATAATGTATGATCTGGGTGTTGACTCCTTCATAAGAAATGTTGGTTTTAGCTTCGAATTGGTATAAAGTGCGTCGAAATCCGAGTTTCGTAGCTCCCGTTATGACCAAAACAAGATTTATCGTCAGAACTGCCTTTGAATCTGGACAGTTCTGACGGGTACTTTGGCACTCCATTTTCGTTCTGTTCTGAATAGATTCAGGTCTTAGCCAAAACATCAAAGTTTTATCCTTATGTCTCGGCTTTCTAATGCCTTTGGAATTTCCTGATTTGGATTTGTGAGCTGGGAGTTATGGTCCAGCAAACAACCCTATTCGTCACCCTAAGACGTAAATTTCTGGTATTGTTTTCTACAATTTCGACCTGCTTCCATTCAGATCTAGATTAAAGTTTCTTCAGGGGATTTGTAGCCCTTTCTCATAGCTTTGAAACGGTATCTCGTTCACTTTGATCCGACATTCCTAGCCTAATCTTTGATCAAAACGGTTTGAGATGGCAGATTTGGCCATTTCCTTTTGCCGTTCCGCGCACTTGCATGTGCCAATTTTGCCGTTTCCATACTTACGTGTGTCGGCTTTTGCCGTTTTGCTTGTTTTGGGTCTGTTGGTAGCCGTTTATGATATAATGTGATAAAATCTTTATTTCAGACCGTGGTGAGCTAGGCGGAGCCGGTGGGGCCCACTACTAGCCAACACACGAAGTGATTTCCGCTTTTGTACTACTTTTGTATTTTGGGTAAGTATTCAGGCCGCTCTTGTGTGTTAGTTGCTTATGTGCTTCGATATGTATGAAGAGGGTACTTAGGCGAGGGTGTACTTTATCGCACTCGACCTAAACCCTAAATTTGCGCACATATTTATACATGGCTTGTGTATATGAGCAATTTTGGAACTAAAACCCTTGAGCTTGTGGCTCAGGATGATTTTTGAATAATTTTGTGAAGTTTGTGAGTTTGGGGCCCGATCTCAATACCTAGATGGACTATTCGAGCCGGTTAGGGCTTGGTCGAAGTCAGTCCAACTTGGTTTGAGGTCACCAAGTTTGTGAATCCGGTTCACCGAGTATGTGGACCAAGTTTGTGACCCGAGCTTGTGACTCAAGCTCAAGTTTGTGATTTCGTTCGCCCGGGCAAGTTTGTGAGGTGACTGGCCAGTGAGAGTGATAAGGTGTTCGGTGGGTGTACAAGTGGAGTTCTACGGACCTTATTTGTGGTCGACGGAGTGTCGGCAGGAGGTCACGCATGGCAAACGACTTGGCTTTGGAGCCAACCTGTATCCTTCCTTTGTATTGTTACTTTTGCACTTGACTTGGCAATTTGTGAAATAATTGCTTATCTAAATGTAAAATTTACGCTTTTACCCCTGTTTACTTACTAAGCATATAACTTACCCCTTTCCTTTTGTTTTCCTTAGCAGGGGGCCGACGCGGGGATCGCTCGGGAAGGTGTTTAGGGTTTCGATTATAGACGAGTGAACTTGTACTTGTTTTAGGTTGACTAGTAAGATGTATATATTTGTTGTGGTGGTTATAGTTCTCAGCTTTTCTAGGTTTTACTTTCTGGTACTCGTGATATGTAATTCTTGGTGAATTGGATGTAATATCTGAGATTTATCTTGAAATTCATTTGAGGATTGTAGTGTTTGAGTGAGTCCCGGCGAGAGCTGGGCAGGCGACCTGCCGAACCCTGGGGTACGCCCTAGGGGGTGGTGGGGCCGTCACACTACCTCTGATGGTTCAGGTACTGCATGTTGGTCCGAGGTGTACACTCTAGCTGGCACCCTTGGTTTAGTCCCTCCTACATTTATTTGTTCAAGGTTTAGGTGTGACCTACAAGGGCAAGTTGCAAGTTGGTGCTCGGCACTACCACACCATAAACATTTTCGTGCCTTTCGCCAACAACCATCCTCAGTATGATTGGTCTTCCCACAGTACCCACAAGATATTGCGAGGCACCTCTTGCTTGTCCCTTTCCACTCAAGGCTCCGCTTAGAGTAATTTCCTTAGGTGTCCCCGATATTTGCCTACTACCATCCCCTCGGCCCACCTTAGAGGGTGGCATAGCTAGATCGTCTTGCCCCTGCCCTTGACTTCCACCAGGCACACCTCTCTTTTTTGCATGAAAACCCTCCTTTGTGCCCTAGCAATTTCTATTCTCTAGGCTTTCTCCAAAACCTCCGTAAAAGTATTAATTTATGCTGCCGCCAAAGACTTGTATTTCTACATTTAGTCCCAGGACAAATCTTCTTACCCTTCTTTGCTCCGTAGATATCAATTCGGGAGCAAACTTAGATAGTTTTGTTGTGACAGCCCCATCTCACCCTAAGGTGAACCAAAGGGGTCGGCGGACCGCCTGCCCAACTCTCGCCAGGATTACGGAGTCGAATTTCACAAACTGTATAGTACGCGCGATAGGACCCAAAGAAAACGAACAAATGAAACCACCAAGCTCCAATATCACTTACCAAATCAAGTGGTGAAACAGGACATCGATTAAACACTCACCAAAGCCATAGAAGCATAACATCTCACTGAATACACTGAACAGACAAGATTAAATACTTATACATGTAATTACATCAGAGTCTTCAGCATTTTAACTTGAATTACAAGCCAAAGTGTTCATACTGGTCAAAATATAGTTAGGGTTTTGGTTACAAAAGAGCTTAACAAAATAACATATACATTAGCTCGACCTCTTTCTTCCAAAACCGTGATTTCAAAGTTTGTCCCCTATAAGGAAAACAAAGATAACGGGAGGAGGGTGAGCTTACGCTCAATGAGGTATCAAAATAATAGCAAGTAAGAATCATGAAATTTCATTTTCAATTAGTCACATAAGCAAATCAAATAAAGAAATGAACAAACACCATAGATAAAAAGGATACGGGTGACTCTCAGGAGCCAAATTCCCATTTGCTTCACCGAAACTTGATCAAAATTATAGTTGACACTCCGTCAACTTTCCAAATAAAGTAACTAGTCCAGTCCAGTAGAGCACCACTTTACACCAAAATTCGTCCACCAAACTTACCCCTACCGGGCCCGAACACCTCAACAGAAATAGAAGTAGTAATACTCGAGTATACCAGAATCAAGGGTCTTAATACCCAAAGATCCCTAGAACAGACTACTGTGGGTCATTATCTAATCGGCCAGACTCTTGCCGGCTCGACTCAAGTAACTTTGCCACATGATTTGAGCTCAGAGGTCACAGAAAGGTCGTTGGATACAATCTTCCAAACAACGTCAAAACAGATACAGAAACAGATACAGATAACAGATTCAAATTCGCACAGTAAGTAGGCATACAGACAGACAAAAGAACGAGTGTGATGAAGTACACCCTTGTCTCAAACAAAATAAACAGATAATACAGTCATTCATATCACAGGTTGCATGTACAGGAACCAAGTTAAGCCACAATGAAGGGAGTGGTACACTCACCAGTTCAAGTAAAACAATTTCAAACATTCCCCCCCCCCGAAGTACTTTCTGGATCACTAGCACATCCTAAAATGATCAAAGTAAAACAATTATGGTTCCTATGGGAACGACATTTGCAAATGAAACTTAACTATGAATCATATGCCTAACTCATTGAACTACAAATGCAAGGGTGCAAAAGTGTGATTTTGGAATGAAAGGTAACGAGAGGACCTAGGGCTTGAACGACCCAAAAGCCCTTCATTTCTACCAAAAGGCAACTCAAACTTAAAGGAACCAAATGGCCGAGAAAATTGGACAGCATTTCCCCTAAATTTGCTTACTTTTCCAGCCATCAGGGCTTCATTTTTCCTTAAATCAGCCCCAATGTCACACACCAAATAATCTCATTTCAATAGGCTCAAAGTCGTACAAGTACAAATTCAAGCCAGGAAAATGTCCGGAAATGAAGTTTAAGTCAGAAAATAAAAGACAGATTTGATGTCACATAGCGGAACAGATACAACCAAAGCTACGCTTATCAGATTGGGGTAAAATTTATACCATTTTGAAGCTAAGATAAAGGCCTACAACTTTGATGAAGGCCACTCAGTCCAGTTCGTGGTGTATCCAGGTCAAAATTTTAAATTACAGAACCAGCATCTTACAATCAGACTAGTTAACCGCACTATGATTAAATGACAATAACTCAGGCTACCAAAGTCCGATTGAGGTGTATCTTATGGCGTTTCGAATCCAAGACATATACCTACATTTCTTATGAAGACTTCCAAAGCCACATCATGCATTTTCATGGTCAAAAATGGAATTCCTCATGAAAACAGAAATATGTCCGCGAAATAGGGCTCATGGGCAGTCAAGAATATTTCGGTCATTTCACATGCTACAGTGCTCGGATCTTGCTGAAATTTTGTAGGCCACTAGTCAACACCAGTGTCTACAATTTTTATGTTTTAACCTAAGCCTGATTCGGCCTCTAACATGAACAAATAAAGCCAGTCAGAACAGGGCAGATTGGAACCCTAAAACTCAAATTTCCGCACAAAACTGAAATTTTCCTTAACCAACTACAACTAACATATAAAAGCTTCATTTTACACCATATCAAGCCATCATTCATGGACAACCAATAACTATCATATAAAACCAGAAAAATCCCCAAAAAAACTAGAAATTTAGCAATCTCCACTTTAATCCATGAAATCTTCCATAAAATAACCTAGTTAGCTGCCATAAGTCACCAATTTACCATGATTAGGACCAAAGATTTAGTTTCCAAGCAAAATACCTTAACTCCTCAAGAAAGTTAGTAGCTTAAGGGTTTCTCCTCCAAACAACTCCACCAAGACCTTCAAACTCCCTTAGCAAGTCAATTTTGTGGACTAATTCAAGAGTTAATCGGTTGGATTTCAAGATTTAAGCAAGAATAGAAGATGAAAGGTTGAAGCTTTCTTTTCTTTTCTCTCAGGAGAGGTTCGGCCAAGATGGTATGAAAATGAAGATGATTTGAGTCAAAATTGAGCTTTTAGTAAAGGTAAAAAAAAGTTAGGCAAGTCAACTCGAATAAGAAAGCGACACTTGTCACTTTGTTTTTGCTTAAGATTATCTTCTTGTCTTCCCATGGTTAATCCATCTAGGTAACCTCTAATTATTTCCTAACACCTAGTAATTAAATCCCTTTGTGCAAAATTTAACCTAATTGGCCGAATTTCTCTCACTTAACGAACTAGCAGGCCCCACGTCCAATATACACTCCAAATTTCTCAAGAACTAACTTATACTAGAAAAATGATTTAAAAACTATATTTACTTATAGAATCTCGGAAAAAATCAATATAATAGGCTATAATGACGAAAATGCAGGCGAGGAAATAAAATAAAATTAGGGAAATTTACGGGTCCTCACACTCTCTTCCCCTTAAAGAAATTTCGTTCTTGAAATTTCCTTCTCACGGAATCTATCAAAATCTATGCTAGATGGCGGATCATACCTTCTACGTCCTCAAACGAGTCAGAGACCTGAAGTTGCTCTAGGGAATTCACCTGAGCCAGTACTTTCGATCCAATCCCTTTCCCTTTTATCAGTCCAGGGTTAGTCTTGATTGGTTTCTGGGTTCTTTTCCCTTCGTGTAGTACAACTGGACAGTTAGCAACCCGATGATTGGCGTCCCTACAATGTAGGTATTTTCCTCTTCTTTTCTAACAGTTCACCTCAGTATGATTGATTTTTCCACAATAGCCCCAAGATAGGTGTGGAATTAATATTTGATCTCCTGGTGAGGTCCCTCTCGGAGTAGCTTTCCCAAAATTCTCACGCCCCTAGTTCCTCTAACTACCTTAACGAGTGGCCTACCTGGATCACCTTGTTCTTGCCTTTGAATTTCACTAAGTGCAGCCCTTTTCTTTGCATGGAGGGCCTTCACCTGTGCACCTAAAATTTCTATCCTTTGGATTTTCTTTGGAACTTTCGTAAAAGTATTAATTTGTGCCCTTGCTAAAGTCTCTACTGAAATCTTTTCATATTGCCTTTTCAGTTCTATGTTCTCGTGCAATAGCTCAATTTTCTCCGAGTAGTCATGTTTCCATCGCTTTTCCCAGTACTCGACTAATCTCTTTTGAACATCTACTTCGTTTCAAAGAATCTCGATTTCCTTATACATACCAACCAAGTGTGCCATCTCGCGGATTCGGTAGAACTCAAGTGATAGCCTACCAGGCAAGTTAATGAATCATAATAAGTAACTAGGTATAAGTGGCATTCTAACCATATAACTGTTAAGTTCCTTTACTCCCAATTCAACCACGGAAGATTAAACTTAGATAAGCTCAAATGAAATAAGCGGGAAAGTAGAACATAGTTAGGACAATATCTTATAATACTATACCACGTATCACACATATACAGATTGAAACCTTAAAGCATACTTCGTATATCAAGAATTTCACACCTTATGCCACATCTTTGTTTTCAAAATCTCTCTACCTACTTCCAAAGCTCTCAATCTCGGTACGCTAATAATCAAGCCAAGTTCATACAAGAACATTAGTGGATAGGTATCAAGGAAATATAGGCAAGGGTAGTTCGTCGAGAACTAAGCTATGGGTATCAGATATCCAAAGTGAGGTAGAGACCTAGATCATTGCAATCGGACCATCTCAAATCAAATAAACACTTATCAAATCCTCACAGTCTTAGCAAAAGAACAGATCTTAGGTGTGACTTCCTCAATGTACCCTTCAATCTAGTCATCCTCTAGAAAACCCTAGCTAGACTAGTATGAGATGAGTCTGTGATAACAGTTCCAGATCCAACCCCCTTGATTAGTCTCATTACTGGGTCCAATGTAAAGATCTTCCATCCCTTATTCTTGGCCTACAAGACTTACCTCAAATTCAATCAAGATACAGACCCTTATTCTAACGCTCTCTACCCTTTGGTACTCAGGTCCAAGAATCTAAAATAAGATAATTCACAACTTGAGCCGGCCGATCCCAAGAGTAAATCATCCATATTATAGATTCCTACCCGACATACATATCTATTTTTCTCAAGTTCTATGATAAATATTTTTACACTTATAACATGCACAGTTCATGGCTTATGCTCAAACGATCACTTAGACACATTCACGAAATCAGGACCATAACACCACTTGGCCCAAGTTCACTCTGCACAGAGACCACGCGAAGCGGCTCTGATACCACTTGTGACAGCCCCACCTCACCCTAAGGTGAACCAAAGGGGTCGGCGGACCACCTGCCCAGCTCTCGCTAGGACTACGGAGTTGAATTTCACAAACCGTATAGTATGCGCAATAGGACCCAAAGAAAACGAACAAATGAAACCACCAAGCTCCAATATCACTTACCAAATCAAGTGGTGAAATAGAACATCGATTAAACACTCACCAAAGCCATAGAAGCGTAACATCTCACTGAATACACTTAATAGACAAGATTAAATAATTATACATGTATTTACATCGGAGTCTTCAGCATGTCGCGCCCCATTTTTTTGATAAGAAAAATAAATGGTTTAAAAAATGTATTTTTTTGTGATTGGAAAATGAATTGTGATTTAAAAGAAAAAAATGGGTCTAAATGGGGGGTTGAGAATGCGACGATTTAACCCAAAATTATAGTTTAAAAAGGGTTTTTGAAATAAAAATTGGAGTCGCCACTTGGTAATGAGTTAAGGTGTACCAAGTCACCAAAAAATGAATTTTTAAAGAAAAAATAGGAAAAAGTAGTAAGAAACCCCTTTTAAACGACTCATAATCCGCGTAAACCAAAGAAAAAGGTTCGGGAGTCACATTTGACAAAGGGGAAGGCAAGGATAAAATCCAAGGCACCCCTTTGACCTAGCCAAGGCTAGTTGCATGATTTAATCAAAGATTTTCTTGTTTTAATCAAAGAATTTATTACATTTGGATGCACTACATGAATGCAAACCCTAGACCTAGGGGTATTGGGAAATTTCCCTTCAAAGGTTGAGTGGTGCCAATCACATTAATTGTGAAGCCCAATAACGATCCTTTGAAAAAGTCACGAATGATGCGAGTGGGATGCAAATGGATGGTGTGAGGCCCCAGTCCATTCTACGTTGATATATTCATTAGTTAGGCGGTAACGTTTGGTTTTGTGAGTATTTCGAAAACCCTAAGTAGGGAGTAAGATTTAAACTCTAGTTTTGTATTCGAACAAGTTTGAGTGGTGATTAAAGTTAGTTATGTTAATGTGTGTTTTAGTGTGGGTAAGTATAGGATTTAATCCATTTTGTATAGATTAATTAAGTTTAAGAAGGTTAGAAACCCGAAGTGAACAAAAACCCTAATTTCCGGTTAAGCTTGGAAACCCGTCTTTTCTACATTTTTCTGTATTAGAAAAATTCCCCAGATAATTTTTATTGAGTAAATAGAGTTTTTAGATGATTTTTCTAGTATTAGTTGGTTTTTGAGAAATTAAGAATATATATCGGACGTGGGACCCACTAGTGCGAAAAGTTCGGAAAAATTCGGCCAACTAGGTTAAGTTCTGAATACTGGATTTAATTTACCGGGTGTTATGAGATAATTGAAGGTTGAGATGTGGATGAGAGTGGAGAGAGACAAAGTGATAAAGATGCATTAAATAGGGTGACATGTGTCACCATTTGATTAAACCTTGTTTTGACTTTTATTCAACCATTTTCCAAATTCTAAATAAAACCAAAAAAATTGACTAAATATCTTCCATTTCTCTCATAGCTTGGCCGACTTTCTCTCTCTCAAAACAAGGAAGAAACTCTTCAAGTTTTGCTTCCATTTTGCTCCAAATCATCAAAACCAACCATTGGAACTTGTTTCTACTCCATAAAACCTCTTAGTTTAGTGCTTGTAAGGTGTTGTGTGGAGTTGTTTGGAAGCTTAAGGTGCTAAGTGGTCTCTCTTCTTTGGTTCTAAGGTAAGTGACTATGGAACCCCTCTCTTCTATCTAAAGATGCTTAATAAATGACTTGTGGTTGTTATGAGTGTGATTTTGTGGACTATTTCTTGATTTTAGTTAAGATTGATGAAGTTTTCTATTTATTTGGAATTTTTGCTGGTTGCATATGATCACTATGATGTGGCTATGTATGATGATTGGAAATGAGGGGTAATGACTCTAGTAAGTGCAAATGAGTGATAATTGCAAGTAATTTTGGATTTGGAGGAAATTTCAGCAACTTAGGGTTTCACCACCCCCTTTTCTGTCCGGTTTTGTATCTCCTACTTAGAGGCCGAATTGGCCTTTGCTTAAAACATGAAAGTTGTAGGTATTGCTGTGTTTGAGGTGCCTGTAAAATTTCAGGTCATTTGGAGTAGTTTAGAGTGAGATATGTCGATTTTACTGTTGCTGTTCTGGGTTGATCAGAATGTGAAAACTGCACTTGTAATTGGTTGTTTTGGCTGATATTGCTTCAGAATTAGTTGTTATGGTCTTCTAATGAAATGTAGCTTGAGGTATTAGCTACCATATGCCTTTGGAATTTCTGGATTTGAACTTGTGTAGGCTGAGTTATGATGTTTGCGATAGAATACGTTTTGTGAATCTGTTTTTGCAATTCTGGTATAGTATATTGCACTTTCGACCTGGTTGCACTCGAAACTAGATTGAGTAGCCTTCTTCAACATTGTAGCCCCTTGAGTCCTGTGTATTCCTGTAAAATCTCAGGTTAAACGGATTAGTGTATCATGAGTTATAGATGAAATGCTCAAGCCTGTTTTGAACATCAGATTTGGTACGTCTTTTAGTTTAGCTTCTGCCCGTGATCTTTCGGTTTTTGATACAGTACGATTTGGGTGTCGACTCCTTCATATGAAATTTAGATCTTGGTTTCAGCTTCGAAACGGTATAAAGTACGTTGAAATCTGAGTTCCGTAGCTCCGGTTTTGATCAAAACAATATCGATCGTCAGAACTGCCCGGTATTTGGACAGTTCTGACGGGTGTTTTGTCACTCGATTTTCGTTCTGTTCTGAATGGATTCAGGTCTTGGCCAAAACATGAAAGTTTTAGCCTTATGTCCCAGCTTTCTAACGCCTTTGGAATTTCTTAATTTCAATTTCTGAGCCGTGAGTTACGGCCTTGCAAACAAGGCCTGTTTGGTAACTCGCAATGAAACAGCTGGAACTGTTTCACGCAATTTTCACCTATACCCATTGAGATCTGGGTTGCGATGTCTTCATGAACATTGTAGCCCTTCCTCTTAGCTTCGTAACGGTACCTCATGTACCTTGATCCGATATTCCTAGCCTAATTTTTGACCAAAACGGTTTGAGATGGCCGACTTGGCCAATTCCGTTTGCCGTTCCGCGCGGACGTGTGCGGCCGTTTTGCCGTTTCCGCACTTGCGCGTGCCAATTTTGCCGTTTTGCTTGTTTTAAGTATGTTAGTTGCCGTTTGTGATATATTGTGACATAATCTTCGATTTCAGACGGTGGTGAACTAGGCGGAGCCGGTGGGGCCCACTACTAGCCAACACACAAAGTGAATTCCGCCTTTGTACTACTTTTGGTATTTTGAGTAAGTATTCAGGCCGCGCTTACGTGTTAGTTGTTATGTGTTTCGATATGTATGAAAAGGGTACCTAGGCGAGGGTGTACTTTATCGCACTCGACCTAAACCCTAATTTTCGCACCTATTTGTACATGACATATGTATATGAATCATTTTGGAACTAAACCCCTTGAGCTTGTGGCTCGGGGTGACTTTTGAATAAATTTTGTGAAGTTTGTGAGTTTGGGGCCCGATCTCATGACCTAGATGGACTATTCGAGCCGGTTAGGGCTTGGTCGAAGTCAGTCCAACTTAGTCTGAGATCACCAAGTTTGTAGGTTCATGTTATGAACCAATTTTGTGAATCCGGTTCACCGAGAAGGTGACCAAGTTTGTGAACCGAGCTTGCGCAGCAAGTTCAATTTCGTTCGCCCGGGCAAGTTTGTGAGGTGACTGGCCAGTGAGGGTGATAAGGTGTCGGTGGGTGTACAAGTGAAGTTCTACGGACCATTGAGTGTGGTCGACGGAGTGTCGGCAGGAGATCATACATGACACATGAATTGGCTTTGGAGCCACCCGTATCCTTATTATATGATGTTGTTCTTTTCTGCTTTTGCTTTACTCTAAATGTGTAATTGTTGCTACGTGAATTTATGCTTTTACCCCCTGTTTACTTACTAAGCTTCTAGCTTACCCCGTTTCCTTTGTTTTCCTTAGCAGGGGACGACGCGGGGAACTTTGGGACTCTGCCGCTAGTATAGTTAGGTTGTTTGTAATAGTGAGACATCTAGCATGTTTGTTTTTGTTTTGGTGGTTTGTATAAGAACCCTTCTTAGGGTCTATCTTTTGCTGGTTGTGGTTATAGTGTATTAGAGTTGTAACATCCCGAATATTAGGAGGTTGGTTATGAAGAAAATATTAAAGTGTATTTCTTTGGGTTTGATTTAAAACCCAATTTTGTTTAAAAAAAAAAAGAGATTTGAAACCCTAAAATTTTAGCCAAAAACCCTAGTTTACCTGTGACTAACCGGTTTTCCTAAATCTCTCATATTTTTATTGAAACCCTAGTTTTAATTACTGGAATTGGAAAATTCCTCACGTTTTCTTAAAAATCTCCTTTTATTTGCAAATTATCATTTATTAAAGCCCTACTATCCAATTGTTCAACTATAAGAGTAAATAAACCTAGAAAATAAGGTTTTACACTTCGGTTTCAAGATTTGAGCAAAATTAGGGTTTTGTGATTTTTCCGCCGGATGAATTTTCGGTACTGGCCAAGGATCAATTTGATGATTAAAAGTGACTTTTAAGTGAGAAATAATATGTGAGTAGTAGCAATGATATAAGGTTAGTGAATGAGAAGTAAAAACCCTAGTACGTGAGTTTTTAAGAAAAATGGCGCGAACCGGCGGGTCCCGCGCATTACCAATTGAACGCACCACTTGACCCCCACTTTCTTGCACCACAAGCTCATTGATATTTGAGCCAAAATATCTTCCTAAATTACAGCTGAGGTGGACGAAATTTGTGGCTTATAAGCAAGGGAAGAAAGAGAAAAATTAGTGGCTAGGATTAGTCCAAGTGTTTAGCCAAATTTGTGGTCACAATAAGCCTTAACCTTCTTACTTCCTTATAAGATAAAATTAGCTAAGTCTTCTTCTTATTTCTGCTGGAAAAACCGAGAGAGAGAGGGAAGAAAACACCAAGGGAGAAAAACTTCATCTCTTCTCCAATCCAACAACTAAGTGAGGAATCCAACAAAATAAACCGATTAAACTTGTTCTTGAGTGATTAGTTAGTGGTTTGTGGTGAGACTTTGGAAGGAGGAAGCTTGGATTGCTCTTAGTGATCTCTTGTCAAGGTAAGCAAGCCTATGTCTCCAAGTTTTACTTTTAATCTAGTTAAATTAAGCTAGCAACTTGATTTTTGTGGTGAATAATGGATGCAATCATGATTTAGGGGTTTTTCCCTTTTGGTATTATGAACTAGGGCTTGCTGATTTTCTGCCCAAAATTGATGTATGATATATATGTTGCAATTAAAGTTATATAAGGTTGTTTAGTGGTGATTGGAACCAGAAATTTGAGGAAATTACACTTAAAGCTAAAAATTCCAGATTTCTGGAAAATTACCCAAACATTCTGTCCGAAATTTTATCTATGTGTTAGAGGCCGAATTGGCCTTGGGTCAAAGAAGTAAAGTTGTAGAGAATGGTATTTTATAGGTGCCTGTAAAATTTCAGCTCAATCGGAGCACCGTAGGACGTGAAAAGTCCAAAATACCCTCACTGTTCTAAGTATTTCCCAGCAGTCCGTTTCAGCAGTTGGGTCCAGTTTATCACGATTTTTGACCAGGATCCATTCTGATTTAGCTCTGGACCAAAACATGAAAGTTGTAGTGCTATGAAGTAGCTTTAAAATGCCTCTAAGAACACCTGATTCAGACTTGTGTACACTGAGTTAGGTTCATTACAGTGTTCTGCGTTTAAACAACCGACGAATTGGTTTCTGGTTTAGTAATTCGAGAATTTGACTAAGTTACATTAGAAACTGGACTACGTTATCTTCATGAATGTTGTAGCTCTGTGTCTTAGTTTCGAAACGGCGTAGGTTTCGTTTTAATCCGATAAGCGTAGCCTCGGATATGGTATTACCGCATTTGTACGTCAAATCTGTCTTGAACTAAATTGCGTTTCTGCACTTGTACTTAATACGATTCTTGTTATTATGATATTGTGAGCCTATGGAATGGCTCTTGGCTTGAATTGTTTTCATATGTGATGTTGGGTTGTTGTTGAAGAAAAATAATGAAGCCTAAATGGCTGGAAATTAGGTAAACACAAAGGGCATGCTGCCCGAATTTTTTACTCGAGGACTTTGCGACTTGAGTGAAGGTTAAGTGATTATCACTTGAACTATCGAGGACCTTTGCCTCTTGTTTATCGAGGGTTATACGTTAGAACTTGGCCGAACTTGTACCCTTGAGAAATGAAATAATGATTGCTCGGAATATGTTTTCCTTGTACTTTCGACTCGCATGGCATTTTCAAGTACAAATGTCACAAAGTTTTATCGTTTAAAAAGCGAGCAAGTGTTTCACGACTACTCTCCAAGTGAATTCCAATTTCTTGAATTTTATTGAACGAAACGTCTAAGTTTCGAACTCTAGTCATGTTTCAAAGTTCTCAAACTGAGTTTTATCGCAGATTTGGACTCCGAACCCGGAGTATAACCTGAAAGTGACCAGTAAAGGCACTATATCTTTTGGTGAGTGCTTTCAAATACCGAATTGCACTAGACACTTGAACTTGATACGTGACCAATATGATTACATGTTATATACGTGAATTGTTAGGGCAAGAGTGTACTTTATCGCACTTGCCCTTACGTGATATACTTGTTTATTGTTGCAATTGACTTGATATACTTGTTATGATGCGCGCACTTCCTGGAATTCCAGAAACCCTGTGGCGAGTTACTCTAGTCGAGCCGGCAAGGGCTTGGTCGATTGGGTAACGAACCCTGGGTCTCTTGTATTGTCGAGTGGAGTGATACCTCCTCGACTAATCGGTATACTCGAGTATTACCACCCGTGTTCTTGAGGATTTTGGGCCCAGCTGGGGGTTGAACGGTGGACGGAGAGTCGTTTAAGTGGTGTTCTACTGGATTGGTTACTTACTTGAAAGTTGACGGAGTGTCAACTACTACGTGATCAAGCCTCTGGAGATGCGATTGGGAATTTGGCTCCTGAGAGCCTTCCGTATCCTTATACTTGAAAATGATTATTGCTTATCAGATTGTTGTTTCTTTTGAAAACCAAAAGCATTTTACACTAGTTCATTTGGAAATTTGCTACTTGAAGTGTTGGTGTTCACCTTCCTGAACTTGTTAAGCTCGCTATCTTTTGCTACTTTTAATATGGTCAATTTGTTATTTGAGACCTCACTGGGCTTTTAGCTCATTCCACTCCATTTGTTTTCCTTTCAGGGGTACGAGCGAGATAAGAGATATGTAAAGTCTAGCATAGACTAGTTGTTTGATTTTTGACTTGTACTCGCGTTATTTCTCGGATGGAACATGTTGTACTTGGATTGTATACGTTTTGAACTAGTTTGGTATATTAAGACTTTGTACCTTGATTTTCATCAGTGTAAATTCTAAGCTTGAATTGCGATGTTAATTATAGTCCATGGATGTATGCACATGATTCGAGTAGTGAGTGAGTGAGTCCTGGCGAGAGCTGGGCAGGCGGTCCGCCAAACCCTTTGGTACGCCTTAGGGGGAGGTGGGGCCGTCACAATTGGTATCAGAGCTCCTATCGAGCTCATGCCGGGAGAAGGTTCTTGGACTGTGGGGATTGACTTGTTAAGTATGGAACAATTGTCTATTGTTGGGGACCTTAGATATGTATGTTGGGTAGGAATCTCTAATACGGGTGATTTGCTCTTGAGCCTGGCCAGCTTGAGTGGTGAATTATCGTATTTTCGGATTCTTGTCCCCGAATACCAAAGAGTGACATCTTTATGATCAGTTGAGATCTCGTGTAATATTCGGATAAGTTTGGATGGTGAAAGCAAAGGCACAGGGGATGCGAATAGTATGGACTTGAAATATATTGAGGATATTCATGGGATTTGGGATCCTTCTTATTCACGTGTTTCGAGCCTTGATTAAGTGTAGTGCCTGAACGATACCTAGGGTTAATGCTCTATAAGCTATATGACTTGTTTTGATCGAATGTGTTGTATTGCCTTGTTTTATGATTTAGAGGGGTTTATGATTTGCAATATTCTGTTTTATGTTGTTTATATTGAGATAGTTACTTAGTGGTTATATTCTCCCATTAATTAGTTGGTTATATTGCTATAGTTGGTTAGCTGCGAAACATGGAGGATAAAAGAAGTCGGACCAAGAAAACTAACCGAGAACGCGGTTCTAGGCGAGGCCGTGAAGGTGACCAAGCACAGGAACCGGTGCCAGAGCTGAGAGAGGAAAGGGAGGCAGCGGTTGAGCAGCAACCTGAACCCCAGACTGCCGGGGGAGATCAGGTGGCCACTGCCATCCAACAGATGACTAATATTTTGACTCGGTTGGTGGAGCAACAGGGTCAAGGTTCTGTAAATCAACCTAGAGACCTTGATTCAGGGCAAGATAGAGCCTTGGAGAGATTCCAAAAATTCTCTCCACCCAAGTTTTTAGGAGGGCCAGACCCGTATGAGGCTGAGAAATGGCTGGAGGCCATGGTAAATATTTTTGCTGCCCTAAACTATATGGAAGAGAGACAAGTCCAATTTGCTGTATTTCAGTTCGAGGGGCCAGCTAGGGCCTGGTGGAATGTAGTAAGGGCCAAATGGGAGAGAGAAGGAACTGCATGGACTTGGCTAAATTTTGTGCAGGATTTTAATGAGAAATATCTTCCTCCCATCGTCCAGGAGAAGCGAGAGGACGATTTCATTAAACTTCATCAGGGAATGATGAGTGTAACTGAGTATGAGACTCAGTTTACCAAATTGTCTAAATTCGCTCCCGAATTGATTGCTACGGAACCAAGGAAAGTACGAAGGTTTATACAAGGGCTAAATGTGGAGTTACAAGAAGCCTTAGCGGCGGTCCAAATTAATACATTCACAGAGGTTCTGGAGAAAGCCTTGAGGATAGAGACTGCTAGGGCACAAGTGAGAGCTTTTCACGCAAAAAGGAGAGGTGCGCCTGGTGGAAGTCAAAGGCAAGGACAAAGTGCTATAGATATGCCACCTCCTAAGATAGGTCGAGAAGATGGTAGTGAGAAAATTTCAAGGACGTCTAAGGAAAGTACTCCAAGGGGAGCTTCGCGTGGCTGGGGTCAAGCAAGAGGTGCCTCACAAGGAGGTCAGACCTCAACCCCTCAAGTACCTTGCGGGTACTGTGGGAAGGCCAATCACGTGGAGAGTGATTGTTGGCGAAAGGCGGGAAAATGTTTATGGTGTGGTAGCACCGAACACCAGCTTGCAACCTGTCCCCGTAGATCACGTCTAAACCCTGAACAAGCAAGTGTAGGAGGGACTAAGCCAAGAGTGCCAGCTAGAACGTATGCCTTGAACCAACAGGCAGTACCTGAACCAACAGAGATAGTAGAAGGTACGATTCGTGATTTCTATTGTTTCCCTAAGTTTTGGCTATAGTGAGACCTGAGAGTCGGAAATGAATATATAAGGAAAATACCCTACGTTATTCGAAGTGCATGTATGAATTTCGAGGACGAAATTCTTCTAAGGAGGGGAGATTGTAACATCCCGAATATTAGGAGGTTGGTTATGAAGAAAATATTAAAGTGTATTTCTTTGGGTTTGATTTAAAACCCAATTTTGTTTAAAAAAAAAAAAGAGATTTGAAACCCTAAAATTTTAGCCAAAAACCCTAGTTTACCTGTGACTAACCGGTTTTCCTAAATCTCTCATATTTTTATTGAAACCCTAGTTTTAATTACTGGAATTGGAAAATTCCTCACGTTTTCTTAAAAATCTCCTTTTATTTGCAAATTATCATTTATTAAAGCCCTACTATCCAATTGTTCAACTATAAGAGTAAATAAACCTAGAAAATAAGGTTTTACACTTCGGTTTCAAGATTTGAGCAAAATTAGGGTTTTGTGATTTTTCCGCCGGATGAATTTTCGGTACTGGCCAAGGATCAATTTGATGATTAAAAGTGACTTTTAAGTGAGAAATAATATGTGAGTAGTAGCAATGATATAAGGTTAGTGAATGAGAAGTAAAAACCCTAGTACGTGAGTTTTTAAGAAAAATGGCGCGAACCGGCGGGTCCCGCGCATTACCAATTGAACGCACCACTTGACCCCCACTTTCTTGCACCACAAGCTCATTGATATTTGAGCCAAAATATCTTCCTAAATTACAGCTGAGGTGGACGAAATTTGTGGCTTATAAGCAAGGGAAGAAAGAGAAAAATTAGTGGCTAGGATTAGTCCAAGTGTTTAGCCAAATTTGTGGTCACAATAAGCCTTAACCTTCTTACTTCCTTATAAGATAAAATTAGCTAAGTCTTCTTCTTATTTCTGCTGGAAAAACCGAGAGAGAGAGGGAAGAAAACACCAAGGGAGAAAAACTTCATCTCTTCTCCAATCCAACAACTAAGTGAGGAATCCAACAAAATAAACCGATTAAACTTGTTCTTGAGTGATTAGTTAGTGGTTTGTGGTGAGACTTTGGAAGGAGGAAGCTTGGATTGCTCTTAGTGATCTCTTGTCAAGGTAAGCAAGCCTATGTCTCCAAGTTTTACTTTTAATCTAGTTAAATTAAGCTAGCAACTTGATTTTTGTGGTGAATAATGGATGCAATCATGATTTAGGGGTTTTTCCCTTTTGGTATTATGAACTAGGGCTTGCTGATTTTCTGCCCAAAATTGATGTATGATATATATGTTGCAATTAAAGTTATATAAGGTTGTTTAGTGGTGATTGGAACCAGAAATTTGAGGAAATTACACTTAAAGCTAAAAATTCCAGATTTCTGGAAAATTACCCAAACATTCTGTCCGAAATTTTATCTATGTGTTAGAGGCCGAATTGGCCTTGGGTCAAAGAAGTAAAGTTGTAGAGAATGGTATTTTATAGGTGCCTGTAAAATTTCAGCTCAATCGGAGCACCGTAGGACGTGAAAAGTCCAAAATACCCTCACTGTTCTAAGTATTTCCCAGCAGTCCGTTTCAGCAGTTGGGTCCAGTTTATCACGATTTTTGACCAGGATCCATTCTGATTTAGCTCTGGACCAAAACATGAAAGTTGTAGTGCTATGAAGTAGCTTTAAAATGCCTCTAAGAACACCTGATTCAGACTTGTGTACACTGAGTTAGGTTCATTACAGTGTTCTGCGTTTAAACAACCGACGAATTGGTTTCTGGTTTAGTAATTCGAGAATTTGACTAAGTTACATTAGAAACTGGACTACGTGATCTTCATGAATGTTGTAGCTCTGTGTCTTAGTTTCGAAACGGCGTAGGTTTCGTTTTAATCCGATAAGCGTAGCCTCGGATATGGTATTACCGCATTTGTACGTCAAATCTGTCTTGAACTAAATTGCGTTTCTGCACTTGTACTTAATACGATTCTTGTTATTATGATATTGTGAGCCTATGGAATGGCTCTTGGCTTGAATTGTTTTCATATGTGATGTTGGGTTGTTGTTGAAGAAAAATAATGAAGCCTAAATGGCTGGAAATTAGGTAAACACAAAGGGCATGCTGCCCGAATTTTTACTCGAGGACTTTGCGACTTGAGTGAAGGTTAAGTGATTATCACTTGAACTATCGAGGACCTTTGCCTCTTGTTTATCGAGGGTTATACGTTAGAACTTGGCCGAACTTGTACCCTTGAGAAATGAAATAATGATTGCTCGGAATATGTTTTCCTTGTACTTTCGACTCGCATGGCATTTTCAAGTACAAATGTCACAAAGTTTTATCGTTTAAAAAGCGAGCAAGTGTTTCACGACTACTCTCCAAGTGAATTCCAATTTCTTGAATTTTATTGAACGAAACGTCTAAGTTTCGAACTCTAGTCATGTTTCAAAGTTCTCAAACTGAGTTTTATCGCAGATTTGGACTCCGAACCCGGAGTATAACCTGAAAGTGACCAGTAAAGGCACTATATCTTTTGGTGAGTGCTTTCAAATACCGAATTGCACTAGACACTTGAACTTGATACGTGACCAATATGATTACATGTTATATACGTGAATTGTTAGGGCAAGAGTGTACTTTATCGCACTTGCCCTTACGTGATATACTTGTTTATTGTTGCAATTGACTTGATATACTTGTTATGATGCGCGCACTTCCTGGAATTCCAGAAACCCTGTGGCGAGTTACTCTAGTCGAGCCGGCAAGGGCTTGGTCGATTGGGTAACGAACCCTGGGTCTCTTGTATTGTCGAGTGGAGTGATACCTCCTCGACTAATCGGTATACTCGAGTATTACCACCCGTGTTCTTGAGGATTTTGGGCCCAGCTGGGGGTTGAACGGTGGACGGAGAGTCGTTTAAGTGGTGTTCTACTGGATTGGTTACTTACTTGAAAGTTGACGGAGTGTCAACTACTACGTGATCAAGCCTCTGGAGATGCGATTGGGAATTTGGCTCCTGAGAGCCTTCCGTATCCTTATACTTGAAAATGATTATTGCTTATCAGATTGTTGTTTCTTTTGAAAACCAAAAGCATTTTACACTAGTTCATTTGGAAATTTGCTACTTGAAGTGTTGGTGTTCACCTTCCTGAACTTGTTAAGCTCGCTATCTTTTGCTACTTTTAATATGGTCAATTTGTTATTTGAGACCTCACTGGGCTTTTAGCTCATTCCACTCCATTTGTTTTCCTTTCAGGGGTACGAGCGAGATAAGAGATATGTAAAGTCTAGCATAGACTAGTTGTTTGATTTTTGACTTGTACTCGCGTTATTTCTCGGATGGAACATGTTGTACTTGGATTGTATACGTTTTGAACTAGTTTGGTATATTAAGACTTTGTACCTTGATTTTCATCAGTGTAAATTCTAAGCTTGAATTGCGATGTTAATTATAGTCCATGGATGTATGCACATGATTCGAGTAGTGAGTGAGTGAGTCCTGGCGAGAGCTGGGCAGGCGGTCCGCCAAACCCTTTGGTACGCCTTAGGGGGAGGTGGGGCCGTCACAAGAGTGGTTTGACTCGAGACTTTTGAAGATGTAAATATAACTTTTGGGATTGTATATATTGTATTTAGTGCTCTTTCGAACTTTAAGATTTGAGTCCTGGCGCGAGCTAGGCAGGCGGCCCGCCGATACCCTTGGGTCCGCCCTTGGGAGAAGTGGGGTCGTCACAGTTGGTATCAGAGCGCCTAGGTTAGAGGACTTGGGCAATTGTGGGACCTACGTGATAGGCACTAGGCATATCTGATTCTTTTAAGTTGAATGATATCTTTTAAGCTGAAATGCCGGTTGACTGACGACTTAATGTTTTGTAGGTATGTATCAGGGCGGTTCGAGTGATGCGGGACCCAGTGGTGTGGGACTGAGACCTCCGAGTAGGAGGGGCCCAGAGGATCGAGCGCTGCGTAAGCGGGCGATCCGTTATAGGCAGAGGTTGGGAGAGCCTTACACTTTGTACTCCCCATTTGGCCAGGTGTCGCGCCGACCCTGCGCGTGTTGGTCTACGTATGGCTATCCCGACGAGGTAGTCATAGCATTGGATGACGAGCGTTATTACCTCGACAGGACGGTCGAGACTCTGAGGGCACAGCTAGACGAGGCTAGAGCGGTTGGCCGTGAGCAGGCGAGGCGTGTGGGATACTTGGAGCGGGGTCTCCGAGAGGAGAGAGAGAGGACGGATGCTTTGCACCGTCAGCTTCAGGACACACACCAGCACCTCTTCGCTATGAAGAGGCAGCTGAGGGACAGGGCTCGGAGTATGTCTGTTGACTGCGAGCTCTTACTAGATTTGGCCGCAGAGGCCCCGCCACGAGCCACCGGTCTGGAGAGGATGGACGAGGTGGACACGTTAGGTTCCGTTGGGAACCTGGGCCCTAGGGGAGGCGATTAGGGTCGCTTTTCTACTTTTGCTTAGCTAGTGTATGACTTTTGTTAAAACTAATTCGGCTAATTCCTTTTGTTACTTGGCCGACTAACTAGATTTTTGGAGCCGGAATGCTCGTGTATATTGGGTTTTGTACCGACTGGAGGTCGGTAATGTGTAAATCTTTTGGTGTGACTTTGTAAATACGTGTATATATTTGAATAGAATTTTGAACTTGCCTTTTTTGTGCCTTTTGTGTATAAGTTTTGTGTTTCTTCTTTTGCTCATAATCTGGATAATAAGCATACGTATTGTTCCGAATTATAGACTTGTACACTAAATGGCCTCCGGTACTCGAGGTGGAGGTAGAGGGCGAGGACGAGGCCCTGAAATGGAACATGAACAAGAGCCAGACCAAGTAGCTACAGCCATCCAGCGAATGGCTGACTTGATGGAACGTATGATTGACCAACAGGGTCAGGGCCACGGGAATGCTGTTGGAAACCCTGGACATAATCCGGGACATAATCATGAGGGCGAGGACCGTGCCTTAGAACGGTTCCAAAAGTTTGCACCTCCTAAGTTCCTAGGGGGACCTAATCCAGATCTAGCCGAAACCTGGATGGACCGTATGCTCGATATATTTGCCGCGCTTAGGTATTCGGAAGAGCGGCAGATATCTTTTGCTGCGTTCCAGTTTGAAGGAGCCGCCCGAGCCTGGTGGAACGTGATCAGAGCCAAATGGGAGCGGGAACAGACCCCTTGGACCTGGATCAATTTCACACGAGAATTTAACGAAAAATATTTACCTCCCATTGTACAAGAGAAACGGGAAGACGATTTTATCCGCCTGCGTCAAGGGACATTGAGTGTAGCGGAGTACGAGACCCAGTTTACAAAGCTCTCTCGTTTTGCCCCGGAGTTGGTGCTAACGGAGCGAAAACGAATCCGCCGCTTCGTTCAAGGTTTAAATGTGGAGATCCAGGAGGCACTGGCAGCTGCTCAGCTGGATACGTTTGGTCAGGCATTAGAAAAAGCACAACGGATTGAGACAGCTAGGGGACAAGTAAAATCCTTTCATGAGAGGAAACGAAGACAACCCGATTCGAGCCATTTTGTGACTGGACAGAGCTCGCAAAGTGAGCCACCTTCTAAGAAGAGTCAAGGAACAGATGGTCCTCGACCCGCAGGAACCCTAAACCAGGGTAATTTTGGAAGAGGTCGTGTGAGGACCTAGTCCGTTCGTACGTTGAGATTAGGGTTATTCATTATTTGTACGGTTAAATTAAGGTTTTAGGGCTAAGGAGAAACCCTAATCTCGGCCAAGATTGAAAACCCTAACTTTGCTTACGATAAAACCCTAGTTTATGCGGTATTCTAGTGTGTGTTTTGGCACAAGAAAAAAAATAGGATTCGTTATAGTTTACAGAGGATTAATAAGTTTGAAAATGGTTAGTAAACTCCGGATTAGTAAACCTCTAGTGTCACAATGTTAGAAAGCTTAAGTGGAGTTTTATTTATCGCCCGTCTTTTTCCACATTTTCTTTATTAGAAAAATTTCCCAGATAAATTTTATGAGTAAATATAGGTTTTAGATGATTTTTCTAGTATCGGTTAGTTTTTGAGAAATTAAGAATGTATATCGGACGTGGGACCCACTAGTGCGAAAAGTTCGGAAAAAATTCAGCCAACTAGGTTAAGTTTTGGATACTGGGTTTAAATTATCGGGTGTGAAGAGATATTTATAGGTAGTAAGTGGATAGGTGGAGGAGAGAGAAAAAAAAAAGGTAGGCAAGTCATCATGAGGGACAAGTGTCACCAAATGGTTGGAAGAAACTTTTGACCATTATTTCTTGTCTTACCATTTGATTTAAATCAACTAAAAATCACCAAAAAATCATCAAAAATTCAGCACATTGTGGCCGACTCTCTCTCTCTCCTTTCCTCCCTCTCTCTCTAAGAAAAAGAAAGAAAACACTCCAAGCTTTGCTCCAATCTACCAAATCAACCATAGAAACTTGTTTTTGCTCCATCAAATCACTTAAGGAAGTGTTGGTGAGTTGTTGTGTGAAGTTTGTTGGAAAGTAAGGAGACCAATAGCTCTCTCTCTCTTGTGTTCTAGGTGAGTGGTGTATGAACTCTCTCCTTCATCTTATGACGCTTAATTGATGCTTAGTAGGAATTAAAGTGATGAAAATTGTGGTTTATTTCTTGTTTTTGGATGAATTGATGAAGTTTTCAATTTATTGGGATTATTTCTGTTTTATTATGAACTTGATGGGGTGGCCTTGTGTGATGTGTGGAAATGAGGTTTAATAACTCTAGTAAGTGTAAATGATTGATAATTGCAAGCAATTTTGGGTTTGGAGGAAATTTCAGCAAAGTAGGGTTTCATACCCCCAATTTCTGTCCGGTTTTGTATCTTAGGGTTAGAGGCCGAATTGGCCTTTGCTTAAAACATGAAAGTTGTAGGTATTGATGTGTTTGAGGTGCCTGTAAAATTTCAGGCCAATCGGAGTAGCGTAGCTCATGAAAAGATGGAATTACCCTTGCTGTCCTGTTTTTACCCGAACTTGAAAACTGCTTCAGTAATTGGCTATTTTGGTTGGGATTACTTCTGATTTGGGTTTTGGTGCCTTCTTAGGAAATGTAGCCCCTTGAGTCCTGAGTATGTCTGTAAAATTTCAGGTCAAACAAGTTAGCGTATTCTGAGTTATAGACAAAACCCTCAGGCCTGTTTTAGACATTGGTTTGTGTACGTTTTGAATTTCAGCTTCTGCCCGTGATTTTTCGGTTTTGATCCCGTACGAACTGGGTGCTGATCCCTTCATAAGAAATTTAGATCTTGATCTTAGCTTCGAAACGGTATAAAGTACGCCGAAATCCGAGTTCCGTAGCCCCTGTTATGATCAAAACAATATCGCTCGTCAGAACTGCCTTGTATCTGGACAGTTCTGACGGGTACCTTGGCACTCGATTTTCGTTCTGTTCTGAGTGGATTCAAGTCTTGGCCAAAACATCAAAGTTTTAACCTTATATTTCAGCTTTCTAACGCCTCTGGAGTTTCTTGATTTCGATTCCTGAGCCGTGAGTTATGGCCTTGCAAACAGGGCCTGTGTGGTAAACCGCAATGAAACAGCTGGCACTATTTCGTGCATTTTTGACCTATACCTATTGCGATCTGGGTTGAGATGTCTAAAGGGAAGTTGTAGCCCTTCCTCTTAGCTTCGCAACGGTACCTCATGTACCTTGATCCGATACTCCTAGCCTAACTTTTGACCAAAACGGTTTGAGATGGCAGTTGTGGCCGTTTCCGTTTGCCGTTCCGCGCGCGCGCGTGCGCCCCTTTTTGCCGTTTCCGCAAATTACGTGTGCCAATTTTGCCGTCTTACTTGTTTTGGATCGGTTCGTAGTCGTTTGTGACATAAGTGATAAAATCTTGTATTTCAGATAGTGGTGAGCTAGGCGGAGCCGGTGGGGCCCACTACTAGCGATCACGCGCGAAGCAATCTTGTACTACTTTTGGTATTTTGAGTAAGTATTCAGGCCAGTTTGGTGTGTTTTCTTTGCTATGTGTTTGAGATATGTGAAAAGGGCACTTAGGCGAGGGTGTACTTTATCTCACTCGACCTAAACCCTAATTTGGATGTATAATTGTACTTGGCATATGTATATGAACCTTTTGGAACCAAAACCCTTGAGCTAGTGGCTCGGGGCGACTTTCGTATAAAGTTTGTGAAGTTTGCAAAGTTTGTGATTTTGAATACTTTTGTGAAGTTTGTGAGTTTGGGGCGAACTCTTGACCTGGTTGGACTATTCGAGCCGGTTAGGGCTTGGTCGAAGGCAGTCCAACTTAGTCTGAGGTCACCAAGTTTGTAGGTTCATGTTATGAACCAATTTTGTAAATCCGGTTCACCGAGAAGGTGACCAAGTTTGTGACCCGAGCTTGTGACTCAAGCTCAAGTTTGTGATTTCGTTCGCCCGGGCAAGTTTGTGAGGTGACTGGCCAGTGAGGGTGATAAGGTGTCGGTGGGTGTACAAGTGAAGTTCTACGGACTATTATTTGCAGTCGACGGAGTGTCGGCAGGAGATCACGCATGGCACATGACTTGGCTTTGGAGCCATCTGTATCCTTATTATGTGATGTTACTTTTCTGCTTTTGCTTTACTCTTATTGTGTAACTGTTACGTGAAATTTATGCTTTCGCCCCTGTTTACTTACTAAGCATATAGCTTACCCCATTCCTTTTGTTTTCCTTAGCAGGGGCCGACGCGGGGACTTTTGGCTCGTATACTAGTATAGTTAGTTTGGCTTGTAATAGTTGAACAGTTAGGATGTTTGTTTTTGTTTTGGTGGTTTGACTCGATACTTTTGGAGAATGTAATTATAACTCTTTTGGGATTGTATATATTGTATTTAGTGCTCTTTCGAACTTTAAGTTTTGAGTCCTGGCGCGAGCTAGGCAGGCGGCCCGCCGATACCCTTGGGTTCGCCCTTGGGAGAAGTGGGGTCGTCACAGTTGCTACTCTAACGCCCCTGGCCAATATTGTCCCACAGTTAACCACCCCATTGGGCCGTGGGTTTTGTTCCCGGAGGTGGGGTTATACCCACAACAAGTGAAGAGCCCAAGCCCGCAGGTCAAGAAGCCCAGCACCCCTCCAAAAGGCCTCGGTCAGGTGGGTTAACCACGACAGGCTATTAAAGCAGCCCCAGGACTTCCTCCCTAGCCGATGTGGGATCATTACAATCCACCCCCCTTAGGGAACCCAGCGTCCTCGCTGGCACACCGGGGTCGGGAGTCGGCTCTGATACCAACTCTAACGCCCCTGGCCAATATTGTCCCACAGTTAACCACCCCATTGGGCCGTGGGTTTTGTTCCCGGAGGTGGGGTTATACCCACAACAAGTGAAGTTCTACGGACTATTATTTGCAGTCGACGGAGTGTCGGCAGGAGATCACGCATGGCACATGACTTGGCTTTGGAGCCATCTGTATCCTTATTATGTGATGTTACTTTTCTGCTTTTGCTTTACTCTTATTGTGTAACTGTTACGTGAAATTTATGCTTTCGCCCCTGTTTACTTACTAAGCATATAGCTTACCCCATTCCTTTTGTTTTCCTTAGCAGGGGCCGACGCGGGGACTTTTGGCTCGTATACTATTATAGTTAGATTGGCTTGTAATAGTTGAACAGTTAGGATGTTTGTTTTTGTTTTGGTGGTTTGACTCGATACTTTTGGAGAATGTAATTATAACTCTTTTGGGATTGTATATATTGTATTTAGTGCTCTTTCGAACTTTAAGTTTTGAGTCCTGGCGCGAGCTAGGCAGGCGGCCCGCCGATACCCTTGGGTTCGCCCTTGGGAGAAGTGGGGTCGTCACAGTTGGTATCAGAGCTTAGGCTTCCGATCTCTGTAGTGTATCCTAGGCTTGAAGTTTAGGATGCCGGACTATGGGATACTTGGCTATTAAGGTAAATATTGAATGCTAAGATTTTGATATTGACTTTTGTAATTTTTTCCATAAGGCAAAGTGGGGATTGAGTTGATTGCACTTGGAGATGGCCAGTCCCAGTGTGAATCGATTTGGTTCTTACTTAATATTGAAGTTAGCTATTTGGACCTATTTTTTAGGTTTGCACCCTAGGGCCGCCGGGGCGGTGCTAGTGGATTAGGTAGGTTCCGTAGGGGAGGCGCGTAGGGCCGTTGATGGGATTTCCTTTTGACTATCTGATATGTTTATTTTGTTATATCTGCCATGTTTATTTTGTTATAACCAGCATGCCTGGTTTCTTTTGTTACCCGGTGATTGACTACATTTTTGGAGCCGTAGTGCTCACGTAAATAATGGATTTTGCACCTACCGGATGTCGGATAACTTGTATATTTTTAGTGTGACTTTGTAAAAATATGTATATTTGAGTATAATCTTTTGAGCTTATTTGTTTGAACCCGACTTTTGAACTTATTTGAGTACTTGTGTGGTTGTAGACCGGCTACTACTCGTGTGGTTGAACTTTTGAGGAATTACCTGTTGTGTACTTGACTGCTTTTGAGGATTATTTGATCTGATTAGTGCAAGTTGGAATTTCGAGGACGAAATTCTTTTAAGTGGGGGAGATTGTGAGGACCTAGTCCGTTCGTACGTTGAGATTAGGGTTATTCATTATTTGTACGGTTAAATTAAGGTTTTAGGGCTAAGGAGAAACCCTAATCTCGGCCAAGATTGAAAACCCTAACTTTGCTTACGATAAAACCCTAGTTTATGCGGTATTCTAGTGTGTGTTTTGGCACAAGAAAAAAAATAGGATTCGTTATAGTTTACAGAGGATTAATAAGTTTGAAAATGGTTAGTAAACTCCGGATTAGTAAACCTCTAGTGTCACAATGTTAGAAAGCTTAAGTGGAGTTTTATTTATCGCCCGTCTTTTTCCACATTTTCTTTATTAGAAAAATTTCCCAGATAAATTTTATGAGTAAATATAGGTTTTAGATGATTTTTCTAGTATCGGTTAGTTTTTGAGAAATTAAGAATGTATATCGGACGTGGGACCCACTAGTGCGAAAAGTTCGGAAAAATTCAGCCAACTAGGTTAAGTTTTGGATACTGGGTTTAAATTATCGGGTGTGAAGAGATATTTATAGGTAGTAAGTGGATAGGTGGAGGAGAGAGAAAAAAAAAAGGTAGGCAAGTCATCATGAGGGACAAGTGTCACCAAATGGTTGGAAGAAACTTTTGACCATTATTTCTTGTCTTACCATTTGATTTAAATCAACTAAAAATCACCAAAAATCATCAAAAATTCAGCACATTGTGGCCGACTCTCTCTCTCTCCTTTCCTCCCTCTCTCTCTAAGAAAAAGAAAGAAAACACTCCAAGCTTTGCTCCAATCTACCAAATCAACCATAGAAACTTGTTTTTGCTCCATCAAATCACTTAAGGAAGTGTTGGTGAGTTGTTGTGTGAAGTTTGTTGGAAAGTAAGGAGACCAATAGCTCTCTCTCTCTTGTGTTCTAGGTGAGTGGTGTATGAACTCTCTCCTTCATCTTATGACGCTTAATTGATGCTTAGTAGGAATTAAAGTGATGAAAATTGTGGTTTATTTCTTGTTTTTGGATGAATTGATGAAGTTTTCAATTTATTGGGATTATTTCTGTTTTATTATGAACTTGATGGGGTGGCCTTGTGTGATGTGTGGAAATGAGGTTTAATAACTCTAGTAAGTGTAAATGATTGATAATTGCAAGCAATTTTGGGTTTGGAGGAAATTTCAGCAAAGTAGGGTTTCATACCCCCAATTTCTGTCCGGTTTTGTATCTTAGGGTTAGAGGCCGAATTGGCCTTTGCTTAAAACATGAAAGTTGTAGGTATTGATGTGTTTGAGGTGCCTGTAAAATTTCAGGCCAATCGGAGTAGCGTAGCTCATGAAAAGATGGAATTACCCTTGCTGTCCTGTTTTTACCCGAACTTGAAAACTGCTTCAGTAATTGGCTATTTTGGTTGGGATTACTTCTGATTTGGGTTTTGGTGCCTTCTTAGGAAATGTAGCCCCTTGAGTCCTGAGTATGTCTGTAAAATTTCAGGTCAAACAAGTTAGCGTATTCTGAGTTATAGACAAAACCCTCAGGCCTGTTTTAGACATTGGTTTGTGTACGTTTTGAATTTCAGCTTCTGCCCGTGATTTTTCGGTTTTGATCCCGTACGAACTGGGTGCTGATCCCTTCATAAGAAATTTAGATCTTGATCTTAGCTTCGAAACGGTATAAAGTACGCCGAAATCCGAGTTCCGTAGCCCCTGTTATGATCAAAACAATATCGCTCGTCAGAACTGCCTTGTATCTGGACAGTTCTGACGGGTACCTTGGCACTCGATTTTCGTTCTGTTCTGAGTGGATTCAAGTCTTGGCCAAAACATCAAAGTTTTAACCTTATATTTCAGCTTTCTAACGCCTCTGGAGTTTCTTGATTTTGATTCCTGAGCCGTGAGTTATGGCCTTGCAAACAGGGCCTGTGTGGTAAACCGCAATGAAACAGCTGGCACTATTTCGTGCATTTTTGACCTATACCTATTGCGATCTGGGTTGAGATGTCTAAAGGGAAGTTGTAGCCCTTCCTCTTAGCTTCGCAACGGTACCTCATGTACCTTGATCCGATACTCCTAGCCTAACTTTTGACCAAAACGGTTTGAGATGGCAGTTGTGGCCGTTTCCGTTTGCCGTTCCGCGCGCGCGCGTGCGCCCCTTTTTGCCGTTTCCGCAAATTACGTGTGCCAATTTTGCCGTCTTACTTGTTTTGGATCGGTTCGTAGCCGTTTGTGACATAAGTGATAAAATCTTGTATTTCAGATAGTGGTGAGCTAGGCGGAGCCGGTGGGGCCCACTACTAGCGATCACGCGCGAAGCAATCTTGTACTACTTTTGGTATTTTGAGTAAGTATTCAGGCCAGTTTGGTGTGTTTTCTTTGCTATGTGTTTGAGATATGTGAAAAGGGCACTTAGGCGAGGGTGTACTTTATCTCACTCGACCTAAACCCTAATTTGGATGTATAATTGTACTTGGCATATGTATATGAACCTTTTGGAACCAAAACCCTTGAGCTAGTGGCTCGGGGCGACTTTCGTATAAAGTTTGTGAAGTTTGCAAAGTTTGTGATTTTGAATACTTTTGTGAAGTTTGTGAGTTTGGGGCGAACTCTTGACCTGGTTGGACTATTCGAGCCGGTTAGGGCTTGGTCGAAGGCAGTCCAACTTAGTCTGAGGTCACCAAGTTTGTAGGTTCATGTTATGAACCAATTTTGTAAATCCGGTTCACCGAGAAGGTGACCAAGTTTGTGACCCGAGCTTGTGACTCAAGCTCAAGTTTGTGATTTCGTTCGCCCGGGCAAGTTTGTGAGGTGACTGGCCAGTGAGGGTGATAAGGTGTCGGTGGGTGTACAAGTGAAGTTCTACGGACTATTATTTGCAGTCGACGGAGTGTCGGCAGGAGATCACGCATGGCACATGACTTGGCTTTGGAGCCATCTGTATCCTTATTATGTGATGTTACTTTTCTGCTTTTGCTTTACTCTTATTGTGTAACTGTTACGTGAAATTTATGCTTTCGCCCCTGTTTACTTACTAAGCATATAGCTTACCCCATTCCTTTTGTTTTCCTTAGCAGGGGCCGACGCGGGGACTTTTGGCTCGTATACTAGTATAGTTAGTTTGGCTTGTAATAGTTGAACAGTTAGGATGTTTGTTTTTGTTTTGGTGGTTTGACTCGATACTTTTGGAGAATGTAATTATAACTCTTTTGGGATTGTATATATTGTATTTAGTGCTCTTTCGAACTTTAAGTTTTGAGTCCTGGCGCGAGCTAGGCAGGCGGCCCGCCGATACCCTTGGGTTCGCCCTTGGGAGAAGTGGGGTCGTCACAGGTCGAATAGGGCAAGAGCCCCAGAGGAGTGCCCAGCGTGGAGGGCCTAGTGCGGGCATTAAGCCAATCTGTGGATTCTGTGGGGCCAATCACACTGACGAAAACTGCTGGAAGAACAGTTCGATCCGAAGATGCTATAAGTGTGGTAGTACAGAACATCTGATCGCCCAGTGCCCGAAGTCACAAAAGGAGAAACCCAAGCAACCGACTGAAGGGACTACCGCTAAGCCATCAAATGCAGGGGAAAATCGAGCCAAAGGGCCAGCCAGGGTCTATGCGATGGGTCAACCTGAGATGATTAATCCTTCGGCAGGTTTCGAAGGTACGCTTCGACCAAAGAATTAATTTCGAGGACGAAATTGTCCTAAGTGGGGGAGATTGTGAGGCCCCAGTCCATTCTACGTTGATATATTCATTAGTTAGGCGGTAACGTTTGGTTTTGTGAGTATTTCGAAAACCCTAAGTAGGGAGTAAGATTTAAACTCTAGTTTTGTATTCGAACAAGTTTGAGTGGTGATTAAAGTTAGTTATGTTAATGTGTGTTTTAGTGTGGGTAAGTATAGGATTTAATCCATTTTGTATAGATTAATTAAGTTTAAGAAGGTTAGAAACCCGAAGTGAACAAAAACCCTAATTTCCGGTTAAGCTTGGAAACCCGTCTTTTCTACATTTTTCTGTATTAGAAAAATTCCCCAGATAATTTTTATTGAGTAAATAGAGTTTTTAGATGATTTTTCTAGTATTAGTTGGTTTTTGAGAAATTAAGAATATATATCGGACGTGGGACCCACTAGTGCGAAAAGTTCGGAAAAATTCGGCCAACTAGGTTAAGTTCTGAATACTGGATTTAATTTACCGGGTGTTATGAGATAATTGAAGGTTGAGATGTGGATGAGAGTGGAGAGAGACAAAGTGATAATGATGCATTAAATAGGGTGACATGTGTCACCATTTGATTAAACCTTGTTTTGACTTTTATTCAACCATTTTCCAAATTCTAAATAAAACCAAAAAAATTGACTAAATATCTTCCATTTCTCTCATAGCTTGGCCGACTTTCTCTCTCTCAAAACAAGGAAGAAACTCTTCAAGTTTTGCTTCCATTTTGCTCCAAATCATCAAAACCAACCATTGGAACTTGTATCTACTCCATAAAACCTCTTAGTTTAGTGCTTGTAAGGTGTTGTGTGGAGTTGTTTGGAAGCTTAAGGTGCTAAGTGGTCTCTCTTCTTTGGTTCTAAGGTAAGTGACTATGGAACCCCTCTCTTCTATCTAAAGATGCTTAATAAATGACTTGTGGTTGTTATGAGTGTGATTTTGTGGACTATTTCTTGATTTTAGTTAAGATTGATGAAGTTTTCTATTTATTTGGAATTTTTGCTGGTTGCATATGATCACTATGATGTGGCTATGTATGATGATTGGAAATGAGGGGTAATGACTCTAGTAAGTGCAAATGAGTGATAATTGCAAGTAATTTTGGATTTGGAGGAAATTTCAGCAACTTAGGGTTTCACCACCCCCTTTTCTGTCCGGTTTTGTATCTCCTACTTAGAGGCCGAATTGGCCTTTGCTTAAAACATGAAAGTTGTAGGTATTGATGTGTTTGAGGTGCCTGTAAAATTTCAGGTCATTTGGAGTAGTGTAGAGTGAGATATGTCGATTTTACTGTTGCTGTTCTGGGTTGATCAGAATGTGAAAACTGCACTTGTAATTGGTTGTTTTGGCTGATATTGCTTCAGAATTAGTTGTTATGGTCTTCTAATGAAATGTAGCTTGAGGTATTAGCTACCATATGCCTTTGGAATTTCTGGATTTGAACTTGTGTAGGCTGAGTTATGATGTTTGCGATAGAATACGTTTTGTGAATCTGTTTTTGCAATTCTGGTATAGTATATTGCACTTTCGACCTGGTTGTACTCGAAACTAGATTGAGTAGCCTTCTTCAACATTGTAGCCCCTTGAGTCCTGTGTATTCCTGTAAAATCTCAGGTTAAACGGATTAGTGTATCATGAGTTATAGATGAAATGCTCAAGCCTGTTTTGAACATCAGATTTGGTACGTCTTTTAGTTTAGCTTCTGCCCGTGATCTTTCGGTTTTTGATACAGTACGATTTGGGTGTCAACTCCTTCATATGAAATTTAGATCTTGGTTTCAGCTTCGAAACGGTATAAAGTACGTTGAAATCTGAGTTCCGTAGCTCCGGTTTTGATCAAAACAATATCGATCGTCAGAACTGCCCGGTATTTGGACAGTTCTGACGGGTGTTTTGTCACTCGATTTTCGTTCTGTTCTGAATGGATTCAGGTCTTGGCCAAAACATGAAAGTTTTAGCCTTATGTCCCAGCTTTCTAACGCCTTTGGAATTTCTTAATTTCGATTTCTGAGCCGTGAGTTACGGCCTTGCAAACAAGGCCTGTTTGGTAACTCGCAATGAAACAGCTGGAACTGTTTCACGCAATTTTCACCTATACCCATTGAGATCTGGGTTGCGATGTCTTCATGAACATTGTAGCCCTTCCTCTTAGCTTCGTAACGGTACCTCATGTACCTTGATCCGATATTCCTAGCCTAATTTTTGACCAAAACGGTTTGAGATGGCCGACTTGGCCAATTCCGTTTGCCGTTCCGCGCGGACGTGTGCGGCCGTTTTGCCGTTTCCGCACTTGCGCGTGCCAATTTGCCGTTTTGCTTGTTTTAAGTATGTTAGTTGCCGTTTGTGATATATTGTGACATAATCTTCGATTTCAGACGGTGGTGAACTAGGCGGAGCCGGTGGGGCCCACTACTAGCCAACACACAAAGTGAATTCCGCCTTTGTACTACTTTTGGTATTTTGAGTAAGTATTCAGGCCGCGCTTACGTGTTAGTTGTTATGTGTTTCGATATGTATGAAAAGGGTACCTAGGCGAGGGTGTACTTTATCGCACTCGACCTAAACCCTAATTTTCGCACCTATTTGTACATGACATATGTATATGAATCATTTTGGAACTAAACCCCTTGAGCTTGTGGCTCGGGGTGACTTTTGAATAAATTTTGTGAAGTTTGTGAGTTTGGGGCCCGATCTCATGACCTAGATGGACTATTCGAGCCGGTTAGGGCTTGGTCGAAGTCAGTCCAACTTAGTCTGAGATCACCAAGTTTGTAGGTTCATGTTATGAACCAATTTTGTGAATCCGGTTCACCGAGAAGGTGACCAAGTTTGTGAACCGAGCTTGCGCAGCAAGTTCAATTTCGTTCGCCCGGGCAAGTTTGTGAGGTGACTGGCCAGTGAGGGTGATAAGGTGTCGGTGGGTGTACAAGTGAAGTTCTACGGACCATTGAGTGTGGTCGACGGAGTGTCGGCAGGAGATCATACATGACACATGAATTGGCTTTGGAGCCACCCGTATCCTTATTATATGATGTTGTTCTTTTCTGCTTTTGCTTTACTCTAAATGTGTAATTGTTGCTACGTGAATTTATGCTTTTACCCCCTGTTTACTTACTAAGCTTCTAGCTTACCCCGTTTCCTTTGTTTTCCTTAGCAGGGGACGACGCGGGGAACTTTGGGACTCTGCCGCTAGTATAGTTAGGTTGTTTGTAATAGTGAGACATCTAGCATGTTTGTTTTTGTTTTGGTGGTTTGTATAAGAACCCTTCTTAGGGTCTATCTTTTGCTGGTTGTGGTTATAGTGTATTAGAGTGGTTTGACTCGAGACTTTTGAAGATGTAAATATAACTTTTGGGATTGTATATATTGTATTTAGTGCTCTTTCGAACTTTAAGATTTGAGTCCTGGCGCGAGCTAGGCAGGCGGCCCGCCGATACCCTTGGGTCCGCCCTTGGGAGAAGTGGGGTCGTCACAGATGGAATGCATGTATGCAATGTGAAGGCATAAGTTTGAAAAAGTAATGAAAGACAATAATGTGTAAGTGACAATGTGCATGTGAGGGGGCAAAGTAAGGTATGTGAAATGATAATGTGAAGTGCATGTGTGCAAGTGAAGAAACATAAAGGTGCACGTGTGCAAAATGGGAGGAAAAGTGAAAATCTGATGAGGGTAGAAAATAGTAGGGTGGATGCATGAACTTAGGGAATTTATGCATATTGGGCACGGGGAGACCTAAATCGTGACTCAATTTGCCCTTTTATAGAGGGAATACAAGCGTGCTAAGGCTTAGAAAAAGCCACACTCGTCTATATCCCATATTTAAGGGGACTCTCAAGCAAATGAACCCTATAACTAGCATGAAATGTAAAAATCCTAAAATGGAGGGAAAAGGGGTTCGAGGGGCATGTAAAATGATAAAACTAAAAAGAATGCATGACATGTAATGAACATGCAAACATGTACTAACGAGGGGAAATCCCTAAGGGTCTAGCGTTGGACTAGCCCATTCTATGAATTCCGACTAGCGTTGGACTAGTGGAAACGTACATTCTTCCATCACATTCATTCAAGGATATGGAAAGCGAGTAGACATGTCAATCACATAGCGCATAACACTTAGCATGCATATCTAAATGCCAAAACCTAAGAAAACGATTAAACATATAGCACATAGACATGCAAGACACATAAGGTGATTAAGGCCCTAACTATTACATTTGCTAGCTAGGCACAAGTCTTCAACAGCTCTTCATCGAATGCTCCTCCAAATCCTATCTATTACAAGCCAAGAGGTGTACACATACCCCATAAAGAATAACTTAAATAAAAAGCAAAAGTAAATGACATAAATAAAAGAAATTGAGGAAAGGCTAAGAAAGCAAAGTAGACATGTATTTCTCACGTAGCACGCTGGTTCACATAGGAGAGACAAAAAAGATAAAAGAAGTTATACCTCCCTTGAGTTGATAATCAAATGAAGTAAAAATGGCTTCAAAACAATAAAAAGGTCAAGGTACCACTTTATTTAAGAAATGTGCAAAACAAAACTCACTTGATGATAAAGTCCCTAAAGTCATGTCTTAAGTGCAATTGAAGCAAAGTATGGTAGTTAATTGCAACAAACAAACAATGAAGTTGTACAAATTAAAATTTATCAAGGACCAAATTGATGAAATTATTTAATTGATTGGGTCCTAGTGGAACAAGGGGAGACTTGGGGGGTCAAAGTGCAATGTTAGAAAACTTTGGCATGCATGCATACGTACGAAACAAGATTTTCTGCAATGAACATCTTCTTGGCATTAACAACTGCTGGCTGCCTTTCTAATTCATACACAAATTCTAAACAACTTTAGCTAACCTTTTCACTTATCCAAACTTTGGATTAAACAACCAAACAATCAAGTTCCACATCTAACAAGCAAAACATGGATGGAAACTATACAAACACTTATGAATCCTTTATGCAAGATAGAAGAAGATTGCTGCAATTTGGAAGCTTTTGTAAAGGGTGGGATTTTTGGCAACAAATCTAGTTGTGACTTTCCTTTCCAAAATGCAAATTTCAGACCCAAGGCTTTGTTTAAAACAGAAAAAGTTAACCAAGATCATAATGCGGAACTAAGCCACAAGGTCCGAAAATTTGACAGCAAACAAGTAAAAGCATAACCAAAAACTGATGCAAATTTTTTTTGATAAACTTTTATGCAAAATAATCCAGCTACCTATTTCTATGTGACCAACAAACATTCAGTTCCAACTCAAATATGTTTAGACCCAAACGCCCAAAACCAGTCTAGACATCATGACAACCATTTCAACATTCGAACAAACCAAAAAAACTTAGAAGAAAATCACGCAAAGGCTGGAAAATTCTGGGCAAACGTTTCGGCACTTCAAACCAGTTTTTCAAACATAAACCAACCAATTATCATACAATCTTTCTATCTTGTAACATGACACCTGTGGATTCTAACATCAAGATGGTCGGACAAACCAAGCAAAAATCTGAGCAAACTCAGTAAACAATCCTACAACAAGAAGAAAGAAAAATTCTCGACAGCCAATGAACATGAGGAATTCCAGCAACCTTGTGCGAATAACAAAGCTTTAACACGGAGAAAGATTCAAATACCGAGCTCACACTAGACTCCAAAAATACACAGCCAAGATACTATGTAAGAGAGAAACAGAGCAAGAGGAAAGAAAAAGGTTCCAAATCCACTCCAACTTATATTTGTTGCTGCCATTTTATTTCCTAACTCAAGTTTCCAATCAAATTTTTGATCGAAATTTCCTAACCGAACATGCAGATTCTGAACCAAACAAACAAGTATAGAACTTCACCATCTAACAAGACAAACATAAAAAAAAACCTATGCAAAAGTTTGCAAAGAAATTTATGCATTTAGCAAATCCCAGCCACGGCATTTTTCATCTCCATCAGGCCACCCAGATTTTTTTTGATTTAAACACACAATCTTGAATTAGATATGCCTCATTTCAAAATCCAATTTTACCAAGCAACAAAACTATATGATGACCACGATCAAATGACCAGAAACTTGGAAAGGTTGAAGAATCAGCACTTGAAATCAAAGTTTAGAGGGGAGAATGGCTTACAGTGACAGCTCTTTTGTCGATGGTCTGGGCTACCAAAGCGTGGTGGAGCGCCGACAGCTTCTCAGGAAAACAGCCGCTTCTCAGGAAAACAGCCGACAGCCACCAACGATTCTTCCGTCCGCCTTTTTTGCTCTCAGCTCCAATCCTTCAGCTTTCTATCCCCCCTTCCCCTCTGTTTCCACTCCTTTCCCTTTTCACTTTCTGGTTGTTTCCCTTGTAAACTCACGGCTCCTTCTCCCTCTGATTCTATGATTCCCTTTTCTTTCTTTCGCTGTTTCTTTTTTCTGGTTCTCTTACTCTTTTCCCCGTCAATCCCCCCTTAACTCTCTCTCCTCTTTGCGGCTGCCCTTTTCCTTGGCTTTTTATAGGTTAGAAAACCTAGAAACCTAGCTACCCTCTTCAACCATTTGCAGCCGAAACCCCTCAGGCCCTTCTGTGCAAACTGCGCTTGCAGCTTGCCGCGACTGGAAAATGTTTTTTTTTTTCCTTTCTAATTAAAACAGAAATTGATAATAATAATAAGAACAAATAACAAAACAATTTAATTAACATTGAATGGAAAATAAATGAACTAAAAACCACAAATTACAACTTCCATTTTTCATCGATTTTCCTTTTCCATTTTCTTTTTCTCTCTTTTTTCATTTTTCATTTTCATTCTCATTTTTTCCATTTTTTCCAAGAAAACATTGAATTTAAATCAAAATAATTAAAACATATTTTTTTGAATGCTTTTCTTTTCATTTCGAGAAATTCTATGCTAAAAGCTTAAAAATAATAATAATAACACAAAAAACTAAAAAACTAAAAACTAAAAAGTGAAAAAAAACGAGCACAGACTAAAAAATAAATAGTAAATGAAATTACACCAAAATTTGGTATCTACAGTTTGCCCCTCTTTGTCTGAGTTTTGGAAAAACTTGAGACAAAGAAGTAGACACCAAATGCTCACCTGTGTTATTCGGCTACGAGCGTCTCGAACGATGGACGCTTTAGAAATGGGGACTGACCCCTTTGACAAAAATTTAAAATGGGATTGACCCAAACAGAAAATTAAAATCAGATGAATTGAAGTGAGATGGAGTGTTGGTGGGGTTGACCCATGTTTATTGGTGATGCAAATGAAAGAAGCGAAATAAAGTGTTAATGGGACTGATCCACGTTCCGTTGGCTGTGAAAATGAAATGTTCATTGGCGGGACCGACCCACGTTCCAGTGGCTATGAAAATGAGATGCAAATGAAATGGTCACTAGTGGGACTGACCCACGGCTAGTGGCGGTACAATGAAAATGAGCACTAATGGGACTGACCCACGGCTAGTGGCGGTAAAATGAAATGCTCACTAGTGGGACTGACCCACGGCAAGTGGCGGTAAAATGAAAATGCTCACTAGTGGGACTGACCCACGGCTAGTGGCTAAGCAAAATGAAATGCGCACTAGTGGGACTAACCCACGGCTAGTGGCTAAGCAAAAATGAAATGCGCACTAGTGGGACTAACCCACAGTTAGTGGCTAAGCAAAATGAAATGCGCACTAGTGGGACTAACCCACGGCTAGTGGCTAACGAAATGAAATGCGCACTAGTGGGACTAACCCACGGCTAGTGGCTAAGCAAAATGAAATGCGCACTAGTGGGACTAACCTACGGCTAGTGGCTAACGAAAATGAAATGCGCACTAGTGGGACTGACCCACGGCTAGTTGCTAAGCAAAATGAAATGCGCACTAGTGGGACTAACGAAATGAAATGCTCACTAGTGGGACTAACCCACGGCTAGTGGCTAAGCAAAATGAAATGCGCACTAGTGGGACTAACCCACGGCTAGTGGCTAACGAAAATGAAATGCGCACTAGTGGGACTGACCCACGGCTAGTGGCTAAGCAAAATGAAATGCGCACTAGTGGGACTGACCCACGGCTAGTGGCTAAGCAAAATGAAATGCGCACTAGTGGGACTAACACACGGCTAGTGGCTAACGAAATGAAATGCTCACTAGTGGGACTAACCCACGGCTAGTGGCTAAGCAAAATGAAATGCGCACTAGTGGGACTAACCCACGGCTAGTGGCTAACGAAAATGAAATGTGCACTAGTGGGACTAACACACGGCTAGTGGCTAAACAAAATGAAATGCTCATTAGTGGGACTAACCCACGGCCAGCGGCAGAATAAAAGGAAATGCTCACTAGTGGGACTGACCCACGGCTAGTGGCTAAACAAAATGAAATGCGCACTAGTGGGACTGACCCACGGCTAGTGGCTAAGCAAAATGAAATACGCACTAGTGGGACTAACCCACGGCTAGTGGCTAACGAAAATGAAATGCGCACTAGTGGGACTGACCCACGGCTAGTGGTTAAGCAAAATGAAATGCGCACTAGTGGGACTAACCCACGGCTAGTGGCTAACGAAATGAAATGCTCACTAGTGGGACTAACCCACGGCTAGTGGCTAAACAAAATGAAATGCGCACTAGTGGGACTAACCCACGGCTAGTGGCTAAGCAAAATGAAATGCGCACTAGTAGGACTAACCCACGGCTAGTGGCTAAACAAAATGAAATGCTCATTAGTGGGACTAACCCACGGCTAGCGGCAGAATAAAAGGAAATGCTCACTAGTGGGACTGACCCACGGCTAGTGGCTAACGAAAATGAAATGCGCACTAGTGGGACTGACCCACGGCTAGTGGCTAAGCAAAATGAAATGCGCACTAGTGGGACTAACCCACGGCTAGTGGCTAACAAAAATGAAATGCGCACTAGTGGGACTAACACACGGCTAGTGGCTAAACAAAATGAAATGCTCATTAGTGGGACTAACCCACGGCTAGCGGCAGAATAAAAGGAAATGCTCACTAGTGGGACTGACCCACGGCTAGCGGCTAAACAAAATGAAATGCGCACTAGTGGGACTCACCCACGGCTAGTGGCTAAGCAAAATGAAATGCGCACTAGTGGGACTAACCCACGGCTAGTGGCTAACGAAAATGAAATGCGCACTAGTGGGACTGACCCACGGCTAGTGGTTAAGCAAAATGAAATGCGCACTAGTGGGACTAACCCACGGCTAGTGACTAACGAAATGAAATGCTCACTAGTGGGACTAACCCACGGCTAGTGGCTAAGCAAAATGAAATGCGCACTAGTGGGACTAACCCACGGCTAGTGGCTAAACAAAATGAAATGCTCATTAGTGGGACTAACCCACGGCTAGCGGCAGAATAAAAGGAAATGCTCACTAGTGGGACTGACCCACGGCTAGTGGCTAACGAAAATGAAATGCGCACTAGTGGGACTGACCCACGCAGTCCCACGGCTAGTGGCTAAGCAAAATGAAATGCGCACTAGTGGGACTAACCCACGGCTAGTGGCTAACGAAAATGAAATGCGCACTAGTGGGACTGACCCACGGCTAGTGGTTAAGCAAAATGAAATGCGCACTAGTGGGACTAACCCACGGCTAGTGGCTAACGAAATGAAATGCTCACTAGTGGGACTAACCCACGGCTAGTGGCTAAACAAAATGAAATGCGCACTAGTGGGACTAACCCACGGCTAGTGGCTAAGCAAAATGAAATGCGCACTAGTGGGACTAACCCACGGCTAGTGGCTAACGAAAATGAAATGCGCACTAGTGGGACTGACCCACGGCTAGTGGCTAACGAAATGAAATGCTCACTAGTGGGACTAACCCACGGCTAGTGGCTAAGCAAAATGAAATGCGCACTAGTGGGACTAACCCACGGCTAGTGGCTAACGAAAATGAAATGCTCACTAGTGGGACTGACCCACGGCTAGTGGCTAAACAAAATGAAATGTGCACTAGTGGAACTGACCCACGGCTAGTGGCAGAATAAAAGGAAATGCTCACTAGTGGGACTGACCCACGGCTAGTGGCTAATCAAAATGAAATGCGCACTAGTTGGACTGACCCACGGCTAGTGGCAGAATAAAAGGAAATGCTCACTAGTGGGACTGACCCACGGCTAGTGGCTAAACAAAATGAAAGGCTCACTAGTGGGACTGACCCACGGCTAGCGGCAGAATAAAAGGAAATGCTCACTAGTGGGACTGACCCACGGCTAGTGGCTAAACAAAATGAAATGCTTACTGGCGGGACAAACCCAGCTCCAGTAGCAGTGAAAATAAAATGCTTACTGGCGGGACAAACCCAGCTCCAGTAGCAGTAAAAATGAAATGCTTGACAATTGGACAGTGGGATCAAACCCGAGCCTGCCGTGATGACCTTGATTTGATTTTTGATTTTTTTTTGATTTTTTGATTTTGATTTTTGATTTTGATTTTTGATTTTGATTTTGATTTTGATTTTTTGAGAATCTTTCCAAAATTATTTGCCCCAGTATGATGAAGTTTGCAAATTGAACCCATAGTTGATTCTGTATTGCCATGTTGTTGCACCTTTTGATCAAATTTGCTTGCAAACATTTTCAATCTGCCTTTGTTCACTGGAGGACTCTTTCCGACACCGATTCCAGTGCGAGGTGTGATTACTTTCAACTGTGCATGCAATTTTCCTGCAAAAAGAGAAAAAAAACAAAGAAATTACCACCACTGCTTGATCCGTTTGCCTTTGAGAGTCGTGCAGACATGAGTTTTTTGATGCCTTCGTCAACTTTTGTTGAGGCAGCCGATTGAGTTGAATTTCTCACCCTAAGGCTTTTCTGATTTTCAAACTGACCAGATATGCGCTTTGCCATATTGTGAAGTCTATGTAGCTGTTTTTGCGGAAGCTCAAACATTTCCGAAAGATGACTGAATCCAAGTATGTTTCGAGCAAACCGTGGGGGTTGTTATTCACCAGAATTCAATGAAAAATTCACATGCAGGAATGAATATAACAAGATTATAACCATCTGTGCCTAAAGACTATAAAATGCCATGAATGCAAGCAATTTGAGGAAAAATGAGTTTCGTAAGAATATATTTGCAAAAGAACATTTTTACAAAACGACACAGTTTTGGCCAACGGATGTCATATTCGAATCTCTGAATATCTTTGTTCTAAAACTCAATATTGGCAGAAGTATGACAAAAATGAGGAGAAATCCAAATGAACCAAGTCGCCAGCTGTTCCTCCCCGTGACCGTTCGATGCAGAAATCCTACCTTGGCGCCCTTTCGGGTTTTCACCAAGGTTGACCCCACTCCTTTTCTTTTTGTTTTGTTTTTGTTTTTGTTTTTCTCTTTTCTTTTTCCTCATTTTCTTTTGAGGTGCCCTTTCGGGTTTTCACCTAAGGAACAATGGAAAAACTCAACCATAATCGACTCAGGAACATGAGTTAAAGATTTCCGGCATCAGTAAAATGCACTTCTTTTGCAAGGCATTATGGACATCACGTGCCAGTTGATTAGTGAAATCCCTAATAGAAATACAGCAAGTGACGAAAGCCAGGACTTTTGGGCTTTTGTAATGAGGCCAGGTGGGGTGTTTTTCAAGAAAAGTTGAGACTTGAAAGCAAATTTGATGAAAGGGGTGAAATAACCTGAGATTACATCATTTTGAAATTATCTCCAATTTTTGAACAAAATCGAGGAAATTTGCCCCAGTCTGATTGGATTTTTCTTTCTTTGCATTTTTCATTGCATTTTCCTCACTTTTGCATTTTTCTTCAAAAACTAAATTTGCCCCAGTATGGGACTTTCTTTTTCTTTCTGATCCTTCTTTTTCAAAATGAATTTGCCCCAGTGTGGGGTTTTCTTTTTCTTTCTGATCTTTCTTTTTCAAAATGAATTTGCCCCAGTGTGGGGTTTGCAATCCTCAGGGGCTGCCAAACGAAAAAATTATTGTTCTGATAGCTCAAAAGGGACAACTAGGGATGAAATGTTTTGATTGGAAAGGAAGATGGCCTGACTTTTGCCTCGTCTCTTGCATGATTTCCTAGAAGGAATTTGCATAATCGACTGAAGAATTTCTTACACATGTCTGAGTTGATAGGTTGAGAGAATGTCTGTTTATCCATGCATGCCCGCCAGGTAATACCTTTTGAACACCCAATGAGCTTTGCCGATTTGAAACAAATTTGCCTTCGACTTCATCTTTCATTACTTTAGCACTTTGTTCCCTTTTTCAGAAGATCGGTGGCGGCCCCTTTTATTATGAACACAGGCCATGCATTTTGACAAAATTGGTCATGGTACATAGCATTCAACTGCTTTTCATTAATCAAAATCAATCGTTGATGACACTGCTTTAACCAACCAACTTTCAGCCTGGCCGGAAAGGGATTTTCTCAAATGAAGGGATTTCTCAAATGAAGGGATTTTTCAAATGAATGGATTTCTCAAATGAAGGGACTTTCCAATGTATGGCTTCCTCAAAGAAAGGATTTCTCAACGAGGGGATTTTTAATGAAGGGTTTTAATAATGAAGGCTTTCTCGAAGAAGGGATGTCTAAATGAAGGGACTTTTCAATGTATGGCTTCATCGGATTCCAGAACAATGATATTCAAAGGGTCAAGTAATTTCATCTTTGGCCATCTTAAAGAATTAAAAAATTCAGGACATTAAACAAATAAAACAAATTATGCATTTCGTGAAACTCCAAACTAAAAACAAAACTCAATTGCAAAAGATGCTTTCATTAAGCTATTCACATATGCAAGAAAAAGTTTTCATGAACTTTAGTAAATAACAACCCTTGGATTTACTGCAGCTCCCTTCGAGAGGGAAGATATTTGGCCATCCAAATTGTGCAAAGACCCTTCAGGATTTTCAAATTTCGTCATTGGAGGTGGATGCCTCGAAGGTATCCTGGTGTTTGGGAAAAGGGTTTGTACTTATGCTCGGCCCTTGTTCAGCATTTCTTCTAATCACTATTTCCCCCGCTTCGATCATTTCTTGGATTTTCTGTTTAAGTGCTCTGCAACCAGTAGTTGGGTGGCCAGGTGTTCCCGAATGATAGGCACAAGTATACTGTGGATCGTATCCGGAACGGACGCCATGAGGATAAGTTGGAGGGGGAATTTCGCTAATTTTACCGGCGGCTTTTAATTGTTCGTACAATTGGTCCAAAGGCCGGCCAATATTGGTGAATGTTCGAGAACGATTTTGATCGTGGGTTTTAGTATGTTGGGGGTAGTTGTAGATGGGTCTGTTTGGTGGAGAAAATTGTTGATTGTAGAGAGGTCGGGATCGAACTTGTTGGGAGTTAGGTTGGGATATTTGAAAAGGGGCCATAGGCGAGTTGTTGTAACTAGGGCGAGGTCGAGGATGAGTGGTATTGGTGTGGTAAACAGGATGAGGGTTTGAATAGTAAGGGTAAGGGTTTGAGTAGGTAGGGTATTGTCGAGGTCTGGGTCTTGGAACAGGGTTTCGATTCCAGACAAAAGCAGTGTCCCCCTCTTGCTTTTTGGATTGTTGTTTCTTCCCACCACTATTACTTTGGCCTTGCAAAGCTTCCAATTGAGTTTTCAGGGCAGAAACATTAACAATCTTTCCAGCCTTCACGAAATCATCGAACTCTTCAAGCTTATTAACAATTGCGGCAAACGAGTATCCAGTCATACGAAAAATTTCTTCAAAGTACGGCGGATCATGTGCCTTAATGAAAGTGCGTATGATTTCATCCTCCGTCATTGGTGGCTCGACTTTTGCTGCTATTTTCCTCCACCTCTTGGCATAAGTCTTGTGATCCTCAGAGGGTTTTCTTTTTGTTCATTCCAGTGTGGTCCGTGTTGGAGCCAGCTCGCAATTATACTCGTACTGCCTCACAAAAGCATTAGATAAGTCAACCCAGGTCTTTGCTTCTTCGGGCTTCAGCTTGGAATACCAGTCGAGTGCATCCCCTTCCAGACTTTCTGGGAATAGCCTCAAAGGCAGATTTTCATCATCTGTTGGCCTACCCAACTTGTTGGCGAACAATCGGAGGTGTGTCTTGGGATTGCCTGTCCCATCATACTTGTTAAACTTCGGAGTTTTGAACCCCTCAGGCAATTGCACATTTGGGAAAAGGCAAAGCTCATCGTAATCCAAGACTCATTGTTTGTTCAACCCCTGACTTTTCCTCATAAACTCATCGAAACGGTCCAGGCGTTTGAGAAGCTTCGTATCAACAGGAGCAGAACATTCTCCTATCTCTGGCTTGTTTGGAATGGTATGGTCTGGCAAGAAAGGCTCAGCAGTAGCGTGGTAAAAAGTGTGTGGCTCAGGTGGTATATTTGAAGTGATGTGGGGTTGTGGGCCTTGCATGTAAGTAGGGAAAAATGAAGGATCAGGAGGGTAAGTGTATGGCAAATGTATGGTGGGATATGTGAAAGTTCTTTCAGGTGGAATAGGAAAAGATGGAGTAACGGTGACTTGAGTTGAAGGGACGAGAAACGGTTCGGATTCCGGTTGTTTGATGGGCGCAAGCTCGGGTTGGACTCCGCTACTAACGAGCTCGTCAATCAACTTCTTTTGCGCTGTCATTTCAGATGCCATTTCCCCAAATTTAGCGAGTAATTCAGTCAACTGAACCCCGGGACTTGTGGCTTCCGGCTGGGTAGTTGCAGTGGTCTTATCAGACGATTCTGGTCGAGTACTCATGTCTACACGATTCCTTTGGGCTTTGCTACGGGATCGCGTTATGATGGGGCTTCGACGAAAAGCTATATTTGAATATTACCTGAGAATTTTTGAAAGAAATTTCCTTTAGATTCAACCCTCGCTTAATTATTCCAAAGAAAATAAAGAAAGAAAAAGGCAAGAGTTAGTAGATATCTATAAAAATCGGATGCATGTCCTATGGGGGAACCCTTTTTGTGCCAAGGGTAGGCCTAGAATGAAAATACAATCCTCCAGAGCAGGCACTATACCATACCTGATGGATCTGATCAACTCATTGAGTGAAAAATAATTTTGAAAAATTTGATCAATTGGAATGAGAAGAGACATTTATGAAAATGAGGTCAACATCCGGTTGGATTGATCACTTTCAATCGACACAAGGAATTGAAAAAACGCACGGGCTTGACCTTGACGAACTTCCTATCTAAGAGATTGGACAAAATTTTTCTCAGTGAAGCACAGGTCAAAACCCCAACTGATCCAATGGATGGATGCAATGGACGGTTTTCCCAAAATCGACTAGGTTTTCCATTTTGAAATTTGACATTGAAATCCTAATTGGTCAAATGAAATTGACAATTTATTAAAAATCGACCGGATTACCCTGAAAAGGGAACAGGTCAAATGAATTGAATGAAATTTAATTACTTACTCAAAATTGATCGAATCATCCTAAAAAGGAACTTGATCGAATGAAATTGAGAATTTTATTCAAAATGAACCGGATCATCCTAAAAAATGAAATTGGTCAAATGAATTGAATGAAATCGAGAATTTATTCAAAATTGACCAGATCGCCCTAAAAGGGTAAAATGGTCAAATGAATCGGACGAAATTGATGATTTATTGAAAATTGACAAAATTGCCCTAACTAATCAAATGAATTGAATGAAATTAGTGATTTATTCAAAAATCGACTAGATTGCCCTAAAAATGGGTAAATTGGCCAAATGAATGAAATTGAATTATTGATTTATTCAAAAATCGGCCGAATGACCCTAAAAAGGGTAAAATTGTCAAATGAATTGACGATTTATTCAAAATCGACCGGATGACCCTAAAAAGGGTAAATTGGTCAAATGACCCTAAAAAGGGTAAATTGGTCAAATGAATTGATGATTTATTCAAAATTGACCGGATGACCCTAAAAAGGGTAAATTGGTCAAATGACCCTAAAAAGGGTAAATTGGTCAAATGAATTGATGATTTATTCAAAATTGACCGGATGACCCTAAAAAGGGTAAATTGGTCAAATGACCCTAAAAAGGGTAAATTGGTCAAATGAATTGACGATTTATTGAATGAATCGGCAAAATGGATTGGTTGAATTGTCCGGCCATTGGTTATTTCAAAATTATTGAAGTGCATTAGTCTATGACCTTCTAAAAATCAAATTTTGGCCTCAATTTATTTTTCGTCTCAATAGGAGGAATCATTTGTGAATTTCTTCAAATTAATGTCCTTCACGCAAGGGATTTTTACCAATTTTTGATAAAATGGCCAAAAAGTGATTATTAGATGCTCATATTCCAAAGATTACTCTATGAAAATGATCGAATCCTACCTTACCTTGTGCACTACCCCTTTGGATGGTACAAAATGTAAACGTACAAGTCTCACTGGATTAAATATCCGAGACACAAGGTGGCTTATTCCTAACGCGGGATCCCCTAAATGGCATTCCCTTTCTAGGGTTTAATGCATGATGCCAGTTATTAAAGCGATGTAAATATGCAATTCGAAATGAAACGTGACCTAAGGAACCCTTTATTTGCCAGGGTAAGCCTAAAATGACATGGCATTATTAATTCATGAACAAAATATACCAAAATTTCTTAAACGTGCAATAGCCTATCTACAAGGGTAGGTTCTAAAAGAAGGTCATGCCAGACCTCTTATTTGCTAGGGTTTGTGAATGCAATGGGGACACAAAACCAAGAAAAAGTTAGTTCAGCCGAATAAATACACATAACACATTGTAGCAACGAAATCAATACAAAGAAATAAAACAATAAAAGGGAGAAAGGGGTTGGACCCCTCCTCCCGTGAACAGTGTCCCTAGCTCAGGATAAGGTCGACTCTACCCTAGGCAATTTTAATATGGATGCATGAGGCTAGGGTTCGCTAATGCATCTAGACTCGATAAGCCATAGGTCCCCGAGCCTTCAGACTTAGAAACCAAGGGTCATCAATCCCAAGGTTCTTTGTCGGTGGCTCGAGCGATTCCCCAAACACCGCTACGCACACATCGTGTCGCGGCTACGTGTTTGAGTGAATCTATCAAAATCCTCAACCTTCGACTAAAAGCTAAAGGCTATCAACCCATAGCTTAAAGCGGAAGATTGAGTGACCCATTGGATCATGCTACACACACATCGTGTCGTGATCACATGTCCAAGTGGGTCGCCTAATCCTAGTAGGGTGGAGTGGCGTGACAAGCCACTAAAAGAAAAAATAAAAGGGATAAATAATAAAGCGAATGCACGTATGCTAGTGCTCGTTTGGAGGGGAGGGATCGAGAACCAACGCGAGGCTCTAAGGTGATGTCCCCCACCCAAATGCAATGCAAGCGCGAGATAAGTAAACATACATCCAATCAACCAACCATACATTCACGAACGAGGGAGTAATTGGATACGTGCGAAATATAAAAAGTCCTAAAAAAGGAAAAATGCAACCCTAAAACACCCAAATGTGATATATGAAAAGGTTAAAAGAAGAAAAAGGTTGATTAAATCAAATTTGCTCGGACTCTCGAATGTCCCCAGTGGAGTCGCCAACTGTCGCGCCCCATTTTTTTTATAAGAAAAATAAATGGTTTAAAAAATGTATTTTTTTGTGATTGGAAAATGAATTGTGATTTAAAAGAAAAAAATGGGTCTAAATGGGGGGTAGAGAATGCGACGATTTAACCCAAAATTATAGTTTAAAAAGGGTTTTTGAAATAAAAATTGGAGTCGCCACTTGGTAATGAGTTAAGGTGTACCAAGTCACCAAAAATGAATTTTTAAAGAAAAAATAGGAAAAAGTAGTAAGAAACCCCTTTTAAATGACTCCTAATCCGCGTAAACCAAAGAAAAAGGTTCGGGAGTCACATTTGACAAAGGGGAAGGCAAGGATAAAATCCAAGGCACCCCTTTGACCTAGCCAAGGCTAGGTGCATGATTTAATCAAAGATTTTCTTGTTTTAATCAAAGAATTTATTACATTTGGATGCACTACATGAATGCAAACCCTAGACCTAGGGGTATTGGGAAATTTCCCTTCAAAGGTTGAGTGGTGCCAATCACATTAATTGTGAAGCCCAATAACGATCCTTTGAAAAAGCCACGAATGATGCGAGTGGGATGCAAATGGATGGAATGCATGTATGCAATGTGAAGGCATAAGTTTGAAAAAGTAATGAAAGACAATAATGTGTAAGTGACAATGTGCATGTGAGGGGGCAAAGTAAGGTATGTGAAATGATAATGTGAAGTGCATGTGTGCAAGTGATGATTAAAAGTGTTCGTGTGCAAGTGAAGAAACATAAAGGTGCACGTGTGCAAAATGGGAGGAAAAGTGAAAATCTGATGAGGGTAGAAAATAGTAGGGTGGATGCATGAACTTAGGGAATTTATGCATATTGGGCACGGGGAGACCTAAATCGTGACTCAATTTGCCCTTTTATAGAGGGAATACAAGCGTGCTAAGGCTTAGAAAAAGCCACACTCGTCTATATCCCATATTTAAGGGGACTCTCAAGCAAATGAACCCTATAACTAGCATGAAATGCAAAAATCCTAAAATGGAGGGAAAAGGGGTTCGAGGGGCATGTAAAATGATAAAACTAAAAAGAATGCATGACATGTAATGAACATGCAAACATGTACTAACGAGGGGAAATCCCTAAGGGTCTAGCGTTGGACTAGCCCATTCTATGAATTCCGACTAGCGTTGGACTAGTGGAAACGTACATTCTTCCATCACATTCATTCAAGGATATGGAAAGCGAGTAGACATGTCAATCACATAGCGCATAACACTTAGCATGCATATCTAAATGCCAAAACCTAAGAAAACGATTAAACATATAGCACATAGACATGCAAGACACATAAGGTGATTAAGGCCCTAACTATTACATTTGCTAGCTAGGCACAAGTCTTCAACAGCTCTTCATCGAATGCTCCTCCAAACCCTATCTATTACAAGCCAAGAGGTGTACACATACCCCATAAAGAATAACTTAAATAAAAAGCAAAAGTAAATGACATAAATAAAAGAAATTGAGGAAAGGCTAAGAAAGCAAAGTAGACATGTATTTCTCACGTAGCACGTTGGTTCACATAGGAGAGACAAAAAAGATAAAAGAAGTTATACCTCCCTTGAGTTGGTAATCAAATGAAGTAAAAATGGCTTCAAAACAATAAAAAGGTCAAGGTACCACTTTATTTAAGAAATGTGCAAAACAAAACTCACTTGATGATAAAGTCCCTAAAGTCATGTCTTAAGTGCAATTGAAGCAAAGTATGGTAGTTAATTGCAACAAACAAACAATGAAGTTGCACAAATTAAAATTTATCAAGGACCAAATTGATGAAATTATTTAATTGATTGGGTCCTAGTGGAACAAGGGGAGACTTGGGGGGTCAAAGTGCAATGTTAGAAAACTTTGGCATGCATGCATACGTACGAAACAAGATTTTCTGCAATGAACATCTTCTTGGCATTAACAACTGCTGGCTGCCTTTCTAATTCATACACAAATTCTAAACAACTTTAGCTAACCTTTTCACTTATCCAAACTTTGGATTAAACAACCAAACAATCAAGTTCCACATCTAACAAGCAAAACATGGATGGAAACTATACAAACACTTATGAATCCTTTATGCAAGATAGAAGAAGATTGCTGCAATTTGGAAGCTTTTGTAAAGGGTGGGATTTTTGGCAACAAATCTAGTTGTGACTTTCCTTTCCAAAACGCAAATTTCAGACCCAAGGCTTTGTTTAAAACAGAAAAAGTTAACCAAGATCATAATGCGGAACTAAGCCACAAGGTCCGAAAATTTGACAGCAAACAAGTAAAAGCATAACCAAAAACTGATGCAAATTTTTTTTGATAAACTTTCATGCAAAATAATCCAGCTACCTATTTCTATGTGACCAACAAACATTCAGTTCCAACTCAAATATGTTTAGACCCAAACGCCCAAAACCAGTCTAGACATCATGACAACCATTTCAACATTCGAACAAACCAAAAAAACTTAGAAGAAAATCACGCAAAGGCTGGAAAATTCTGGGCAAACGTTTCGGCACTTCAAACCAGTTTTTCAAACATAAACCAACCAATTATCATACAATCTTTCTATCTTGTAACATGACACCTGTGGATTCTAACATCAAGATGGTCGGACAAACCAAGCAAAAATCTGAGCAAACTCAGTAAACAATCCTACAACAAGAAGAAAGAAAAATTCTCGACAGCCAATGAACATGAGGAATTCCAGCAACCTTGTGCGAATAACAAAGCTTTAACACGGAGAAAGATTCAAATACCGAGCTCACACTAGACTCCAAAAATACACAGCCAAGATACTATGTAAGAGAGAAACAGAGCAAGAGGAAAGAAAAAGGTTCCAAATCCACTCCAACTTATATTTGTTGCTGCCATTTTATTTCCTAACTCAAGTTTCCAATCAAATTTTTGATCGAAATTTCCTAACCGAACATGCAGATTCTGAACCAAACAAACAAGTATAGAACTTCACCATCTAACAAGACAAACATAAAAAAAAACCTATGCAAAAGTTTGCAAAGAAATTTATGCATTTAGCAAATCCCAGCCACGGCATTTTTCATCTCCATCAGGCCACCCAGATTTTTTTTGATTTAAACACACAATCTTGAATTAGATATGCCTCATTTCAAAATCCAATTTTACCAAGCAACAAAACTATATGATGACCACGATCAAATGACCAGAAACTTGGAAAGGTTGAAGAATCAGCACTTGAAATCAAAGTTTAGAGGGGAGAATGGCTTACAGTGACAGCTCTTTTGTCGATGGTCTGGGCTACCAAAGCGTGGTGGAGCGCCGACAGCTTCTCAGGAAAACAGCTGCTTCTCAGGAAAACAGCCGACAGCCACCAACGATTCTTCCGTCCGCCTTTTTTGCTCTCAGCTCCAATCCTTCAGCTTTCTATCCCCCCTTCCCCTCTGTTTCCACTCCTTTCCCTTTTCACTTTCTGGTTGTTTCCCTTGTAAACTCACGGCTCCTTCTCCCTCTGATTCTATGATTCCCTTTTCTTTCTTTCGCTGTTTCTTTTTCTGGTTCTCTTACTCCTTTCCCCGTCAATCCCCCCTTAACTCTCTCTCCTCTTTGCGGCTGCCCTTTTCCTTGGCTTTTTATAGGTTAGAAAACCTAGAAACCTAGCTACCCTCTTCAACCATTTGCAGCCGAAACCCCTCAGGCCCTTCTGTGCAAACTGCGCTTGCAACTTGCTGCGACTGGAAAATGTTTTTTTTTTCCTTTCTAATTAAAACAGAAATTGATAATAATAATAAGAACAAATAACAAAACAATTTAATTAACATTGAATGGAAAATAAATGAACTAAAAACCACAAATTACAACTTCCATTTTTCATCGATTTTCCTTTTCCATTTTCTTTTTCTCTTTTTTTTTCATTTTTCATTTTCATTCTCATTTTTTCCATTTTTTCCAAGAAAACATTGAATTTAAATCAAAATAATTAAAACATATTTTTTTGAATGCTTTTCTTTTCATTTCGAGAAATTCTATGCTAAAAGCTTAAAAATAATAATAATAACACAAAAAACTAAAAAACTAAAAAGTGAAAAGTGAAAAAAAACGAGCACAGACTAAAAAATAAATAGTAAATGAAATTACACCAAAATTTGGTGTCTACACAGCATTTTAACTTGAATTACAAGCCAAAATGTTCATACTGGTCAAAATACAATTAAGGTTTTGGTTACAAATGAGCTTAACAAAATAACATATACATTAGCTCGCCCTTTCTTCCAAAACCGTGGTTTCAAAGTTTGTCCTCTGTAAGGAAAACAAAGATAACGAGAGGGGGGTGAGTTTACGCTCAATGAGGTATCAAAATAATAGCAAGTAAAAATCATGGAACTTCATTTCAATTAGTCACATATGCAAATCGAATAAAGAAATGAACAAACACCATAGATAGAAAGGATAAGGGTGGCTCTCAGGAGCCAAATTCCCATTTGCTTCACCGAAGCTTGATCAAAATAATAGTTGACATTCCGTCAACTTTCCAAATAAAATAACTAATCCAGTCTAGTAGAGCACCACTTTATACCAAAATCCATCCACCAAACTTACCCCTACTGATGCCGAACACCTCAACAGAAACAAAAGTGGTAATACGAGTATACCGGAATCAAGGGTCTCAATACCTAAAGATCCTTAGAACAGACTACTGTGGGTCGTTATCTAATCGACCAGGCCCTTGCAGGCTCGGCTCGAATAACTTCGTCACAGGATTTGAGCTCAGGGGTCACAGAAAGGTCGTTGGATACAATCTTCCAAACGACATCAGAACAGATAACAGATTCAAATTCGCACAGTAAGTAGGCATACAGACAGACAAAAGAATGAGTGTGATGAAGTACACCGTTATCTTAAACAAAATAAACAAATAATACAATCATTCATATCACAGATTGCATGTACAGGAACCAAGTTAAGCAACAATGAAAGGAGTGGTACACTCACTAGTTCAAGTAAAACAATTTCAAACGTTCCCCCCCGAAGTACTTCCTGGATCACTAGCACGTCCTAAAATGATCAAAGTAAAACAATTATGGTTCCTATGGGAATGACATTCACAAATGAAACTCAAAGACCTAGGGCTTGGACAACCCAAAAGCCCTTCATTTCTTCCAAAAGGCAACTCAAACTTAAAAGAACCAAACGGCCTAGAAAATTGGACAGCATTTCCCCTAAATTTGCTTATTTTTCCAGCCATCATGGCTTCATTTTTCCTCAAATCAGCCCCAATGTCACACACCAAATAATCTCATTTCAATAGCCGTTCAATAGGCTCAAAGTCGTACAAGTACAAATTCAAGCTAGGAAAATATCCGGAAATGAAGTTTAAGTCAGAAAACAAAAGACAGATTTGACATCGCTTAGCGGAACAAACACAACCGAAGCTACGCTTATCGGATTGAGGTGAAATTTATACCGTTTCGAAGCTAAGATAAAGGCCTACAATTTGATGAAGGCCACTCAGTCTAGTTCATGGTTTATCTAGGTCAAAATTTCAAATTACGGAACCAGCATCTTACAATCAGACTAGTTAACCGCACTATGATTAAACGACAATAACTCAGGCTACGAAGTCCGATTAAGATGTATCTTATGGTGTTTCAAAGCCAAGACATATACATACATTTCTTATGAAGACCTCCAAAGCCAAATCATGCATTTTTATGGTCAACAATGGAATTCCTCACAAAAACAGAAATTTGTCCGCGAAACAAGGCTCATGGGCAGTCAAGGGTATTTTGATCATTTCATATGCTACAGTGCTCGGATCGAGGTGAAATTTTGTAGGCAGATATTCAACACCATTTTCTACAACTTTCATGTTTTAATCTAAACATGATTCAGCCTCTAACATGGACAAATAAAGCCGGTTAGAATAGGGCAGATTGGAACCCTAAAACTGAAATTTCCGCACAAAACTGAAATTTTCCGCAACCAACTACAACTAACATGTAAAAGCTTCATTTTACACCATATCAAGCCATCATTCATGGCTAACCAATAACTATCATATGAAACTAGAAAAATCCCCAAAAAATAAAAAATTTAGCAATCTCCACTTTAATCCATGAAATCTTCCATAAAATAACCTAGTTAGTTACCATAAGTCACCAATTTACCATGATTAGGACCAAAGATTGAGTTTCCAAGCAAAATACCTTAACTCCTCAAGAAATGTAGTAGCTTAAGGGTTTCTCCTCCAAAACAACTCCACCAAGACCTTCAAACTCCCTTAGCAAGTCAATTTTGTGGACTAATTCAAGAGTTAATCGGTTGGATTTCAAGATTTAAGCAAGAATGGAAGATGAAAGGTTGAAGCTTTCTTTTCTTTTCTCTCAACAGAGGTTCGGCCAAGATGGTATGAAAATGAAGATGATTTGAGTCAAAATTAAGCTTTTAGTAAAGGTAAAAAAAAGTTAGGCAAGTCAACTCGAATAAGAAAGCGACACTTGTCACTTTGTTTTTGCTTAAGATTATCTTCTTGTCTTCTCATGGTTAATCCATCTAGGTAAGCTCTAATTATTTCCTAACACCTAGTTATTAAATCCCTTTGTGCAAAATTTAACCTAATCGGCCGAATTTGACATAATCTGGTACTAGGTCCCCCCCTTCAGTTCGGGGTCCAAGTTACGGTTCAACTGTTTCACCTCTTTCCTCTCTCAGTTCTTGTACAGGATCTTGTGCCTGTCTAGCCCCACGGCCACGGGTAGAACCGTGTCCTCGGGTAGTTCCACGTCCTTGACTCCATCTACCCTCTATACCACTTTTCCTATATGCATATAAGCAAAATAAAGTAGCTATAAATGCCGATAAAAGCATTTTCAAATCATAAAACAGAAAAAAATAATAGAACACATTAGAAATAACATACTTTATATACATGTCAGAGCAAGTAACATATCCTATGGGACATTAACCTTAGGTATTGCTCAAAACTTGACGAACATATACGTGATCGTATTTTTGAAGGTAATCATTGGTGTGCCTATGATAATTTTACTAAAGAAAATGAGGATTGGATTAATAATTCCACACCCACAACTCCTTCGTTGGGCAGCATGGTTTTCTCAATATTCCTTTGATGTTAAACACATTAAAGGGAAAACAAACATTGTTGCTGACTTCTTTTCAAGAAAAGAACCTTTACCTCAACAAGTCTTACCACAAAAAGCCTTAACTTGTTTCATGTTTACCCCAGTCCAGGATCATTTTCCAGATATCTATGAAATACCGTACCCATGGGAGAAAGAAAATATTGAAAGAATCAGAATCCAATATGAACTTGAATTTTTCGTTCATATGGTGGTTCGATACTCAGTCCCTTTGGTACCAGAATGACTGGCTTTTGTGGGATTGATATCTTCATTCTTTTGGAAAGGAAGATGGATATAGAAAGCAGAATTCTCCCACAATGGATGATCGGTCCTTGTGTCTTCAAATTGTCCAATCCTCTTCTGGGGTGTCAGAAGGAGTAGAATCTGGATCAGTGATATTCATTTGTTCAATCCAGTCTTCATGGCTTCTCTTATTCCTCCTTTTATTTTCATTTCTGAACTCTTCGATTCTGGACGGTATTTGGTATTAGAGCCATACCCAAGGGAGAAATAGTAACATCATCCATTTTAGACTTTCATTTATTTTCATGAATATTGTTAGTGAATATTATGCCAATATGCAATGGTTAGATTTACATAATAATTACTATGCTTGGTATGAACATATACGTGATCGTATTTTTGAAGGTAATCATTGGTGTGCCTATGATAATTTTACTAAAGAAAACTGTTTAATGTTTATAGATATTTATGAAAAAGAACAAAAAGATGCTGCTGAGTTTCTACATCCTATGTCTTATACTGTAGTCAGTAGACAAGTTAGAATTGATTTACTTTATCATCGTCTCTTTGTTATGATGTCTGAAGAAAGTGATAAGTAATAATAGAATTTAGTATGGCTTCATCAAGTTCAACTGTTGTTTCTATTCCAAATGGGCTTTCATTAAATAAAGTTAATAACAGTAAATTAGATTATCTTTATGAAGTATCTTTTGAACCAGAGGTGGTTAATCCTACCTTGTTACCTCTTATTAACCCTTATACTGTTTTTGCCAAGAAGTCTTTCTCTCCTTCTCAGGTCATAAAATCATTAATCCAATATCATCCAAAAGGAGTTAAGGAATACATCCAAGCCTCTAAAATTGATCAACATCCAATCCCTGCAACAAAAAAGGAACAGTGCATAACCTTGCACATTCTGGATGATTTTCCTTTGCAATGGAGACAACAGGGATACACCCACATGTATTTTGGGGCTATAAGGATCTCCTTATCATACCATGGACGAAAAGGACTTCCTGTAGTAGCTCGTGTAGCTCTACTGGACACTCGATTTACACAATATCAACATGCTTGTATTGCAACTGTTGAAACAACCTTAAATGCTGGAACTGTGTTTGTTACCCTTTTTCCTAATTTCAATATGTCTTTAGTAGATCCCCATCTTCTTGATGCTTTAAAAGTACAGGTTCAAATTGTTGGGGAAGATCAAGTTCAAGATGCAATAGCAGCAACTCTTCATTACCAGATGGTATACAGAGTTCAGAATTATGCTCTTGATCTAAAAGGTCTTGGAAGTGAGGATGCTCTTCTTATTCAAGTTGATGAGAAGAATTCAACTTCATGCATACATGTTCCAAGACAAATTTCTAAATCAGATCTAATCCAATTATTGCCTAATAGTTGGATTACTGATTATGAGCAAGTACACACCCAAGCCAACGAATCTCTTGAGTCATCCAATTCAAAGATCACAAAGACAATTGAAGGGAGAACTTCTATCTCTTTTGATCATTCTCATTTAAAGTCCTCCATAAAAACACTTCCTTCTATTATGCTTGCAGAAATTCCATTAAAGCTGCCAATCCAGGAAGAAAAGTTATGGGGCCGTTATGAGGAAAATTGTCAGAAAGGATTTCTCCAAGATATCATTGATCATTTTAATGATAATGGAGAACCAGTTTATCATTTTCAAGATCCCATATCTAGTCACATATATTTTGATACTTGCACGAGGTGTGAAGAATGTTATTGGTCAGAACAACTTGAGCTAGACGTATCTGAAATTTCTTTTAAAAAGAAATCTAAGCCAGTTGACCCACAGCTTTTCGAACCTAGACCTTGCAAGTCTAATCCAAAGCCACAAAATCCTGATGCAGATGATTTTCAGGCAATCCGTAGCAGTTTTGATGGTTATCAAATTCCTTCTAAATGGGTATATCAGGTACCCAAAAAAGAGAAAATCTTTTATCCTTATTACCAAAAATGTCTTGATATCTTGGATAAGGAAGCAAAAGCTCAAACAAAGAAGGTTCAGAAGGAATACAAGCCATTGACACCCAAAATCAGCTCTCAACCTATTTCTGTGCAACCTGAGATCAGTTCACAACCTATTCCTTGTTTGATGTTTCAGGAAGCTGATTTTTCACCCTTGGAATCATTTGTTAAGAATGGTTCCAAACATACCCCCAAAATCCAAAATGCTGCTCCTGTTATCCTGCCAACTGGAGAATCTGCAACTACAGATATTTCTTATGAAATTCTTAATTGGCAGACAGAAAATTCTTTGGTACAGAATTCAGCCCTCACCTCCATCCATCAGAATGTCTCAACAGTATCTCAACAGGTAAGTACTCTTGGTACTTCTGTTAATCATTTGGATACTTCCGTAAATTCCCTAAAGGAAGAAGTATAAAAAATGATTAGTGTTCTGGAGAAAAGGTTTGCCAGTCTTAAATATGATTCACCTTTGAATGCATCTTCTCTAGCAAATTTTGTTTTAAATCAAGAGAAAGAAACTGCGTTTCTTCAAAAACAAATTTCTACTTTAAAGGAAACAGGTGAAGTACCAAAATACAATATTGGTCCATCTGAACCCCCTCCACGGGTAAGTTCAGGATTTGGTGCAATTCCTTTACGAGATTAGCCTACATCATTTTATTTTGGAAATATTACCACTCCTAATCCATCAGTATTTTTCCCAGATCAGCCACAGCCAGTCTCCAAAAAACCCTGGGATATTGCTGAAGTTCTTCGTGAATATCGAAGAAAAAAGACAGAACAGGCAAAGAAAGAAAAAGAAGATTAGAAAATTGAAGCTGAACGAAGGAGGCAAGAACAAGAAAGGTAGAGAAAACAAAAGCAGATTGTAACAGAGACTTCTTTAATGTATACTGTACAATCTAATCCTATTTTTTCTGCTCAACAGGAACAAAAGGCAGTCGAAGCCACTAAGGTTTATGAGAATCCTTTATCTTCTATGTTAGAGGATCTTCATCAAAAATCAATTCCCTACCTTACAACTTCCAAAGTTGATGATAATATGGAATCTCAACCTTCTGAGTCAGAAGAACAAAATGTTACTTCTGAAGAAGATATTACAGAAGGAGAAACTTCCAAATCTACATCAGATTATGAATCTCTAGACTCTATTAAATTCTCTGATGAAGAAAAGGAAGAGAATCCTCTTATCCTTATGAATTCAGAAGTTGTTGAGGAACCAGAATTAGAAGAAGAAGCTGAACACTCTACTAATAGACCACCACCACCAAGACACGATTTTCCAAAAATAAAGGGAGTACAATTATTTTCAATTGATGAAATTCCTGCAGGAAAATAGGAGGCCAAATTCCAAGAATTTCATGCTTGGATGACTGCTCAAAATCTTCATGAAGAATCTCATTTTGAGATCTTATCTACTTTTACTGCTCATTTTTCAGGAATTCTAAAAGATTGGTGGACTAGCCTTGGTGATGCTGACAAAATGACTTTCTTAACCCGCCAAGATTTTGCAGAAAACATCAACATCCTTCATCTGATGTTTATTGGAGATGTCAAAGAAAGCCAAGAAACCAAGCGAAAAGAGTTTTTTCCAAATGAAATGTTTATCTTATGATAGGAAAGATATAAATAAGCATTTCAAAAGAATGACTAAACTTTTTTATATTCTTGGTGCATATATCAATCTCAAACAAGCATTCATTAGCTCACTACCAAAGTCAATTGCTGAAGGAGTTGGAATATACATCCATAATAAATATGGATCTATCCTTAATCTTTCAACAGGACAACTGAGGCAAGCAGTTTTATTAGCCCTTGATGATCTATGCCATAACAGGAAGGTTATTCGAGAATATCTCAAAGGAGATGTATGTCTTGATCAAGCTTGCAAGAAACCCGAGCTTATTATCAAGGGAAAGTGTAAAGCTTGTAGGCCTTTTAAACGAAGGAAAAAGTTTAAAAGATTCAAGACATTGAGCAAAAGTTATAAACAATTTTTGAGAAGACCTTTCAGGAAAAGATGGAGATTTTTCAAGAGAAGAACTAAACAGTTCAGAGGAAAGAAATGATCTAAATGCTTTGTTTGTGGAAAGCCTGGACATTTTGCAAAAAATTGTCCCTAAAATCAAAAGGGAGTACATCTTATTTCAGAAATTCAGAATGAGTTTAAATTACAATTTTCTGATTTAGAATCTGAATTTTCTGAACAGGAAGAACAAACTGACTCTACTCTTTTGGCTTTACAGGTACCAGAAATTCTTATGGCAAGACCAAAAGAAAATGGAAAGAGGCCAATATATCCTCAGGCATTTGTTCATCTTCTTATGGACAAGTACTCTACACCTATTCCATTAATTGCTTTTTTCGATACTGTTGCCACTTTATCTATCATGAAAAAAGATGTTTTACCTGACCATTTTGGACCTCCTATGAAAAAGAATTTACAAGAGCTGATGGGAAATCTTTTTATACAGATTTTATTACCAAATATCCCATTACTCTCAAAATTTTTCCAGATTGTGTCATCACTACCCAATTCTTAGGAGCTAATCTTGATTCAGGAAAAGATCTTTTACTTGGTTTTGATGTCTACAGAGAAGACAGATTTTTTATCACAGCCAGAGGGATTCGATCAAAAACGTTTTTCAAGACTTTCATAGAAATCCCTAATCTTTATCTTATAGAGGATGAAACCTCTATCTCTTCAGAAGAAAGACTCAGGAAATTTCGTGAAAAAATCATCAAAGAGTCTTGTGCTTCTAATCATCAAGAGTCTTGTGTTTCTAATCATCAAGAGTTCTTACAAAAATGTGATCATCCATTGTGGGAGAATTCTAATTTCTATATTTTTATCTTCCTTTCAAAAAGAATGAAGATATCAATCCCACAAAAGCCAGTCATTCTGGTATGAATCCTGAAGACACTCAACTTGCTGATCAAGAGTGTCAAGAACTTTTGAAATATGGATTGATTGAAATCTCTGATTCTCAATGGGCATGTCAAGCTTTTTATGTCAACAAGAGATCAGAACAGGTAAGAGGAAAAATGAGGTTGGTAATTAATTATCAACCCCTTAACATTTTCCTGCTTGATGATAAATTTCCTATTCCCAACAGGTTTACACTTTTCTCTCAAATTACGAAAGCAAAATGGTTTTCAAATTTTGATTTGAAATCTGGTTTTTGGCAATTAGGAATTTATCCAGAAGATAGGCATAAAACTGGATTTTGCATTCCAAATCATCATTATCAATGGAAGGTGATGCCATTTGGTCTCAAAACGGCACCATCACTTTTTCAAAAAGCCATGATAAAGATATTTCAGTCTATCTTACACACTGCACTCATCTATATTGATGACATTCTTCTTTTCAGCCATTCTTTGGATGGGCATATCAGATTGCTTAATCAATTTCATAATTTGGTAAAGCAATATGGTATAATGATTTCTGAAAAGAAAATGATTTTGGCAACAAAAGAAATTTCATTTCTGGGAATGAAAATTTCAAATGGAACTTGTACACCTGAACAACATATTGGACAATCTGTCAAAGATTTTCCACAAGAAAATTTGACAAAACAACTGGTACAACAATTTCTAGGAGTTGTCAACTATGTAAGGGAATTTATTCCCAAAGCTTCAAAGCATATTAGTCCTCTGACTAAAATGCTCAAGAAAGATCCTCCTTGGGGATTATCCCAGACAAAAGCAGTCCAGAAGTTGAAGGAAACTCTTGTGGAATTTCCTACTTTATTCATCCTTTCTATTGGGAAAAAGATACTGCAAACAGATGCCAGTGACAAATATTGGGGAGCCATTTTACTTGAAGAAGATTCCAATGGAAAAAGACATTGTTGTGGTTTTGCTAGTGGAAGATTCAAAGTATCTGAACAACATTATCATTCCATATTCAAGGAGATACTTGCGATAAGGAATGGAATAAAGAAATTCTCTTTCTTCCTCATCTCTCAACAATTTTTGGTTGAAATGGATATGGGATCATTTCCTAAAATGCTGCATTTTAAAAAAAAAATTTATCCCACACCCTCAACTCCTTCGTTGGGCAGCATGGTTTTCTCAATATTCCTTTGATGTTAAACACATTAAAGGGAAAACAAACATTGTTGCTGACTTCTTTTCAAGAAAAGAACCTTTACCTCAACAAGTCTTACCACAAAAAGCCTTAACTTGTTTCATGTTTACCCTAGTCCAGGATCATCCTCCAGATATCTATGAAATACCGTACCCATGGGAGAAAGAAAATATTGAAAGAATCAGAAACCAATATGAACTTGAATTTTTCGTTCATATGGTGGTTCGATACTCAGTCCCTTTGGTACTAATCCTGAATGTCCTTTTTGTCAAATCTTTATTGCCAGTCCTACTGAATTTCCAAAAGAATTACTATGGTATTTTTGGTGCTTGTGTCACCAATATCACATCTTGATGGAATTTCAGAGTCCATTTTTCAATAAGCCATTGGTTCAGAATCTGAAACAATTTCTTCAATGGTTTAAACCCTTGTCTTATTGGAAAAACCTGTTTTCCACAAATCCAAAACATCTACTCCTCCATTTTCATCGCCCTTGTCAGCTCATAAATAACCAGGTTCAAGCCCTATCCAATGCAGTTATTTATAGGGAATTATCTCATACTATTTTAGACCAAGAAGTTGAGTATGGAGAAGCTCAGAGATACATATTCTAGGAGAACAGATGCATTCCCCCTGAAATTTGTCCAGGACCTCATGGATCATGGAATTATCAAAATTCTCATCCTTATTGGACCCAAATTCGCAGGGCTAAAAAAGAGTGGACTGATAAAATGAACTCAACAGAGTTTCAAGATTCTCAGATGCCTGAAACTCAGAACCCAGAATCTTCCGATATACCAAAATCAAGCTACAAATACCATCCAGAATGGAAGAGCATTGAAAATAAAAGGAGAAATAAGAGAAGCCATGAAGACTGGATTGAACAAATGAATATCACTGATCCAGATTCTACTCCTTCTGACACCCCAGAAGAGGATTGGACAATTTGAAGACACAAGGACCCACAATGACCCATGTGTTTGCCACAATTGGAACATCAGCCTTATCCTTTATGAAAGGCCAAGTTACTATTACAAGAGTCAATTAGCTATTCAAATAATCAAGGGTTGTTTGCCCTTTGAAGTTTGTAAAAAGTACCTTTTAAGGAATCGAAGAGTCAAGTTGTCTTTTGGAGTTCGAAAGGGTTGTTTATCCCTCCAACTATTTGAAGAGTAATTTTGTAATCTATAAAAGGATGAGCCTTGTCAGTTGGAAGGATCATCGAGTCTTGTATCAGAAATCTTTCAATAAACTTTTGAGTGTTTTCCAATATGATCGGCTAAAACTTTTAGTTTTCTTCCCTTGGAAGGCCTAGATCCTCATAGTTGCGTGGTGCTTAGAATGTCATAACTTTGTTATAAACTGCTCTTGTGATAACAGTCCCTTGAACGTTTGAAGGCCCAAAGAGGAGAGAGGCCGTTGTCATGTTCGGGAATACTTTCAAGGAGCAGGTTATTTCGTCGAAATTGTGAGAACCCGTAAATCCCTAATAATTTTCTTAGGGTTTTTCCCCATTTAAAGACATGTTTTCTGCATTTTCTGGCTTAGGAAAATTCTCCTGGTAAATTTTATGAGTAATTATAGTTTTTAGATGATTTTTCTAGCATTGGAGAGTTTTTAGAAAATTAAGGGTATATAATGGACGTGGGACCCACTAGTGCGAAAAGTTCGGAAAAATTCGGCCAATTAGGTTAAATTCTGGATACTGTGTAAAATTTATCGAGTGTTAAGAGATAAGTAGAGGATGTGAAGTGATTGATGTGAGAGGAAAAAGAAAAGATAAGATTGCATTTAAGGAGTGACAAGTGTCAACCTTTTATTGGATTTGACTTATGGAACACTATTCACTTTTTGACTTTTGACCCATTTGATTAAATATCTTGAAAATTCACAAAAAATTACCATTTCCTACCTCCTTGTTGGCCGGCCACCTTAAGCTCAAGAAGGGAGAAAACCTCTTCAAGTTTTGATCTCATCTTGCTCCAATTCAACAACTCAACCAACTAAACTTGCTTTTAATCCATAAAATCCCTCTAGTTAGTGCTAGTGAGTGTTTTGGTGAAGTTTTTTTGGAGAGCTAAGGTGTTCTACAACTTCCTCTCTCTTGTTTACTAGGTAAGTGATGTTTAAACTTCCTCCTATACTTCATGATGTTTAATTTGTGCCTAATGGGAGCTAAAGTGATGGATTATGTGATTTATTTCTTGGTTTGTGATGAATTGGTGAAGTTTTTATTTTTTTGAGGAATTTTCTGGTTTAATGTGATCATGGTCTTGTGGTTGTTTATGATGGTTGATAATGAGGGGTTATGACTCTAGTGGATGTGAATAATTGATAATTGCAACCAATTTTGGGATTGGATTGAAATGTGAAAAGTTAGGGTTTCATAACCCCCTTTTCTGTCCGGTTTTGTATCATAGGGTTAGAGGCCGAATTGGTCTTTCCTTAAAACATGAAAATTGTAGGTATTGATGTGTTTGGGGTGCCTGAACAATTTCAGGTCATTTGGAGTAGTGTAGAGTGAGATATGTCAATTTTACTGTTGCTGTTCTGGGTTGATCAAAATGTGCAAACTGCGTCTGAAATGGGTTGTTTTGACTGGTATTGCTTTGGATTTGGATGTTGGTATCTTCTGATGAAATGTAGCTGGATGTCTTAGCTATCATATGCCTTTGGAATTTCGGCATTTGGACTTGTATAGGCTGAGTTGTACTGATTACAACATAGTGTGATTTGTGAACCTGCAATTACGGTTCTGGTTTGGTATTTTGCATTTTTGACCTAGTTGTACTAGGATTTGGATTGAGTGGCCTTCTACATTGTTGTATCCCTGTCTTTTAGCTTCGAGATGGTGGGTCTTGCACCCTCATCTGATAAGCGTAGCGCATTTTGTGCCATTACCGCATTAGGAGGTCAAAACTGTTTTTTGTTGTTGGGCCAATTGAGTTACATTTCCTGATTTTCTGGTTTGCTATTATGCTTAAATATGTATGTGAAACCCTATTGGGGTTGTGATTGGCATGGCTTTATGACTCGTTATCGAGTCTCATGGTCTTTGTTTATGTGTTCTAGGACGTGACGAGGGTTCACGGCGACTTTTTTAACGTCGGTGCATGAAATACACCTACGTGATTGGTGAGTATACTACTCACTTAATTGTTACAATGTGGCTTTGTTATATGTGAATTTGATGCCTTGAAGGCTTACTTGGCTATTGGAATTGATAGAGGTGAGGGTGTACTTGACCGCCCTCACCCCCTTGTGATTTCATTCATGACTGTTTACTGTTATACTGAAATACTGCACTGGCTATATGAGATATTGAATTGCATTCTTGGAAACTGATTTGGTGTCGTTTGGATGAATATCCAACGGCCTTACTATATCACTGAGCTCAACCCCGTTAGGTAGTTAATTGGATCGAGCCGACGAGGGCTTGGTCGTGAAAATTGTCATGCCACGGGGACTGTACTGAGGAACCCTGTAGTAATGAGACTCTTGGTTCCGATATACTCGAGTATTACCAAAAGCTACTGATTGGAGTGCGGGCCCGGTTGGGGTATGTTGGGTGGAAGGAATGGAAGTAAAGTGATGTCTACGGTTTGGTACTTTTAACATTGACGGAGGGTCAATGAGGTTGGATCAAGAATATAAGCGAGGAAATGGGCTCTTGAGAGCCGTCCGTATCCTTTCACTGATTTGATTTACTTCTTATTTGCATACTTGAATTGAACGGTTATGCTTATGTGATCTTAGTTGGTATTGTGGTAGTAACTCACTGAGCTTTAGCTCACTCCGTTTCATTTGTTTTCCTTACAGGAAAATGATCACTTTTGGGGAAAAGTTCATACTTGTCAGTTGCCAAATTGAGCTTTTGTATATGTATCTTTTGAATTGCTTTTGAATGAAACCCTAATGTGTAATGGGTTCACTTTCTTTTGGATTGGCAAACTGAATATGTATATTCATGATGAATGGTTTTTGTGGCATGCCATTTGGTTGTAAATGTTAAATTTCAATGTATATATGTTGGTTTGTTCCGGAACTTATTAGAGCGACGTAAACTGATCCGTTAGTCCTGGCGAGAGCTGGGCAAGCAGTCCGCTAACCCTTTTGGTTCGCCTTAGGGGAAGGTGGGGCTGTCACAGGTGGTATCAGAGCCTAGGTTTGAATTAGCCTGGGTGTAATAGAAGTGCTCGACTTGAGGGTTCTATTGTTTATGGCTTTTAAGGTTATTCATGTTATTTCTTCCTTTGATATAGGATGGACGCGAGTGGTGACCCGAGTGACCGTCAAGCGGGAGATCTTCCACGTAGCGGGCTACCGCCAATTAAGTACCAAATCAGGCAGAAGGGGGCCGTGGTGCGTTGGAGCCCGGCCAATCACCTTCGACAGTGTGAGTGCCGTAGCAATTACGCCTATCCGAACGCTCTAGTGTTGGCGGTGGCGAAGGAGCGTGAGGAGCTAGCGGATGATAATGCTAAGCTGGAAGCTGGGGTTGCCAAGTTGGAGGCCGAGGTGGCTCAGGTTAGGGCGACCAACGAGAAGCAAGCCTCGCGAATTAAAGAGCTAGAATATGACGTGCTCGAGGTCGAGGACAGAGTTGATGACCTATGTGACCAATTAAGGCAGGCACGAGAGCGCGAACTCAAGCGAGCTCGCAAAGTCAGGGGTCGCGCTGAGGCGATCCTTAATCTGTGTGATGATGGGCTCGAGGAGGATAGTGATGAGGCCTCGTGTGCGGGGCCGAGGCTGGGGAGGAGTCCACCCCGTCGCCTGGGTCCCAGACCCCAGCGACTGACTAGGCCTTGATCTTTAGGCATCTTTTGGACAGTTGGTGGTTTTTGTATGTACATAGGGATAGGGATAGAGCCTTAGCTAACCGTTTTGGGTTGGGTTAGCTACGTGTAAATCTCTTTTGATAGGCCAATCCTCGGGTGGATCGTTTATGTTCGTACGTGCCTTGGCCGTACTTGACTTGACTGATTGTATATATGTGTGTGGCTTGATCTTGTCTGGCTTGTATATATGTGCTTGTGATCATGTATGAAATGTATAAATATGTGTTATTGTGAAAGTTTTGCGTGTTACTTATATGTCTTGTTACTACTTTGGTTTAGTACTCTTGCCTAGACCAAGAAAAACCTATGGAAGGAACACGAAGTGGTCGGGGACGTGGGCGCGGATCTAGACAACCCACACCGGTTACGGGTACGGGGGAAACCTCTACTGGACCCAATCCTGAACCCCAAATAGACCCCAATGTGCAAATAGCTGCTGCTATGCAGCAAATGACTAACCTACTCGCACAAGTAGTGCAACAACAGGGCCAAAACCCAAACCCTAACCCCGGGAACCCTGGCAACCACGTTGAGAGCGAGGATAGAGCTCTCGAACGCTTTCAAAAGTTCGCTCCGCCAAAGTTTGTCGGGGGACCCGACCCTGACGTCGCTGAGAAATGGCTTGAAAAAATGGTTGACATATTTGCAGCCCTACACTACCCTGATGAACGGCAGGTTACTTTTGCAGTGTTTCAACTTGAGGGAGTGGCCCGTTCCTGGTGGAACGTAATTAGACAGAAATGGGAAAGGGAGCAGACACCCAGCACTTGGGTGAACTTTATTCGAGAGTTTAATGTTTAGTTCTTCCCTCCTCTAGTCCAGGAGAGGAAGGAGGATGAGTTCATTAGACTCCGTCAAGGGGCTCAGACGGTGGCGGAATATGAAAGTCAGTTCACCCGCTTGTCCAAGTTTGCACCTGAGTTATTCATGACTGAGCAAAGACGGACTAGGCGTTTTATTCAGGGTTTGAATGTTGAGATTCAGAAAGACCTTGCGGCGGCCCAAATCACTGCGTTTAGCGCGGCCGTGGAAAAGGCCCAACGGGTCGAGAGTGCACGGTTACAAGTCCGGAACTTCCAGGCTAAGAAGCGTGGCTTTCCTGGGAGTACTTCCGGACAGGGTGAAAAGAGTACCCCCTCTAAATTTGGATGAGGAACGGGTGGTGGTCGACAATCTGGTTCAGGCAGAGGGACTCCATTCAGGGGTGGTCAAGTTGGGCGTGGACAAAGGGGAAATGTTCAGAGTGGCTCGGCTTCAGCATCTCGCGGTCCCTGCGGGCATTGCGGGAAGTCAAACCACAATGAAGATAACTGCTGGAGGAAACTGGGTAAATGTCTGCGATGTGGAAGCGCGGACCACCAATTGGCTACTTGCCCGGTCCTGAAACAAGATGGAAAAGGAAGCCAACTACCGCCGAGGACCAATAGTGGACCAGTATTAGTGCTACCAAAGCCGGGTCGACCATTAATCATGTACTTATCTGTGCTTGAAGGAGCAGTTGGTTGTGTCCTCAGGCAGCACGATGACTCTGGAAGGAAGGAGCAAGCCATCTACTATCTAAGCAAAAAGTTCACGCAGTATGAAGCTAATTATTCATTCATTGAGAAAAGCTGTTGTGCATTGGCCTGGGCGGCTCAAAAGTTGAGACATTACCTGTTGAGCCATACCACTTATCTTATTTCCCGATCTAATCCTTTGAAGTATCTCTTGGAGAAGCCGATGCTAACTGGACGTCTGGCTAAATGGCAGATAATTCTCTCAGAGTTCGATATTGTTTTCACTTCACAGAAGGCTGTCAAGGGGCAAGCTATAGCTGATCATTTGGCAGAGAACCCAAAGGATGATGATTACCAACCACTTCATACTTATTTCCCTGATGAGAGAGCCTTATTTGTGGGTGCCACAGATGATATAAGTGACCAAAGCTCTGAATGGAGGCTTTTCTTCGATGGAGCTTCGAATTCTCTCGGAGCTGGAATTGGAGCTGTTTTGGTTTCACCCGAAGGGAAGCATTACCCTGCCGCTGCCAAATTGCAATTTGCTTGCACAAACAACATGGCTGAATATGAAGCTTGCATTTTTTGTCTCAAAATGGCTTTAGAAATGGAAATCAAAGAGTTGATAGCTTTCAGTGATTCAGATTTGCTCGTGCACCAAACCTTGAAGCAGTGGATAACCAAAGATTCAAAAATTCTGCCTTACCATTGTAGTCTGCTCACTCTGGCCAAGCAATTTCGAAATTTGGAGTTCAGACATCTCCCGCGAGCCCGAAACGCATTTGCCGATGCTTTGGCCACTTTAGCTTCCATGATCCGATATCCAGATAAATTGAAGATCGAACCAATCCAGATTCAACTTCAAGACAAGCCTGCTCACTGTTGGGTTGTAGACAAGTCCTCTGACAATATTCCTTGGTATAATGATATTAAGGAGCTTCTCAAAACTGGGTCTTACCCTCCGCATGCTAGTGTAAAGGACAAGAATTTTCTGCGTAAAATGGCTTCAAAATTTTTCTTAATTGGAGAAGTGTTATACAAAAGAACCTCGGATTTGAACCTTTTATGGTGCGTCGATGAAGATGAAGCTCAATATATGATGAAAGAAGTGCATAGTGGCGTTTGTGGACCTCACATGAATGACCATTTGCTAGCGAAGAAAATCATGAGAACCGGATACTTCTGGCTTACTATGGAGCATGATTGCATAGATTTTGTCCGGAGATGTATAAAATGTCAAATGCACGGTGACATTACACGCGCTCCACCCACTGAATTGCATAGCATGACCGCCCCATGGCCCTGTTCAATGTGGGGTATGGACGTGATTGGTACAATCGATCCTCCCGCTTCAAATGGACATCGATTTATATTGGTGGCGATTGAGTACTTCACTAAATGGGTTGAAGCGGAATCATTCAAACATGTCACGAAGAAGGTAGTGGCCAATTTCCTGAGAGATCACATCATCTGTCGCTTTGGAGTACCCGAGACTCTTATTACAGATAATGCCAAGAATCTGAACAATGACATGGTAGATGGACTATGCGAGCAGTTTAAGATCAGACATCGAAACTCTGCCATTTATAGGCCTCAGATGAATGGAGCTGTAGAAGCCGCAAATAAGAATTTGAAGAAAATTATCCGCAAAATGACAGAAAAGCATCGCGATTGGCATGAAAAGTTGTCTTATGCATTAATGGCATACCGGACTTCCATCCAAACGTCGACTGGGGCAGCACCATATTCACTCATGTATGGAATGGAAGCTGTATTACCAGTTGAAGTTGAAATTCCTTCGCTACGAGTCCTTATGGAAGCTAAATTGGAGGAGGCCAATTGGATAAAGCAACGCCATGAGCAATTGACTTTGATCGATGAAAAGCGGTTCAATGCTATCTGTCATGGTCAGTGCTATCAGAAACGTGTGGCCCGGTCTTACAACAAAAAGGTCCATCGGCGTGCATTCGAAGAAGGTGACAAAGTACTAAAGCGGATTTTGCCAATGCAAGATGAAGCTAAAGGCAAATTTGCTCCAAATTGGCAAGGGCCGTTCATTGTCCAAAAGGTATTACCCGGCGGAGCACTTATTTTGGCAGAAATGGATGGGCGGACATTCCCTCAACCCATCAACTCGGACATGTGTAAGAAGTTCTTCATTTGATTATGCAAAATTTCTTTTAGAAATTCACACAAACGGCGAAATGCAAGTCAGGCCATCTTCTTTTACACTTAAAACATTTTATCCCTACTTGTCCCCTTTGAGCCGTCAGATTTGACAAATTTTCGCTTGATAACCACTGAGAATTGCAAACCCCACACTGGGGCAAATTTATTCTGAAAGAAAGATGGTAAAAGAGAAAGAAAGAACCCCACACTGGGGCAAATTTAGTCTTTTGAAAAAATGCAAAAATAAGGAAATGCAATACAAGATGCAAAGAGAGAAAATCCAATCAAATTGGAGCAAAAATTCCTTGGCTTTGTTTAAAAATTGGAGATAATGTCAAAATGATGCAATCTCAGGTAATTGCACACCTTTCATCAAAATTTGCTTTCAAACCTCAACCTTTTCAAAACACCCCACCGGACCTCATTACAAAAGCCCAAAGTCCTGGCTTTCGTCACTTGCTGCATTTTTACTTGAAAGTTTGCTAATTAATTGGCAAGTGATGCCCATAATGCCTTCACCTAAAATTCATAAGGGAAGTGCATTTTACTGATGCCAACAATCTTTTAACCACATTTCTCAGTTGATCGGGAATGAGGTAGTTTTGCTATTCTATAGGTGAAAACCCGAAAGGGCACCTCGAAAAAAAAAAGACAAAACAAAAACAAAAAGGGGTGGGGGCAACCTTGGTGAAAACCCGAAAGGGCGCCAAGGCAGGTTTTCTCAACAAGACGAGCTCGAGAAGGAACAGCTGGTGACCTGGTTCATTTAGACTTTTCCTCATGTTTGTGATACTTCTGCCAGTATCGAATTCCGAAGCGGATATATCCAAAGTCTTGAATATGATATTCATTAGCTAAACTTGTATTTTTCCTTTACAAATATTCTTTTGCAAAATGTATCTTTATAAACCTCTTTGTTTTTTCCAAATTATTTGCGTTCGACTGCTTGTGGTTGTCTACATTCTTTTGCCTGTTCATCTTTGCCTGACATAGAAAATCATCTTGCATATACATTGATTTTTATAGGATAAATTTTTCATGCATCATTCTTTCACCATTGGATTTGAATGGATGATAAACCCTAAGGTTTATGCAAGGATAGGGGATTCAATCATTTGTCAAAGTGGGTAAAATGCAACAAAGTTGACACAGGGATTTGGTGAAGTGGTAAATGGGTACTTTATCGGTCTCAGAAATTGAGAGGTTTCAAAATTACAAGTTCGACTAAGGCAGACGCCGCAGAACAGAGGCAAAAGCATCACAAGACTCATGTTTACACGATTCTCAAGGCAAACCGGATCAAATGATGGTAGCAAGTCCATTATTTCTTCTTTTCTAGCAGGAACGTTGCATTTACAAACAAAAGCGGCCACTCTCCTTTTGGCACCTAAATCAATGACAGACAAAGCTTCCCAGTAAGCAAGGATCGATGTTATTTGCAAAGCTCGATCATAAGAAACAATATCAGCTATCGCTTCAGTTACAGAGATCCAAATTTCCCCCTTGGTACAAAAGTTGAACTACTCACACAAGCCGGTCAAAATTAAGCCACACACATATATACAGCCAGTTAAGTCAAGTACAAACATAGACGATCCACCGAGGAATGGCCTTTCTAGTTCACCAAATCCTTTCTAACCTAGGCCCTCATATCTTTCGTATCCGGGCGCAAGAATCCCATCTAAGATAATTCACAACTCGAGCCGGCCGGTCCCAAGAGTAAACCATCAGTATTAAAGATTCCTACCCGACATACATACCTAGCTTCCTCGAGTCCCATGATAATGATTCGTACACTTATCACATACCCGGTTCATAACTTATGCTCGAACGAGCACTTAGACATATTCATGAAATTAGGACCACAACACCACTTGGCCCAGTCTCACTCCGCGCAGAGACCACGCGAAGTGGCTCTGATACCACCTGTGACGGCCCCACCTCCCCCTAAGGCGAACCAGAGGGTTCGGCGGGTCGCCTGCCCAGCTCCCGCCAGGACTAACGGTGCAGATTAGAGCTATCTAATGCGTTCCGGAACTTACCAACGAGCGTAAGCAAGTCAAAATGGCAAAATAACCCAAAATAAGAAAATGAAATCCGGAGTCGGCCATGATAGTAACCGACCCGTCAGAACCCAACCGAAAGAGAACGTAAACATTCACATCTGAACTTTAGCGATTACAATCCAAAATGACATACAAAAGATTTTAAAAGTTAATACATATACACGGTTTGCCAAATCAAAAGAGAAAATGTGAGGCCCCAGTTCGTTCTACGTTGAAATATTCATTATTTGGGCGGTAACGTTTGGTTTTGGGAGTATTTCGAAAACCCTAAGTAGGGATTAAGATTTAAACCCTAAGTTCCGGTTAAGATTGAAAACCCGTTTTTCTACATTTTCTTTATTAGAAAATTCCTCAGATAATTTTTATTGAGTAAATAGAGTTTTAGATGATTTTTCTAGTATTAGTTAGTTTTTGAGAAATTAAGAACGTATATCGGACGTGGGACCCACTAGTGCGAAAAGTTCGGAAAAATTCGGCCAATTAGGTTAAATTCCGGATACTGTGTAAAATTTATCGGGTGTTAAGAGATAAGTAGAGAGTGAGAAGTGATTGATGTGAGGGGGAAAAAGAAAGATAAGAATGCATTAATGAGTGTGACAAGTGTCACAATATGATTGGTTGGACTTTATGGTTTACTATTCACATTTTTGACTTTTGACCAAAATTAGTTAATATCTCCAAAAATTCACAAAAAAATCACCATTTTTCACCTCTTGATGGCCGAACCTCTTAGCTCAAGAAGGAAGAAAGCTTCTTCAATTTTCAAGCTCCCAATTAGCTCAAATCAACCAAACCAAGGGTTTGAATTAGTTTTTACTCCATACAATCTTTCCTTTTAGTGATAGTGAGTGCTTTAGTGAAGTTTTTTGGAAGAGCTAAGGAGTCCAACATCTTCCCCTCTCTTGTTTACTTGGTAAGTGAAGCTTAAACTTCCACCTACACCTATTGATGCTTAAGATATGATTAGTAGTGATTAAAGTGCTGAAATTTCTGGTTTTATCTTGGTTTGAAGTGATTTGGTGAAGTTTTGATTTTATTGATGATTTTTCTGGTCTAATTGGATTATGGTGTTGTGGTTGTTTATGATGATTGATAATGAGGGGTTATGACTCTAGTGGATGGAAATGATTGATATTTGCAACCAATTTTGGATTTGGAATAAATTTTGGAAAGTTAGGGTTCATGAAGCTACATTCTGCCCGAATTTATTGCACCATGTTAGAGGCCGAATTGGCCTTGGCTTAAAACATGAAAGTTGTAGGTATTGATGAGTTTGAAGTGCCTGTAAAATTTCAGGTCATTTGGTTTAGTGTAAAGTGAGTTATGACGGAATTACTGTAGCTGTTCTGCTTTGGACAGAATGCGAAAACTGCGTTTGTATTTGGCCATTTTGATTGGAATTGGTTTGGATTTTAAAGTTGGTGTCTTCTGGTGAAATGTATCTGAATGTCCTAGCTATCATATGCCTTTGGAATTTCGGCATTTGGACTTGTATGGACTGAGATATACCGATTACAGTTTTCTGCGTTTTGCAAACCTGTTTTGGGAATTCTGGTATAGTATTTTGCATATTTGACCTAGTTGTGTTAGGAACTGGATTGAGTGGTCTTCTACATTGTTGTAGCCCTATTTCTTAGCTTCGAAACGGTGGGTCTTACACCCCCATCCGATAACCTTAGTGAATTTGGTGCCATTACCGCATATTGAGGTCAAATACGGTTTGTGATTCTAGTACGTTTTTGGAAAGTTTATGGCTGGAACTTTGGCTTCACATTTGACTGAGTTACAAGCTGTTTGGGCTTCCGACCAAAACACCAAACTTATAGCCCTATATCAGAGCTTTCTAACGCCCTTGGAATTTCATGAATCGGATTTATAAAACCTGAGATATAGCCGAGCAAACAAGGCCTGCCCGTGAAAATGACCAGAAATCTGTTTTGGTCCTGATGACCAATTTCCGTTCCGAATTTGGATTGCCGACCTTCATGAAAGTTGTTCCATTTGGAATGAACTATCTAACTGCCAATTTTCAGCTCTTTTGACCATGTGTAGCATAGAAAACAGTTTGCGCTCAAAACTGACCATTTGTGCATTGGCCAGATTTCGTAAGTGATTGTGTTTGGTTCATTTGGGACTAAAGCCTCCAGTTTCAGTTCTGGATGTCTTCATAACAGTTGTTGTTCATCCTTTAAGCTTCGATATGGCGTCTCATACGCCTTAATCCGATGTTCGTAGCTCAACTTATGAGTAAACTAGAAACGAGTGTCAAATCTGCCGTTTCCGCTAACGGCCGTCTCCGTTTCCGTTCGTCATATTTACGTGCGCGCGTGCCGTTTTTGCCGTTTTGCTTGTTTTAGGCACAATAGTAGTCGTTTGCGATATTATGTGACACAATCTTCTATTTCAGACGGTGGTGAGCTGGGCGGAACTGGTGGGGCCCACTACTAGCTGTTCATTTCGATCCGACTTCGTACTTTTGCTATTTCAGTTTCTGGGTAAGTATTCAGGCCAGTTTGGTGTGTTTTCTTCGCTATGTGTTTGAGATATGTGAAAAGGGCACTTAGGCGAGGGTGTACTTTATCGCACTCGACCTAAACCCTAACTTGAATGTATAATTGTACTTGGCGTATGTATATGAACCTTTTGGAACCAAAACCCTTGAGCTTGTGGCTCGGGGCGACTTTCGAATAAAGTTTGTGAAGTTTGCAAAGTTTGTGATTTTGAATAATTTTGTGAAGTTTGTGAGTTTGGGGCGAACTCTTGACCTGGTTGGACTATTCGAGCCGGTTAGGGCTTGGTCGAAGGCAGTCCAACTTAGTCTGAGGTCACCAAGTTTGTAGGTTCATGTTATGAACCAATTTTGTAAATCCGGTTCACCGAGAAGGTGACCAAGTTTGTGACCCGAGCTTGTGACTCAAGCTCAAGTTTGTGATTTCGTTCGCCCGGGCAAGTTTGTGAGGTGACTGGCCAGTGAGGGTGATAAGGTGTCGGTGGGTGTACAAGTGAAGTTCTACGGACTATTATTTGCAGTCGACGGAGTGTCGGCAGGAGATCACGCATGGCACATGAGTTGGCTTTGGAGCCACCTGTATCCTTATTATGTGATGTTACTTTTCTGCTTTTGCTTTACTCTTATTGTGTAACTGTTACGTGAAATTTATGCTTTCGTCCCTGTTTACTTACTAAGCATATAACTTACCCCATTCCTTTTGTTTTCCTTAGCAGGGGCCGACGCGGGGACTTTTGGCTCGTATACTAGTATAGTTAGTTTGGCTTGTAATAGTTGAACAGTTAGGATGTTTGTTTTTGTTTTGGTGGTTTGACTCGATACTTTTGGAGAATGTAATTATAACTCTTTTGGGATTGTATATATTGTATTTAGTGCTCTTTCGAACTTTAAGTTTTGAGTCCTGGCGCGAGCTAGGCAGGCGGCCCGCCGATACCCTTGGGTTCGCCCTTGGGAGAAGTGGGGTCGTTACAGAAAACGCCCCAAAAGTACACTTAGGATTTTAATACATGAGCTATACAAAAGATATGTTCAACTAGCTCAATTTGGCAGCTATTTGTCAAATCCAGACCAAAAGGGTTTATTTTCCCGTAAGGAAAACAAAAGGAACAGAATGGGGTGAGCTTGCGCTCAATGAGGTACCAAACAGATAGCATTAAAATCATGGCATTTCACATTTAACAAATCAGATACACATGCCAGATGTAAAGTAAAGTAACTAATGATTCACATAGGAAGGATACAGGTGGCTCTCAGGAGCCAAATTTCCAGCGCAGTACTTGATCCAAACCGGTTTACTCCGTAAACCCACTTCGCACCGAATTTCCTTGAACACTTCCACAAAATCACTTACTAGCACCAAATGGAGGGATTTTATGGAGTAGAAACAAATTTAAGCAATTGTTTTGGAGGATTTGAGCTAGTTGGAAGCTTGAAAATTGGAGAACTTTTCTTTCTTTTCTCACACTCTCTCCCCCTTAAAAGAATTTCGTCCTCGAAATTCCTTATCATTGACTACTCCGGGATTAAATTGAACATTATACTTAGCTAACAGATCTGTACCCCTTCACTGGCCAGGTTCAGTAAATTCTTACCTTCCACGTCCCCGACCACTCCGTGTATCTTCCATGAGTTTTACTTGGTCTAGGCAATAATACTAAACCAAAATAAGCACGATGCATGTAAGTAACACTCAAAATTTTATGGTAACACACATTTATACATTCCAAACAAGATCAAAACATATATATACAAGCCGGTCAAAATTAAGCCACACACATATAAACAGCCAGTTAAGTCAAGTACAAACATAGACGATCCACCGAGGAATGGCCTTTCTAGTTCACTAAATCCTTTCTAACCTAGGCCCTCGTATCTTTCGTATCCGGGTGCAAGAATCCCATCTAAGATAATTCACAACTCGAGCCGACCGGTCCCAAGAGTAAACCATCCGTATTAAAGATTCCTACCCGACATACATACCTAGCTTCCTCGAGTCCCACGATAATGATTCGTACACTTATCACATGCCCGGTTCATAACTTATGCTCGAACGAGCACTTAGACATATTCATGAAATTAGGACCACAACACCACTTGGCCCAGTCTCACTCAGCGCAGAGACCACGCGAAGTGGCTCTGATACCACCTGTGACGGCCCCACCTCCCCCTAAGGCGAACCAGAGGGTTCGGCGGGTCGCCTGCCAAGCTCCCGCCAGGACTAACGGTGCAGATTAGAGCTATCTAATGCGTTCCGGAACTTACCAACGAGCGTAAGCAAGTCAAAATGGCAAAATAACCCAAAATAAGAAAATGAAATCCGCAGTCGGCCATGATAGTAACCGACCCGTCAGAACCCAACCGAAAGAGAACGCAAACATTCACATCTGAACTTTAGCGATTACAATCCAAAATGACATACAAAAGATTTCAAAAGTTAATACATATACACGGTTTGCCAAATCAAAAGAGAAAACGCCCCAAAAGTACACTTAGGGTTTTAATACATGAGCTATACAAAAGATATGTTCAACTAGCTCAATTTGGCAGCCATTTGTCAAATCCAGACCAAAAGGGTTTATTTTCCCGTAAGGAAAACAAAAGGAACAGAATGGGGTGAGCTTGCGCTCAATGTGGTACCAAACAGATAGCATTAAAATCATGGCATTCCACATTTAACAAATCAGATACACATGCCAGATGTAAAGTAAAGTAACTAATGATTCACATAGGAAGGATACAGGTGGCTCTCAGGAGCCAAATTTCCAGCGCAGTACTTGATCCAAACCGGTTGACTCTCCGTCAACGTATATAGAACCAACGCGTCCGTAGACCCACTTCGCACCGAATTTCGTCCACCAAACACCCCTTTACCGGGCCCGCTCACCTCAAACGAACAAAATGGTAATACTCGAGTATACCCGGAATCAAGGGTCTCAATACCCAAAATCCCTGAACAGACTACCGTGGTTCGTTATCTAATCGTCCAGGCCCTTGCCGGCTCGATTCGAATAACTTAGCCACAGGACTGAGCTCATAAGTCATAGAAATCCGAACAGATGCAGATACAGATAACAGATTCAAATTTTGTATAGTAAATTGGCATATGAACAGACAAGAGAACGAGTGTGATAAAGTACACCCTCGTCTCAAACAAATAAACAGATTGCAGAGCAGAAATCAAGTTAAACAGCAATGGAGGGGAGTGGTACACTCACCGGCTCAACTTCAAAAGTTTTTACTTCAGATTGGCCTTAATCGCCAAGAAACCCTAAAATAATCAAAATAAACCAATTGAAGGTTTCACTTCCAGAATCGAGTAAACAGAATGCACATGTGAGGTTCGACTACTAGTGGTATGCCTCGCCAAATAATTACCAATGCAGGGGTGCAAAACATGATTTTTGGGAACAAAAAGGTAACATGAAGACTTAGGCGCAAACAACCCAAAAGCCCTTTGCTCAAATCACAAGTAAATCCAACTAGCCTTCAAGTAAAATTTCAGCAGCATATCCCTTGTTTTTACCTATTTTCCAGCCATCATGGCTTCATTATTTCCTCAAATCAGTCCCAACATCTCACACAAAATTCATCTCATTTCCCAAAAGCCGTTCACTAGGCTCAAAGTAGTACAAGTACAAAAGTTAGCTAGGAAATGACCGGAATAAGAGTAAGCCTTAAAACATGTAAACAAGTACAATGAGACTCGATAACGAATCATAAATCAATGCCAAATATGACCCCAATAGGGTTCCATAAACATATACAAACATTAGAGAAAACCAGAAAATTCGGAAATGCAATTAGGTTTGGCCTTGAAAAAACAGTTTTTGACCTCTTTTTACGGTACTGGCACCAAATGCCCTAGAATTATCGGATGAAGGTATAAGACCCACCATTTCGAAGATAAAAGACAGGGCTACTGCCTCACAGAAGGTCACTCAACCCAGTTTTGAGTGCAAACAGGTCAAAAATGCAAGATACTACATCAAAAGGTAAAACAGATTCACCAAAACGTATTCTAGGGGAAACATCATAACTCAGGCTCTACAAGTCCAAATCCAGAAATTCCAAAACCAGCTGAAAGCTAAAAAACAGGGCTAAATTTCATCAGAAGGCCTTAACAACTCATTCAGAAGCAATCCAGACCAAAACAACCAATTACAGAAGCAAATCCCAATTTCGGGTAAAACCAGAACAGCAATAGTAATTTCGACTTATCTCATTCTACACTACTCCGATTGACCTGAAATTTTGTAGACACCTCTAAAATGTCATTACCTAAAACTTTCATGTTTTCAGCTAAGGCCAATTCGGCCTCTATCTATGACCTAAAATTTCGGACAGAATGAAGAACTAAAGAACCCTAATTTTCCAGATTTCTTCCAAGACAGAAATTACTTGCAATCTTCCACTTTTTCCACCTTCTAGAATCATTATATATCATTTCCAATCATCATGGATAGCCACAACATCTTGATCAAATTAAACCAGAAAAATCATCTCTAAATTAAGAACTTCACCAATTCATCTCAAACCATGAAATAAACCACAAATTTCAGCACTTTAGCTACCACTAAGCACAACTTAAGCTTCATTAAGTGTAGGAGGAAGTTCAAACACCATTTACCTAGAACACAAGAGAGGGAGAGTTGTAGGACACCTTAGCTTCCTTGAACACTTCCACAAAATCACTTACTAGCACCAAATGGAGGGATTTTATGGAGTAGAAACAAATTTAAGCAATTGTTTTGGAGGATCTGAGCTAGTTGGAAGCTTGAAAATTGGAGAAGTTTTCTTTCTTTTCCTAGAGAGAGAGCCGGCCAAGAAGTTGAAGACAAGAATGAATTTTGTGTGATTTTTGAGATATTTAAGCAATTGGTCAAAAGTCAAGAAAATGAATAGTTGTCCTACAAGTGCCACCACTCACCAAGTGACACTTGTCACTACATTTAAAGCATTTCTATCCTTTAAGCCTCTCTCACATCAATCACATCTCAACCTCTACTTATCTCTCAACACCCGATAAATTTCAACCAGTATCCGAAACTTAACCTAATTGACCGAATTTTTCCGAACTTTTCGCGCTAGTGGGTCCCACGTCCACAATAGATTCTTAATTTTTCAAAAACTCTCCAATACTAGAAAAATCATCTAAAAACTATAATTACTCATAAAATTCACCAGGAGAATTTTCCTAAGCCAGAAAATGCAGAAAACATGCCATTAAAGGAAATAAACCCTAGGAAAATTATTAGGGATTTACGGGTTCTCACACTCTCTCCCCTTAAAAGAATTTCGTCCTCGAAATTCCTTATCATTGACTACTCCGGGATTAAATTGAACATTATACTAAGATAACAGATCTGTACCCCTTCACTGGCCAGGTTCCGTAAATTCTTACCTTCCACGTCCCCGACCACTCCGTGTACATTCCATGAGTTTTACTTGGTCTAGGCAATAATACTAAACCAAAATAAGCACGATGCATGTAAGTAACACTCAAATTTTTATGGTAACACACATTTATACATTCCAAACAAGATCAAAACATATATATACAAGCCGGTCAAAATTAAGCCACACACATATATACAGCCAGTTAAGTCAAGTACAAACATAGACGATCCACCGAGGAATGGCCTTTCTAGTTCACCAAATCCTTTCTAACCTAGGCCCTCATATCTTTCGTATCCGGGCGCAAGAATCCCATCTAAGATAATTCACAACTCAAGCCGGCCGGTCCCAAGAGTAAACCATCCGTATTAAAGATTCCTACCCGACATACATACCTAGCTTCCTCGAGTCCCATGATAATGATTCGTACACTTATCACATGCCCGGTTCATAACTTATGCTCGAACGAGCACTTAGACATATTCATGAAATTAGGACTACAACACCACTTGCCTCAGTTTCACTCCGCGCAGAGACCACACGAAGTGGCTCTGATACCACCTGTGACGGCCCCACCTCCCCCTAAGGCGAACCAGAGGGTTCGGCGGGTCGCTTGCCCAGCTCCCGCCAGGACTAACGGTGCAGATTAGAGCTATCTAATGCGTTCCGGAACTTACCAACGAGCGTAAGCAAGTCAAAATGGCAAAATAACCCAAAATAAGAAAATGAAATCCGGAGTCGGCCATGATAGTAACCGACCCGTCAGAACCCAACCGAAAGAGAACGCAAACATTCACATCTGAACTTTAGCGATTACAATCCAAAATGACATACAAAAGATTTCAAAAGTTAATACATATACACGGTTTGCCAAATCAAAAGAGAAAACGCCCCCAAAAGTACACTTAGGGTTTTAATACATGAGCTATACAAAAGATATGTTCAACTAGCTCAATTTGGCAGCCATTTGTCAAATCCAGACCAAAAGGGTTTATTTTCCCGTAAGGAAAACAAAAGGAACAGAATGGGGTGAGCTTGCGCTCAATGAGGTACCAAACAGATAGCATTAAAATCATGGCATTTCACATTTAACAAATCAGATACACATGCCAGATGTAAAGTAAAGTAACTAATGATTCACATAGGAAGGATACAGGTGGCTCTCAGGAGCCAAATTTCCAGCGCAGTACTTGATCCAAACCGGTTGACTCTCCGTCAACGTATATAGAACCAACGCGTCCGTAGACCCACTTCGCACCGAATTTCGTCCACCAAACACCCCTTTACCGGGCCCGCTCACCTCAAACGAACAAAATGGTAATACTCGAGTATACCCGGAATCAAGGGTCTCAATACCCAAAATCCCCGAACAGACTACCGTGGTTCGTTATCCAATCGTCCAGGCCCTTGCCGGCCCGACTCGAATAACTTAGCCACAGGACTGAGCTCATAGGTCATAGAAATCCGAACAGATGCAGATACAGATAACAGATTCAAATTTTGTATAGTAAATTGGCATATGAACAGACAAGAGAACGAGTGTGATAAAGTACACCCTCGTCTCAAACAAATAAACAGATTGCAGAGCAGAAATCAAGTTAAACAGCAATGGAGGGGAGTGGTACACTCACCGGCTCAACTTCAAAAGTTTTTACTTCAGATTGGCCTTAATCGCCAAGAAACCCTAAAATAATCAAAATAAACCAATTGAAGGTTTCACTTCCAGAATCGAGTAAACAGAATGCACATGTGAGGTTCGACTACTAGTCGTATGCCTCGCCAAATAATTACCAATGCAGGGGTGCAAAACATGATTTTTGGGAACAAAAAGGTAACATGAAGACTTAGGCGCAAACAACCCAAAAGCCCTTTGCTCAAATCACAAGTAAATCCAACTAGCCTTCAAGTAAAATTTCAGCAGCATATCCCTTGTTTTTACCTATTTTCCAGCCATCATGGCTTCATTATTTCCTCAAATCAGTCCCAACATCTCACACAAAATTCATCTCATTTCCCAAAAGCCGTTCACTAGGCTCAAAGTAGTACAAGTACAAAAGTTAGCTAGGAAATGACCGGAATAAGAGTAAGCCTTAAAACATGTAAACAAGTACAATGAGACTCGATAACGAATTATAAATCAATGCCAAATATGACCCCAATAGGGTTCCATAAACATATACAAACATTAGAGAAAACCAGAAAATTCGGAAATGCAATTAGGTTTGGCCTTGAAAAAACAGTTTTTGACCTCTTTTTGCGGTACTGGCACCAAATGCCCTAAATTATCGGATGAAGGTATAAGACCCACCATTTCGAAGATAAAAGACAGGGCTACTACCTCAAAGAAGGTCACTCAACCCAGTTTTGAGTGTAAACAGGTCAAAAATGCAAGATACTACATCAAAACGTAAAACAGATTCACCAAAATGCATTCTAGCGAAAACATCATAACTCAGGCTCTACAAGTCCAAATCCAGAAATTCCAAAACCAGCTGAAAGCTAAGAAACAGGGCTAAATTTAATCAGAAGGCCTCAACAACTCATTCGGAAGCAATCCAGACCAAAACAACCAATTACAGAAGCAAATCCCAATTTCAGGTAAAACCAGAACAGCAATAGTAATTTCGACTTTTCTCATTCTACACTACTCCGATTGACCTGAAATTTTGTAGACACCTCTAAAATGTCATTAGCTATAACTTTCATGTTTTGAGCTAAGGCCAATTCGGCCTCTATCTATGACCTAGAATTTCGGACAGAATGAAGAACCCAAGAACCCTAATTTTCCAGATTTCTTCCAAAACAGAAATTACTTGCAATCTTCCACTTTTTCCACCTTCTAGAATCATTATATACCATTTCCAATCATCATGGATAGCCACAACATCTTGATCAAATTAAACCAGAAAAATCATCTCTAAATTAAGAACTTCACCAATTCATCTCAAACCAAGAAATAAACCACAAATTTCAGTACTTTAGCTACCACTAAGCACAACTTAAGCTTCATTAAGTGTAGGAGGAAGTTCAAACACCACTTACCTAGAACACAAGAGAGGGAGAGTGGTAGGACACCTTAGTTTCCTTGAACACTTCCACAAAATCACTTACTAGCACCAAATGGAGGGATTTTATGGAGTAGAAACAAATTTAAGCAATTGTTTTGGAGGATTTGAGCTAGTTGGAAGCTTGAAAATTGGAGAAGTTTTCTTTCTTTTCCTAGAGAGAGAGCCGGCCAAGAAGTTGAAGACAAGAATGAATTTTGTGTGATTTTTGAGATATTTAAGCAATTGGTCAAAAGTCAAGAAAATGAATAGTTGTCCTACAAGTGCCACCACTCACCAAGTGACACTTGTCACTACATTTAAAGCATTTCTATCCTTTAAGCCTCTCTCACATCAATCACATCTCAACCTCTACTTATCTCTCAACACCCGATAAATTTCAACCAGTATCCGAAACTTAACCTAATTGACCGAATTTTTCCGAACTTTTCGCGCTAGTGGGTCCCACGTCCACAATAGATTCTTAATTTTTCAAAAACTCTCCAATACTAGAAAAATCATCTAAAAACTATAATTACTCATAAAATTCACCAGGAGAATTTTCCTAAGCCAGAAAATGCAGAAAACATGCCATTAAAGGAAATAAACCCTAGGAAAATTATTAGGGATTTACGGGTTCTCACACTCTCTCCCCCTTAAAAGAATTTCGTCCTCGAAATTCCTTATCATTGACTACTCCGGGATTAAATTGAACATTATACTTAGATAAAAGATCTGTACCCCTTCACTGGCCAGGTTCCGTAAATTCTTACCTTCCACGTCCCCGACCACTCCGTGTACATTCCATGAGTTTTACTTGGTCTAGGCAATAATACTAAACCAAAATAAGCACGATGCATGTAAGTAACACTCAAATTTTTATGGTAACACACATTTATACATTCCAAACAAGATCAAAACATATATATACAAGCCGGTCAAAATTAAGCCACACACGTATATACAGCCAGTTAAGTCAAGTACAAACATAGACGATCCACCGAGGAATGGCCTTTCTAGTTCACCAAATCCTTTCTAACCTAGGCCCTCATATCTTTCGTATCTGGGCGCAAGAATCCCATCTAAGATAATTCACAACTCGAGCCGGCCGGTCCCAAGAGTAAACCATCCGTATTAAAGATTCCTACCCGACATACATACCTAGCTTCCTCGAGTCCCATGATAATGATTCCTACACTTATCACATGCCCGGTTCATAACTTATGCTCGAACGAGCACTTAGACATATTCATGAAATTAGGACTACAACACCACTTGCCCCAGTCTCACTCCGCGCAGAGACCACGCGAAGTGGCTCTGATACCACCTGTGACGGCCCCACCTCCCCCTAAGGCTAACCAGAGGGTTCGGCGGGTCGCTTGCCCAGCTCCCGCCAGGACTAACGGTGCAGATTAGAGCTATCTAATGCGTTCCGGAACTTACCAACGAGCGTAAGCAAGTCAAAATGGCAAAATAACCCAAAATAAGAAAATGAAATCCGGAGTCGGCCATGATAGTAACCGACCCGTCAGAACCCAACCGAAAGAGAACGCAAACATTCACATCTGAACTTTAGCGATTACAATCCAAAATGACATACAAAAGATTTCAAAAGTTAATACATATACACGGTTTGCCAAATCAAAAGAGAAAACGCCCCCAAAAGTACACTTAGGGTTTTAATACATGAGCTATACAAAAGATATGTTCAACTAGCTCAATTTGGCAGCCATTTGTCAAATCCAGACCAAAAGGGTTTATTTTCCCGTAAGGAAAACAAAAGGAACAGAATGGGGTGAGCTTGCGCTCAATGAGGTACCAAACAGATAGCATTAAAATCATGGCATTTCACATTTAACAAATCAGATACACATGCCAGATGTAAAGTAAAGTAACTAATGATTCACATAGGAAGGATACAGGTGGCTCTCAGGAGCCAAATTTCCAGCGCAGTACTTGATCCAAACCGGTTGACTCTCCGTCAACGTATATAGAACCAACGCGTCCGTAGACCCACTTCGCACCGAATTTCGTCCACCAAACACCCCTTTACCGGGCCCGCTCACCTCAAACGAACAAAATGGTAATACTCGAGTATACCCGGAATCAAGGGTCTCAATACCCAAAATCCCCGAACAGACTACCGTGGTTCGTTATCTAATCGTCCAGGCCCTTGCCGGCCCGACTCGAATAACTTAGCCACAGGACTGAGCTCATAGGTCATAGAAATTCGAACAGATGCAGATACAGATAACAGATTCAAATTTTGTATAGTAAATTGGCATATGAACAGACAAGAGAACGAGTGTGATAAAGTACACCCTCGTCTCAAACAAATAAACAGATTGCAGAGCAGAAATCAAGTTAAACAGCAATGGAGGGGAGTGGTACACTCACCGGCTCAACTTCAAAAGTTTTTACTTCAGATTGGCCTTAATCGCCAAGAAACCCTAAAATAATCAAAATAAACCAATTGAAGGTTTCACTTCCAGGACCGAGTAAACAGAATGCACATGTGAGGTTCGACTACTAGTCGTATGCCTCGCCAAATAATTACCAATGCAGGGGTGCAAAACATGATTTTTGGGAACAAAAAGGTAACATGAAGACTTAGGCGCAAACAACCCAAAAGCCCTTTGCTCAAATCACAAGTAAATCCAACTAGCCTTCAAGTAAAATTTCAGCAGCATATCCCTTGTTTTTACCTATTTTCCAGCCATCATGGCTTCATTATTTCCTCAAATCAGTCCCAACATCTCACACAAAATTCATCTCATTTCCCAAAAGCCGTTCACTAGGCTCAAAGTAGTACAAGTACAAAAGTTAGCTAGGAAATGACCGGAATAAGAGTAAGCCTTAAAACATGTAAACAAGTACAATGAGACTCGATAACGAATCATAAATCAATGCCAAATATGACCCCAATAGGGTTCCATAAACATATACAAACATTAGAGAAAACCAGAAAATTCGGAAATGCAATTAGGTTTGGCCTTGAAAAAACAGTTTTTGACCTCTTTTTGCGGTACTGGCACCAAATGCCCTAGAATTATCGGATGAAGGTATAAGACCCACCATTTCGAAGATAAAAGACAGGGCTACTACCTCACAGAAGGTCACTCAACCCAGTTTTGAGTGTAAACAGGTCAAAAATGCAAGATACTACATCAAAACGTAAAACAGATTCACCAAAATGCATTCTAGCGAAAACATCATAACTCAGGCTCTACAAGTCCAAATCCAGAAATTCCAAAACCAGCTGAAATCTAAGAAACAGGGCTAAATTTAATCAGAAGGCCTCAACAACTCATTCGGAAGCAATCCAGACCAAAACAACCAATTACAGAAGCAAATCCCAATTTCGGGTAAAACCAGAAGAGCAATAGTAATTTCGACTTTTCTCATTTTACACTACCCCGATTAACCTGAAATTTTGTAGACACCTCTAAAATGTCATTACCTACAACTTTCATGTTTTGATCTAAGGCCAATTCGGCCTCTATCTATGACCTAGAATTTTGGACAGAATGAAGAACGCAAGAACCCTAATTTTCCAGATTTCTTCCAAAACAGAAATTACTTGCAATCTTCCACTTTTTCCACCTTCTAGAATCATTATATACCATTTCCAATCATCATGGATAGCCACAACATCTTGATCAAATTAAACCAGAAAAATCATCTCTAAATTAAGAACTTCACCAATTCATCTCAAACCAAGAAATAAACCACAAATTTCAGTACTTTAGCTACCACTAAGCACAACTTAAGCTTCATTAAGTGTAGGAGGAAGTTCAAACACCACTTACCTAGAACACAAGAGAGGGAGAGTGGTAGGACACCTTAATTTCCTTGAACACTTCCACAAAATCACTTACTAGCACCAAATGGAGGGATTTTATGGAGTAGAAACAAATTTAAGCAATTGTTTTGGAGGATTTGAGCTAGTTGGAAGCTTGAAAATTGGAGAACTTTTCTTTCTTTTCCTAGAGAGAGAGCCGGCCAAGAAGTTGAAGACAAGAATGAATTTTGTGTGATTTTTGAGATATTTAAGCAATTGGTCAAAAGTCAAGAAAATGAATAGTTGTCCTACAAGTGCCACCACTCACCAAGTGACACTTGTCACTACATTTAAGGCATTTCTATCCTTTAAGTCTCTCTCACATCAATCACATCTCAACCTCTACTTATCTCTTAACACCCGATAAATTTCAACCAGTATCCGAAACTTAACCTAATTGGCCGAATTTTTCCGAACTTTTCGCGCTAGTGGGTCCCACGTCCACAATAGATTCTTAATTTTTCAAAAACTCTCCAATACTAGAAAAATCATCTAAAAACTATAATTACTCATAAAATTCACCAGGAGAATTTTCCTAAGCCAGAAAATGCAGAAAACATGCCATTAAAGGAAATAAACCCTAGGAAAATTATTAGGGATTTACGGGTTCTCACACTCTCTCCCCCTTAAAAGAATTTCGTCCTCGAAATTCCTTATCATTGACTACTCCGGGATTAAATTGAACATTATACTTAGCTGACAGATCTGTACCCCTTCACTGGCCAGGTTCAGTAAATTCTTACCTTCCACGTCCCCGACCACTCCGTGTACTTCCATGAGTTTTACTTGGTCTAGGCAATAATACTAAACCAAAATAAGCACGATGCATGTAAGTAACACTCAAATTTTTATGGTAACACACATTTATACATTCCAAACAAGATCAAAACATATATATACAAGCCGGTCAAAATTAAGCCACACACATATATACAGCCAGTTAAGTCGAGTACAAATATAGACGATCCACCAAGGAATGGCCTTTCTAGTTCACCAAATCCTTTCTAACCTAGGCCCTCATATCTTTCGTATCCGGGCGCAAGAATCCCATCTAAGATAATTCACAACTCGAGCCGGCCGGTCCCAAGAGTAAACCATCCGTATTAAAGATTCCTACCCGACATACATACCTAACTTCCTCGAGTCCCATGATAATGATTCGTACACTTATCACATGCCCGGTTCATAACTTATGCTCGAACGAGCACTTAGACATATTCATGAAATTAGGACTACAACACCACTTGCCCCAGTCTCACTCCGCGCAGAGACCACGCGAAGTGGCTCTGATACCACCTGTGACGGCCTCACCTCCCCCTAAGGCGAACCAGAGGGTTCGGCGGGTCGCTTGCCCAGCTCCCGCCAGGACTAACGGTGCAGATTAGAGCTATCTAATGCGTTCCGGAACTTACCAACGAGCGTAAGCAAGTCAAAATGGCAAAATAACCCAAAATAAGAAAATGAAATCCGGAGTCGGCCATGATAGTAACCGACCCGTCAGAACCCAACCGAAAGAGAACGCAAACATTCACATCTGAACTTTAGCGATTACAATCCAAAATGACATACAAAAGATTTCAAAAGTTAATACATATACACGGTTTGCCAAATCAAAAGAGAAAACGCCCCCAAAAGTACACTTAGGGTTTTAATACATGAGCTATACAAAAGATATGTTCAACTAGCTCAATTTGGCAGCCATTTGTCAAATCCAGACCAAAAGGGTTTATTTTCCCGTAAGGAAAACAAAAGGAACAGAATGGGGTGAGCTTGCGCTCAATAAGGTACCAAACAGATAGCATTAAAATCATGGCATTTCACATTTAACAAATCAGATACACATGCCAGATGTAAAGTAAAGTAACTAATGATTCACATAGGAAGGATACAGGTGGCTCTCAGGAGCCAAATTTCCAGCGCAGTACTTGATCCAAACCGGTTGACTCTCCGTCAACGTATATAGAACCAACGCGTCCGTAGACCCACTTCGCACCGAATTTCGTCCACCAAACACCCCTTTACCGGGCCCGCTCACCTCAAACGAACAAAATGGTAATACTCGAGTATACCCGGAATCAAGGGTCTCAATACCCAAAATCCCCGAACAGACTACCGTGGTTCGTTATCTAATCGTCCAGGCCCTTGCCGGCCCGACTCGAATAACTTAGCCACAGGACTGAGCTCATAGGTCATAGAAATCCGAACAGATGCAGATACAGATAACAGATTCAAATTTTGTATAGTAAATTGGCATATGAACAGACAAGAGAACGAGTGTGATAAAGTACACCCTCGTCTCAAACAAATAAACAGATTGCAGAGCAGAAATCAAGTTAAACAGCAATGGAGGGGAGTGGTACACTCACCGGCTCAACTTCAAAAGTTTTTACTTCAGATTGGCCTTAATCGCCAAGAAACCCTAAAATAATCAAAATAAATCAATTGAAGGTTTCACTTCCAGAATCGAGTAAACAGAATGCACATGTGAGGTTCGACTACTAGTCGTATGCCTCGCCAAATAATTACCAATGCAGGGGTGCAAAACATGATTTTTGGGAACAAAAAGGTAACATGAAGACTTAGGCGCAAACAACCCAAAAGCCATTTGCTCAAATCACAAGTAAATCCAACTAGCCTTCAAGTAAAATTTCAGCAGCATATCCCTTGTTTTTACCTATTTTCCAGCCATCATGGCTTCATTATTTCCTCAAATCAGTCCCAACATCTCACACAAAATTCATCTCATTTCCCAAAAGCCGTTCACTAGGCTCAAAGTAGTACAAGTACAAAAGTTAGCTAGGAAATGACCGGAATAAGAGTAAGCCTTAAAACATGTAAACAAGTACAATGAGACTCGATAACGATTCATAAATCAATGCCAAATATGACCCCAATAGGGTTCCATAAACATATACAAACATTAGAGAAAACCAGAAAATTCGGAAATGCAATTAGGTTTGGCCTTGAAAAAACAGTTTTTGACCTCTTTTTGCGGTACTGGCACCAAATGCCCTAGAATTATCGGATGAAGGTATAAGACCCACCATTTCGAAGATAAAAGACAGGGCTACAACCTCACAGAAGGTCACTCAACCCAGTTTTGAGTGCAAACAGGTCAAAAATGCAAGATACTACATCAAAACGTAAAACAGATTCACCAAAACGCATTCTAGCGGAAACATCATAACTCAGGCTCTACAAGTCCAAATCCAGAAATTCCAAAACCAGTTGAAAACTAAGAAATATGGCTAAATTTAATCAGAAGGCCTCAACAACTCATTCGGAAGCAATCCAGACCAAAACAACCAATTACAGAAGCAAATCCCAATTTCGGGTAAAACCAGAATATCAATAGTAATTTCGACATATCTCATTCTACACTACTCCGATTGACCTGAAATTTTGTAGACACCTCTAAAATGTCGTTCCCTACAACTTTCATGTTTTGTGCTAAGGCTAATTCGGCCTCTATCTATGACCTAAAATTTCGGACAGAATGAAGAACCAAAGAACCCTAATTTTCCAGATTTCTTCCAAAACAGAAATTACTTGCAATCTTCCACTTTTTCCACCTTCTAGAATCATTATATACCATTTCCAATCATCATGGATAGCCACAACATCTTGATCAAATTAAACCAGAAAAATCATCTCTAAATTAAGAACTTCACCAATTCATCTCAAACCAAGAAATAAACCACAAATTTCAGCACTTTAGCTACCACTAAGCACAACTTAAGCTTCATTAAGTGTAGGAGGAAGTTCAAACACCACTTACCTAGAACACAAGAGAGGGAGAGTTGTAGGACACCTTAGCTTCCTTGAACACTTCCACAAAATCACTTACTAGCACCAAAGGGAGGGATTTTATGGAGTAGAAACAAATTTAAGCAATTGTTTTGGAGGATTTGAGCTAGTTGGAAGCTTGAAAATTGGAGAAGTTTTTTTTCTTTTCCTAGAGAGAGAGCCGGCCAAGAAGTTGAAGACAAGAATGAATTTTGTGTGATTTTTGAGATATTTAAGCAATTGGTCAAAAGTCAAGAAAATGAATAGTTGTCCTACAAGTGCCACCACTCACCAAGTGACACTTGTCACTACATTTAAAGCATTTCTATCCTTTAAGTCTCTCTCACATCAATCACATCTCAACCTCTACTTATCTCTTAACACCCGATAAATTTCAACCAGTATCCGAAACTTAACCTAATTGGCCGAATTTTTCCGAACTTTTCGCGCTAGTGGGTCCCACGTCCACAATAGATTCTTAATTTTTCAAAAACTTTCCAATACTAGAAAAATCATTTAAAAACTATAATTACTCATAAAATTCACCAGGAGAATTTTCCTAAGCCAGAAAATGCAGAAAACATGCCATTAAAGGAAATAAACCCTAGGAAAATTATTATGGATTTACGGGTTCTCACACTCTCTCCCCCTTAAAAGAATTTCGTCCTCGAAATTCCTTATCATTGACTACTCCGGGATTAAATTGAACATTATACTTAGCTGACAGATCTGTACCCCTTCACTGGCCAGGTTCAGTAAATTCTTACCTTCCACGTCCCCGACCACTCCGTGTACCTTCCATGAGTTTTACTTGGTCTAGGCAATAATACTAAACCAAAATAAGCACGATGCATTTAAGTAACACTCAAAATTTTTATGGTAACACACATTTATACATTCCAAACAAGATCAAAACATATATATACAAGCCGGTCAAAATTAAGCCACACACATATATACAGCCAGTTAAGTCAAGTACAAACATAGACGATCCACCGAGGAACGGCCTTTCTAGTTCACCAAATCCTTTCTAACCTAGGCCCTCATATCTTTCGTATCCGGGCGCAAGAATCCCATCTAAGATAATTCACAACTCGAGCCGGCCGGTCCCAAGAGTAAACCATCCGTATTAAAGATTCCTACCCGACATACATACCTAGCTTCCTCGAGTCCCATGATAATGATTCGTACACTTATCACATGCCCGGTTCATAACTTATGCTCGAACGAGCACTTAGACATATTCATGAAATTAGGACCACAACACCACTTGGCCCAGTCTCACTCCGCGCAGAAACCACGCGAAGTGGCTCTGATACCACCTATGACGGCCCCACCTCCCCCTAAGGCTAACCAGAGGGTTCGGCGGGTCGCCTGCCCAGCTCCCGCCAGGACTAACGGTGCAGATTAGAGCTATCTAATGCGTTCCGGAACTTACCAACGAGCGTAAGCAAGTCAAAATGGCAAAATAACCTAAAACAAGAAAATGAAATCCGGAGTCGGCCATGATAGTAACCGACCCTTCAGAACCCAACCGAAAGAGAACGCAAACATTCACATCTGAACTTTAGCAATTACAATCCAAAATGACATACAAAAGATTTCAAAAGTTAATACATATACACGGTTTGCCAAATCAAAAGAGAAAACTCCCCAAAAGTAAACTTAGGGTTTTAATACATGAGCTATACAAAAGATATGTTCAACTAGCTCAATTTGGCAGCCATTTGTCAAATCCAGACCAAAAGGGTTTATTTTCCCGTAAGGAAAACAAAAGGAACAGAATGGGGTGAGCTTGCGCTCAATGAGGTACCAAACAGATAGCATTAAAATCATGGCATTTCACATTTAACAAATCAGATACACATGCCAGATGTAAAGTAAAGTAACTAATGATTCACATACGAAGGATACAGGTGACTCTCAGGAGCCAAATTTCCAGCGCAGTACTTGATCCAAACCGGTTGACTCTCCGTCAACGTATATAGAACCAACGCGTCCGTAGACCCACTTCGCACCGAATTTCGTGCACCAAACACCCCTTTACCGGGCGCGCTCACCTCAAACGAACAAAATGGTAATACTCGAGCATACCCGGAATCAAGGGTCTCAATACCCAAAATCCCCGAACAGACTACCGTGGTTCGTTATCTAATCATCCAGGCCCTTGCCGGCCCGACCCGAATAACTTAGCCACAGGACTGAGCTCATAGGTCATAGAAATCCGAACAGATGCAGATACAGATAACAGATTCAAATTTTGTATAGTAAATTGGCATATGAACAGACAAGAGAACGAGTGTGATAAAGTACACCCTCGTCTCAAACAAATAAACAGATTGCAGAGCAGAAATCAAGTTAAACAGCAATGGAGGGGAGTGGTACACTCACCGGCTCAACTTCAAAAGTTTTTACTTCAGATTGGCCTTAATCGCCAAGAAACCCTAAAATAATCAAAATAAACCAATTGAAGGTTTCACTTCCAGAATCGAGTAAACAGAATGCACATGTGAGGTTCGACTACTAGTGGTATGCCTCGCCAAATAATTACCAATGCAGGGGTGAAAAACATGATTTTTGGGAACAAAAAGGTAACATGAAGACTTAGGCGCAAACAACCCAAAAGCCCTTTGCTCAAATCACAAGTAAATCCAACTAGCTTTCAAGTAAAATTTCAGCAGCATATCCCTTGTTTTTACCTATTTTCCAACCATCATGGCTTCATTATTTCCTCAAATCAGTCCCAACATCTCACACAAAATTCATCTCATTTCCCAAAAGCCGTTCACTAGGCTCAAAGTAGTACAAGTACAAAAGTTAGATAGGAAATGACCGGAATAAGAGTAAGCCTTAAAACATGTAAACAAGTACAATGAGACTCGATAACGAATCATAAATCAATGCCAAATATGACCCCAATAGGGTTCCATAAACATATACAAACATTAGAGAAAACCAGAAAATTCGGAAATGCAATTAGGTTTGGCCTCGAAAAAACAGTTTTTGACCTCTTTTTACGGTACTGGCTCCAAATGCCCTAGAATTATCGGATGAAGGTATAAGACCCACCATTTCGAAGATAAAAGACAGGGCTACAACCTCACAGAAGGTCACTCAACCCAGTTATGAGTGCAAACAGGTCAAAAATGCAAGATACTACATCAAAACGTAAAACAGATTCACCAAAACGCATTCTAGCGGAAACATCATAACTCAGGCTCTACAAGTCCAAATCCAGAAATTCCAAAACCAGCTGAAAACTAAGAAATAGGGCTAAATTTCATCAGAAGGCCTCAACAACTCATTCGGAAGCAATCCAGACCAAAACAACCAATTACAGAAGCAAATCCCAATTTCGGGTAAAACCAGAACAGCAATAGTAATTTTGACTTATCGTTTTCTACACTACTCTGATTGACCTGAAATTTTGTAGGCCCCTCTAAAATATTATTCCATACAACTTTCATGTTTTGAGCTAAGGCCAATTTTGCCTCTATCTATGACCTAAAATTTCGGACAGAATGAAGAACCAAAGAACCCTAATTTTCCAGATTTCTTCCAAAACAGAAATTACTTGCAATCTTCCACTTTTTCCACCTTCTAGAATCATTATATACCATTTCCAATCATCATGGATAGCCACAACATCTTGATCAAATTAAACCAGAAAAATCATCACTAAATTAAAAACTTCACCAATTCATCTCAAACCAAGAAATAAACCACAAATTTCAGCACTTTAGCTACCACTAAGCACAACTTAAGCTTCATTAAGTGTAGGAGGAAGTTCAAACACCACTTACCTAGAACACATGTAACGACCCCACCTCCCCCTAAGGCGTACCAGAGGGTTTGGCGGGCCGCCTGCCCATCTCTCGCCGGGACTCAGTCGTTCTTTAATCAAATCCAAAACAAATCACAAGAATAAATAGGGCAGCAATCCAAACTTAAAGTGGAACTTATATACATTGCTATCTCAAAAAAAAGTACAACCACCAAATGTACAAAGATTCCCACTTCACCATACAACTAACCCGTGCCAAGCACTAGGGCGAGAACCATTACAAAAGAAACAAAATACCTAGACTAGGCTAGTCTAGGCTCTCATCCTGCTCGCCGTCCCCTGTTAAGGAAAACAAAACTAAAGGGGTGAGCTAAAAGCTCAGTGAGGTTCCAAACAGATAATCAAACAATCAAACAATCAATTCAATACATTAAACATGGAGTATCAATAATTCAAGAAACATTTACAATGGAAAGCAATAGTAACATTCATTAAAAGGATACGGCTCACAAGGAGCAATTCGTTCATTCGTTCATTCGTTCTCCTGACATTTCCCCTTATTCCTCCAATCATTTGAAAAGGCATTTTTCGTTTATCAATAAACCCTCGTTCGTTCGTTCATTCATTCATTCACCCCTGTCCTGGCCGTTGGCCAGTCTCCACCAACCTACAGGGTAATACTCGAGTATACCAAACGTTCACCCAAGTCCCTAATCGCCCGACCGAATCCGTTTCTGGCTCGAGACGACCGGTAACAAGGGGCAATGGCTAGTTCAGCCCAAAAGGCTTACATTCATGCGCAAGTAACATTTCAATCATTAAATCCTTGAAAATTGTACAGTTATTTAGGTCGAGTGCGATAAAGTACACACTCGCCTAGAAAGCTCGTTTTGGAAATCATTAAAAGCAATTAACACATTAGCAAATGATAACAACAAGCCATACAGTCAAATAAGGAACACTCACCTAGATATGCATAATAACGTGCAAAATCCTTCCGGATATTACCGTTAGTCACCAATGAAACCTAAGGTTGAACAAGAGAACATATTACAGTTTATCGAGCAAAACATTTAAGGGAAACAAAGAAACCCGACTAATTAGGAGTAAAACGTGTAAAGATGACTTTCAAGTAAGAAGAGGGTTGTTTGAACCCAAGGATGAAAAATCATGTTTTAAAATGGAAAATCGGTCATGGTATTGGCCTAACAAAAGTATACAAGTTCAAATAGAAACCTAGCCCTCGAGCGAAAATTTGGGCAGCACGCCCTTTGTGTTTACCTAATTTTCCAGCCATTTTGGCTTCATTATTTTTCCTCAACCACAACCCAACATCACACATAAGCAATTCAAGTCAAGAGCCTTTCCATAGGCTCACAATATCATAAGAATAAGAATTACAACAATCACAAGTGCAGAAATTCAACTTAGCACAAGACAGATTTGACGTACGAATGCGGAAATAACATATCTGAAGCTATGCTTATCGGATTGAGACGAAACCTATTTCGTTTCGAAGCTAAGACACAGAGCTAAAACATTCATGAAGGTCACTTAGTCCGGTTCCTAATGTAACTTAGTCAAATTCTCAAATTACTAAACCAGTAACCAATTCATCAGCTGTTTAAACGCAGAACACTGTAATGGACATATCTCAGAGTACACAAGTCCGAATCAGGTGTTCTTAGAGGCATTTGAAAGCTAATTCAGAATACTACAACTTTCATGTTTTGTCAAAAAGCTAAATCAGAATGGATCCTAGTTGAAAAACGTGATAAACTGGACTTAACTGATCACACGGACTGCTTGGGAAATACTTAAAACAGTAAGGGTATTTTGGACTTTTCACGTCCTACATTCCTCCAATTCAGCTAAAATTTTGTAGGAACCTATAAAATACTATTATCTACAACTTTCATTCTTTGACCTAAGGCCAATTCAGCCTTTAACATACAGCTACAAAACCAGACAGAAAGGAAGAACAATTTTCCAGAAATCTGGAATTTTCGGTTTCTAGTGGAATTTTCTCAAATTTCTGGTTCTAATCACCACCAAACAACCTTATATAACCTTAATTACAACATATATTAACCATACACCAAGTTGGGCAGCAATTCAGCAAACCCTAGTTCATAATACCACAAGGAAAACAACACCCAAGACATGCTAACAACCGTTATTCCCACAAATTTGAGTTGCTAAGCTAATTTGAACAAGATTAGGAGTAAAAATTGGGGAAATCATCATCCTTACCTTGCTTAGTGTCTTCCAAGAGCAACCCTAGCTTTCCCCTTCAAAAATTCACCAACACTTCACTAAACCAACACTCAAAGGCAACTTTAATCGGTTTACTTTCGTTGTTTTCTCACTTTGTAGCTCAAAATCAAGAAGAAGGATGGTGTTTTTTTCTTGCTCTCTCTTTCCCTCTCTCTCAAGCTCGACCAGACCAGAAAGAAATGAAGGAAAGATAGCTGGAATGAAGGATAAAAAGGCAAGAAAAAAAAATTAATCAAGGAGCCATGAGGTGGTGACACTTGGCACCACCAAAGCCATGTAAATTTTTCTCTCTCTCCCTTGCATTTTTGGCCACAAATTTCGGTCAAAACTAGCTGGAAATAAGGAGATATTTTGCTCAAATATCAATGAGCTTATGTGGTAAGAAAGTGGTGGTCCAGTGGTACGTTCAAACGGTAGTGCGCGGGACCCGCCGGTTCGCGCCGTTTTTCTTAAAACTCACGTACTAGGGTTTTTACTTCCCATTCACTAACCTTATATCATTGCTACCAATCACATATTATTTCTCACTTAAAAGTCACTTTTAATCCTCAAATTTAATCCTTACTCTGTACCGAAAATTCATCCGGCGAAAAATCGCGAAAACCCTAATTTTGCTCCAAACTTGAAATCGAAGCGTAAAACCCTATTTTCTAGGTTTACTTACACTTATTGTGAAATAATTGGGTATTTTTGAGAAAAATACAAGAAATTTCCGAGTCCTCACATTCTCTCCCCCTTAAAAAAATTTCGTCCTCGAAATTTTACCTTCAGTTGCCTCAGACGAGTCTGGAACTTGTCGGTTGTCTAAAGCATAAACCTTTGCCGGTCTGCTAGTTCATTTCCCTCCTTCATTCACTTGTGATTTAGCTCCATCCAGTTGCAGAGTATTGCTTTCACGTGACTGTTTCCTCGGACAGTTGCTAACTTGATGATCGCCACTTCCGCAGATTAAACATTTCCGCCCCTTTCTCCAACAATCGCTTTCGACATGATTTGCCTTTCCACAGTACCCACAGACCACGTGAGAAGCCATCTTTTGGCTTTCTTGAAAACTTTTCCCAAATCTGATTTGACTTTCTTTTGTAGATCCTTCACCTATCGCCCCTAATGTCCATGATGGGTGGGACAAAAAGTTCACTTTTTGCACTTTGGAAGGGACTCTCGCTTCACTTAATTCCTCCGCTACACTACTCGATGCACTCCTTTTCTGGGTCTGGGAAGCTTTTATCTGTGCCTTTGCAGTCTCGATTCTTTGAGCTTTCTCAAGGGCCTCCGTAAACGTATTCACTTGTACTGCCGCTAATGCTTCTTGGAGTTCCAAATTTAATCCCTGTATAAACCGTCTTACTTTTCGTCGCTCTGTGGCCACCAATTCAGAAGCAAACTTGGATAGTTTCGTAAATTTTGTTTCATATTCGGCCACACTTAGCGTTCCCTGGCGTAGTCCAATAAACTCTTCCTCTCTCCTCTCTTGAACTAAAGGAGGGAGGTATTTCTCGTTAAATTCCCTTATGAAATTCGTCCATGTCCATACGGTCTGTTCTCTTTCCCATTTTTCTTTATAACGTTCCACCACGCTCTGGCCGATCCTTCAAATTGGAACACCGCAAAGTTTACTTGTCTTTGCTCGGTGTAGTTCAAGACGGTGAAAATATTAATCATGGCCTCTAACCATTGTTCGGCTATATCCGGATCAGATCCTCCAAGAAATTTCGGAGGAGTAAACTTCTGAAACCTCTCAAGAGCCTTATCTTCTCCGATTTCAGGGTTCCGGGGTTGATTCACGGCCATTTGGCCTTGTTGATCCACCAGTCTTGCCAAGATATCTGTCATTTGTTGCATTACCGTTGCCATTTGGTCTTCGGCTTCAACCCTCGTTCCTTGCTCTTGTGCAGATGTTGTTTCTCTTTCCTCTCTTGGCTCTTGAGCTCGTTCATTCCCACGTCCACGGCTACGTCTCCCGTCCATATATATGTTTTCCCTCTCTTTTCTTTTCCCCCAAAAGGTAATTTAGTAAATAAACACGATAAGGTTACTAAAGTAACTATTGAGGGCACCAAATATTCAAATAAACATATACCCACATAACACGCCATACCAAGATGACGGATAAGCAAATACACAAATACATATCAAGTTGGACAGATAACCATGTACATACAGGTATACTAACGTCATGTAGTAACAATATACAGGTAAATCAAAAGGAAAAGGTGAAGTCGTCCCAGTATCAGCCCGTCCGGTCTCTCACGTCTCTTACTATCCAAACTAGATGTCCCTGATCTCTTGTGCTCATTCTAGTCAGACAAAGCCTATTCATGTTCCCAAAATGTAAGTCTCAAGTATTTAGCAGCACCTCAACTATAGAGTACTCAGGCACGAGAATCCGAAATAAGATAATTCACATCTCGAGCTACAGTCCCAAGAGTAAACTATCTACAATCGGAATTCCTATCTGACATACCTATCTATGGTCCTCAGATACCATTAGAAAGATTTAAGGCCTATAACATTCGCAATTCATAGCTTCACGTAGTCCCTCATCCTTATTCACCACTTAGTCCAGGGTCACTCCATGTAGAAACCACGCGAAACAACTATAAATTTTATCCCTCAATCGCTTAACTTTCAAGCCCAATCAAATCCCACAGTCCGGTATCCTAACCTTTAATCTAGGATACACTACAGAGATCTGAAGCCTAAGCTCTGATACCACTTGTAACGACCCCACCTCCCCCTAAGGCGTACCAGAGGGTTCTGCGGGCCGCCTGCCCAGCTCTCGCCGGGACTCAGTCGTTCTTTAATCAAATCCAGAACAAATCACAAGAATAAATAGGGCAGCAATCCAAACTTAAAGTGGAACTTATATACATTGCTATCTCAAAAGAAAGTACAACCACCAAATGTACAAAGGTTCTGTGACGACCCCACTTTCCCCAAGGGCGAACCCAAGGGTATCGGCGGGCCGCCTGCCTAGCTCGCGCCATGACTCAAAACTTAAAACAATCAAAGCCAGAAAATTCAAAAGGGTACTATATACAACCCCAAAAGAGTTATAATTACATTCTCCAAAAGTATCGAGTCAAACCACCAAAACAAAAACAAACATCCTAACTGTTCAACTATTACAAGCCAATCTTACTATACCAGTATACGAGCCAAAAGTCCCCGCGTCGGCCCCTGCTAAGGAAAACAAAAGGAATGGGGTAAGTTATATGCTTAGTAAGTAAACAGGGGCGAAAGCGTAAATTCATGTAGCAACAATTACACAATAAGAGTAAAGCAAAAGTAGAAAAGAACAACATCATATAATAAGGACACGGGTGGCTCCAAAGCCAATTCATGTGCCATGCATGATCTCCTACCGACACTCCGTCGACCGCAAATAATAGTCCGTAGAACTTCACTTGTACACCCACCGACACCTTATCACCCTCACTGGCCAGTCACCTCACAAACTTGCCCGGGCGAACGAAATCACAAACTTGAGCTTGAGTCACAAGCTCGGGTCACAAACTTGGTCACCTTCTCGGTGAACCGGATTCACAAAATTAGTTCATAACATGAACCTACAAACTTGGTGACCTCAGACTAAGTTGGACTGCCTTCGACCAAGCCCTAACCGGCTCGAATAGTCCAACCAGGTCAAGAGTTCGCCCCAAACTCACAAACTTCACAAAATTATTCAAAATCACAAACTTCACAAACTTCACAAACTTTATTCGAAAGTCGCCCCGAGCCACAAGTTCAAGGGTTTTGGTTCCAAAAGGTTCATATACATACGCCAAGTACAATAATACATTCAAATTAGGGTTTAGGTCGAGTGCGATAAAGTACACCCTCGCCTAAGTGCCCTTTTCACATATCTCAAACACATAGCAAAGAAAACACACCAAACTGGCCTGAATACTTACCCAGAAACTGAAATAGCAAAAGTACGAAGTCGGATCGAAATGAACAGCTAGTAGTGGGCCCCACCAGTTCCGCCCAGCTCACCACCGTCTGAAATAGAAGATTGTGTCACATAATATCGCAAACGACTACTATCGTGCCTAAAACAAGCAAAACGGCAAAAACGGCACGCGTGCACGTAAATATGACGAACGGAAACGGAGACGGCCGTTAGCGGAAACGGCAGATTTGACACTCGTTTCTAGTTTACTCATAAGTTGAGCTACGAATATCGGATTAAGGCGTATGAGACCACATATCGAAGCTTAAAGGATGAACAACAACTGTTATGAAGACATCCAGAACTGAAACTGGAGGCTTTAGTCCCAAATGAACCAAACACAATCACTTACGAAATCTGGCCAATGCACAAATGGTCAGTTTTGAGTGCAAACTGTTTTCTATGCTACACATGGTCAAAAGAGCTGAAAATTGGCAGTTAGATAGTTCATTCCAAATGGAACAACTTTCATGAAGGTCGGCAATCCAAATTCGGAACGGAAATTGGTCATCAGGACCAAAACAGATTTCTGGTCATTTTCACGGGCAGGCCTTGTTTGCTCGGCTATATCTCAGGTTTTATAAATCCGATTCATGAAATTCCAAGGGCGTTAGAAAGCTCTGATATAGGGCTATAAGTTTGGTGTTTTGGTCAGAAGCCCAAACTGTGATAACCCGTTTTGCCCTAATATTTTTCCTAGGGTTTATTTCCCCCTTAATTGCATGTTTTCTGCATTTTCGGGCTTAGGAATATTTTTCTGGTAGATTTTATGAGTAATTATAGTTTTAAAATGATTTTTCTAGTATTGGTGAGTTTTTAGAAAATTAAGAATATATTTTGGACGTGGGTCCCACTAGTGCGAAAAGTACGGAAAAATTCGGCCAATAAGGTTAAGTTTCGGATACTGGTGGAAATTTATCGGGTGTTAAGAGATAAGTAGAGGGTGACATGGCATTGATGTGAGAGGAACCAAGTGATAGGAAGGCATTAAATGAAGTGCCAAGTGGCACTATGTGATTGGTCCACTTGTTGGACATTTTTGACTTTTCTTATCATGGATTAAATATCTCAAAAATTGACTAAAAATTCATTCTTTCTTACCTCTTGTTGGCCGATTCTCTCTCTTGGACAAGGAAGAAAAACTTCTTCAATTTACAAGCTTCAAACTATCTCAATCTTCCATTCCAACCAATTAAACTTAGATTTGCTCCATAAAATCACTCCATTAGGTGCTAGTAAGTGACTTGGTGAAGTTTTGGAGAAGCTAAGGTGTTCCACCACTATCTCTCTCTTGTTTACTAGGTAAGTGGTACTTGAACTTCCTCCTACACTTAATGATGTTTAATTTGTGCCTAATGGGAGCTAAAGTGATGGATTATGTGATTTATTTCTTGGTTTGTGATGAATTGGTGAAGTTTTTATTTTTTTGAGGAATTTTCTGGTTTAATATGATCATGGTGTTGTGGTTGTTTATGATGGTTGATAATGAGGGGTAATGACTATGGTAGGTGTGAATGATAGATAATTGCAACCAATTTTGGATTTGGAAGGAAAAGTGAAAGTTAGGGTTCTATCATCCCCAATTTCTGTCCGGTTTTATATCATGTGGTTAGAGGCCGAATTAGACTTTACTCAAAACATGAAAGTTGTAGGTATTGATGTGTTTGAAGTGCCTGTAAAATTTCAGGTCATTTGGATGAGTGTAGAGTGAGTTATGCCGTTTTTACTGTAGCTGTTCTGCTTTGATCAGAATGCGAAAACTGCGATAGTAATTGGCCCTTTTGACTGGAATTGGTTTGGATTTTGAAGTTGGTGTCTTCTGATGAAATGTATCTGAATGTCTTAGCTAACATATGCCTTTGGAATTTCGGCATTTGGACTTGTATGGACTGAGATATACCGATTACAGTTTTCTATGTTTTGCAAACCTGTTTTGGGAATTCTGGGTTAGTATTTGGCATATTCGACCTCGTTGTGTTAGGAACTGGATTGAGTGGCCTTCTACATTGTTGTAGCTCTGTTTCATAGCTTCGAAACGGTGGGTCTTGCACCCCCATCCGATAACCGTAGTGAAAGTGGTGTCATTACCGCATTATGAGGTCAAATACGTTTTTTTTGTTAAGGCCTAAGTTAAAGCTATTTCTTAATTTCTGGTTACCTATGATGCTTATATATGCATATGAAACCTTATTGGGGTTGTGGTTGGCATTGGTTTATGACTCGTTATCGAGTCTCTTTTAGGGCTTGCTTTCATTTCGGTTGTTTCCTAGTTAACTTTTGTACTTGTACCACTTTGAGCCTAGTGAACGGCTTTTGGGAAATGAGATGAATTTTGTGTGAGATGTTGGGACTGATTTGAGGATAGAATGAAGCCTTAATGGCTGGAAAAGTAAGAGATTTAGGGGAAGTGCTGCCCGATTTTCTAGGCCGTTTGGTTCCTTTAAGTTGGATTTGCCTTTTGGTAGAATGAAAGGCTTTTGGGTTGTTTGCGCCTAGGTCTTCATGCTACCTTTTCGTTTCCAAGAAAATCATGTTTTGCACCCTTGCATTAGTAATTATTTGGCGAGGCATACGACTAGTAGTCGAGCCTCACATGTGCATTCTGTTTACTCGATTCTGGAAGTAAAACCTTCAATTGGTTTATTTTGATTATTTTAGGGTTTCTTGGCGATTAAGGCCAATCTGAAGTGAAAACTTTTGAAGTTGAGCTGGTGAGTGTACCACTCCCCTCCATTGCTGTTTAACTTGATTTTTGCTCTGCAATCTGTTTAATTGTTGGAGACGAGGGTGTACTTTATCACACTCGTTCTCTTGTCTGTCCATATGCCAATTTTGAGTGCCTATCTGAATCTGCTATCCTGTATCTGTATCTGAATCTGTTATCTGTGTCTGCATCTGTTCGGATTTCTATGACCTATGAGCTCAATCCTGTGGCTAAGTTATTCGAGTCGGGCCGGCAAGGGCCTGGACGATTAGATAACGAACCACGGTAGTCTGTTCGGGGATTTTGGGTATTGAGACCCTTGATTCCGGTATACTCGAGTATTACCATTTCTGTTCGGTTACGGTGAGCGGGCCCGGTAAAGGGGTGTTTGGTGGACGGAATTCGGTGTAAAGAGGGGTCTACGGACGTTTGGTTCTATATACGTTGACGGAGAGTCAACCGGTTTGGATCTAGTACTGCGCTGGAAATTTGGCTCCTGAGAGCCACCCGTATCCTTCTGATTTGAATCATTGGTTCCTTTGCTTTACATCTGGCATGTGTATCTGATTTGTTAAATGTGAAATGCCATGATTTTGCTGCTATATGTTTGGTACCTCATTGAGCGCAAGCTCACCCCTTTCTGTTCCCTTTTGTTTTCCTTACAGGAAAATAAACACTTTTGGTCTGGACTTGACAAATGGCTGCCAAATTGAGCTAATTGAACATATCTTTTGTATAGCTCATGTATTAAAACCCTAAGTGTACTTTTGGGGCATTTTCTCTTCTGATTTGGCAAACCGTGTATATATATCAACTTTTGAAAACTTTTGTATGTCCTTTTGGATTGTAAACGCTAAAGTTCAGATGTGAATGTTTGCGTGCTCTTTCGGTTGCGTTCTGACGGGTCGGTTACTATTCATGGCCGACTCCGGATTTCATTTTTTTTTTGTTTTGGGTTATTTTACCATCTTGACTTGTTTACGCTCGTTTGTAAGTTCCGGATCGCTATTAATAGCTCTACTTTGATCCGTAGTCCTGGCGAGAGCTGGGCAGGCAGTCCGCTAACCCCTTTGGTTCGCCTTAGGAGAAAGTGGGGCTGTCACAAGTGGTATCAGAGCCACGTCGCGTGGTCTCTGCGCGGAGTGAGACTGGGCCAAGTGGTGTTGTGGTCCTAATTTCATGAATATGTCTAAGTGCTCGTTTGAGCATAAGTTATGAACCGGGCATGTGATAAGTGTACGAATCATTACCATGGGACTCGAGGAAGCTAGGTATGTATGTCGGGTAGGAATCCTTAATAAAGATGGTTTACTCTTGGGACCGGCCGGCTCGAGTTGCGAATTATCTTAGATAGGATTCTTGTGCCCGGATACGAAAGATATGAGGGCCTAGGTTAGAAAGGATTTGATGAACTAGAAAGGCCATTCCTCGGTGGATCGTCTATGTTTGTACTTGACTTAACTGGCTGTATGTATGTGTGTGGCTTAATTTTGACCGGCTTGTATATATATGTTTTGATCTTGTTTGGAATGTATAAATGTGTGTCATCATAAAAGTTTTGAGTGTTACTTACATGCATCGTGCTTTTTGGTTTAGTATTATTGCCTAGACCAAGTAAAACTCATGGAAGGTACACGGAGTGGACGGGGCCGTGGGCGTGGAAATAGGCAACCTACACCTGAAAGGGGTATTGGGGAAACCTCATCTGGACCAAACCCTGAACTTAGGGTTGATCCCAATGTCCAAATAGCTGCTGCCATGCAGCAAATGACTGCTTTGCTAGCCCAAGTGGTGCACCAACAAGGTCAAAACCCTAACCCTAACCCTGGGAATCCTGGTAATCACATGGAGGGCGAGGATAGAGCCCTTGAGAGATTTCAGAAGTTCTCCCCACCCAAATTTCTTGGAGGCCCTGATCCTGACATAGCTGAGAAGTGGCTGGAGAAGATGATCGATATTTTCGCTGCCTTACACTATACCGAGGAGAGACAGGTGACATTTGCTGTCTTTCAACTAGAGGGAGCCGCCCGTTCCTGGTGGAATGTCATTCGAATGAAATGGGAAAGAGAACAAACCCCGAGGACGTGGGCGAACTTTATGAAAGAATTTAATGCCAAGTTTTTCCCTCCTCTCATCCAAGAAAAGAAGGAAGATGAATTTATTCGGCTTCGCCAGGGAACACAAACCGTAGCCGAGTATGAGAGTCAATTTACTCGGTTGTCTAAGTTTGCGCCTGAACTGATCATAACCGAACAAAGACGGATAAGGCGTTTTATTCAGGGGCTAAATGTTGAGATTCAAAAGGATTTGGCTGTAGCTCAACTTAGTACCTTTAGTGACGCTGTGGAGAAAGCTCAACGGGTTGAAGATGCGAGGCTACAAGTTAGAAACTTCCAAACCAAGAAAAGGGGGTTCCCTGGGAGTAGCTCTGAACAAGAAGGTACAAATACACCCCCTAAGATTGGAAAGGGAAATGGAGGAGTACGACAACCAGGGGTGTCGCGTGATGTTCCTCAGGGAGGAACGGTCTCTGCTGCTCGTGGTCCCTGTGGATATTGCGGAGGGCCAAGTCATACGGAAACAAATTGCTGGAAGAAAGAAGGAAAATGCTTGCGCTGTGGAAGCGCTGAACATCGGATTGCTAACTGTCCAGCTCGCCTGCGCGAGCGGAGAGGGACTCCACCACCAACCAAGACTAACTCTCAGCAACCAGCTAAGACCAACCCTGGACAGTCGAAAGGAGAAGGGGCTGGAGCGAAAGTACCGGCTCGAGTATATTCCCTGGAGCATCATCAGGTCCCTGACTCGTCTGAGGACGTAGAAGGTACGATCCGTTGGGTACCTTAGATTTGATGGATTCCGCTGATAAGGAATTTCGAGGACGAAATTCTTTTAAGGGGGAGAGAGTGTGAGAACCCGTTTTGCCCTAATATTTTTCCTAGGGTTTATTTCCCCCTTAATTGCATGTTTTCTGCATTTTCGGGCCTAGGAATATTTTTCTGGTAGATTTTATGAGTAATTATAGTTTTAAAATGATTTTTCTAGTATTGGTGAGTTTTTAGAAAATTAAGAATATATTTTGGACGTGGGACCCACTAGTGCGAAAAGTACGGAAAAATTCGGCCAATAAGGTTAAGTTTCGGATACTGGTGGAAATTTATCGGGTGTTAAGAGATAAGTAGAGGGTGACATGGCATTGATGTGAGAGGAACCAAGTGATAGGAAGGCATTAAATGAAGTGCCAAGTGGCACTATGTGATTGGTCCACTTGTTGGACATTTTTGACTTTTCTTATCATGGATTAAATATCTCAAAAATTGACTAAAAATTCATTCTTTCTTACCTCTTGTTGGCCGATTCTCTCTCTTGGACAAGGAAGAAAAACTTCTTCAATTTACAAGCTTCAAACTATCTCAATCTTCCATTCCAACCAATTAAACTTAGATTTGCTCCATAAAATCACTCCATTAGGTGCTAGTAAGTGACTTGGTGAAGTTTTGGAGAAGCTAAGGTGTTCCACCACTATCTCTCTCTTGTTTACTAGGTAAGTGGTACTTGAACTTCCTCCTACACTTAATGATGTTTAATTTGTGCCTAATGGGAGCTAAAGTGATGGATTATGTGATTTATTTCTTGGTTTGTGATGAATTGGTGAAGTTTTTATTTTTTTGAGGAATTTTCTGGTTTAATATGATCATGGTGTTGTGGTTGTTTATGATGGTTGATAATGAGGGGTAATGACTATGGTAGGTGTGAATGATAGATAATTGCAACCAATTTTGGATTTGGAAGGAAAAGTGAAAGTTAGGGTTCTATCATCCCCAATTTCTGTCCGGTTTTATATCATGTGGTTAGAGGCCGAATTAGACTTTACTCAAAACATGAAAGTTGTAGGTATTGATGTGTTTGAGGTGCCTGTAAAATTTCAGGTCATTTGGATGAGTGTAGAGTGAGTTATGCCGTTTTTACTGTAGCTGTTCTGCTTTGATCAGAATGCGAAAACTGCGATAGTAATTGGCCCTTTTGACTGGAATTGGTTTGGATTTTGAAGTTGGTGTCTTCTGATGAAATGTATCTGAATGTCTTAGCTAACATATGCCTTTGGAATTTCGGCATTTGGACTTGTATGGACTGAGATATACCGATTACAGTTTTCTATGTTTTGCAAACCTGTTTTGGGAATTCTGGGTTAGTATTTGGCATATTCGACCTCGTTGTGTTAGGAACTGGATTGAGTGGCCTTCTACATTGTTGTAGCTCTGTTTCATAGCTTCGAAACGGTGGGTCTTGCACCCCCATCCGATAATCGTAGTGAAAGTGGTGTCATTACCGCATTATGAGGTCAAATACGTTTTTTTTGTTAAGGCCTAAGTTAAAGCTATTTCTTAATTTCTGGTTACCTATGATGCTTATATATGCATATGAAACCTTATTGGGGTTGTGGTTGGCATTGGTTTATGACTCGTTATCGAGTCTCTTTTAGGGCTTGCTTTCATTTCGGTTGTTTCCTAGTTAACTTTTGTACTTGTACCACTTTGAGCCTAGTGAACGGCTTTTGGGAAATGAGATGAATTTTGTGTGAGATGTTGGGACTGATTTGAGGATAGAATGAAGCCTTAATGGCTGGAAAAGTAAGAGATTTAGGGGAAGTGCTGCCCGATTTTCTAGGCCGTTTGGTTCCTTTAAGTTGGGTTTGCCTTTTGGTAGAATGAAAGGCTTTTGGGTTGTTTGCGCCTAGGTCTTCATGCTACCTTTTCGTTTCCAAGAAAATCATGTTTTGCACCCTTGCATTAGTAATTATTTGGCGAGGCATACGACTAGTAGTCGAGCCTCACATGTGCATTCTGTTTACTCGATTCTGGAAGTAAAACCTTCAATTGGTTTATTTTGATTATTTTAGGGTTTCTTGGCGATTAAGGCCAATCTGAAGTGAAAACTTTTGAAGTTGAGCTGGTGAGTGTACCACTCCCCTCCATTGCTGTTTAACTTGATTTTTGCTCTGCAATCTGTTTAATTGTTGGAGACGAGAGTGTACTTTATCACACTCGTTCTCTTGTCTGTCCATATGCCAATTTTGAGTGCCTATCTGAATCTGCTATCCTGTATCTGTATCTGAATCTGTTATCTGTGTCTGCATCTGTTCGGATTTCTATGACCTATGAGCTCAATCCTGTGGCTAAGTTATTCGAGTCGGGCCGGCAAGGGCCTGGACGATTAGATAACGAACCACGGTAGTCTGTTCGGGGATTTTGGGTATTGAGACCCTTGATTCCGGTATACTCGAGTATTACCATTTCTGTTCGGTTACGGTGAGCGGGCTCAGTAAAGGGGTGTTTGGTGGACGGAATTCGGTGTAAAGAGGGGTCTACGGACGTTTGGTTCTATATACGTTGACGGAGAGTCAACCGGTTTGGATCAAGTACTGCGCTGGAAATTTGGCTCCTGAGAGCCACCCGTATCCTTCTGATTTGAATCATTGGTTCCTTTGCTTTACATCTGGCATGTGTATCTGATTTGTTAAATGTGAAATGCCATGATTTTGCTGCTATATGTTTGGTACCTCATTGAGCGCAAGCTCACCCCTTTCTGTTCCTTTTTGTTTTCCTTACAGGAAAATAAACACTTTTGGTCTGGACTTGACAAATGGCTGCCAAATTGAGCTAATTGAACATATCTTTTGTATAGCTCATGTATTAAAACCCTAAGTGTACTTTTGGGGCGTTTTCTCTTCTGATTTGGCAAACCATGTATATGTATCAACTTTTGAAAACTTTTGTATGTCCTTTTGGATTGTAAACGCTAAAGTTCAAATGTGAATGTTTGCGTGCTCTTTCGGTTGCGTTCTGACGGGTCGGTTACTATTCATGGCCGACTCCGGATTTCATTTTTTTTTGTTTTGGATTATTTTACCATCTCGACTTGTTTACGCTCGTTTGTAAGTTCCGGATCGCTATTAATAGCTCTACTCTGATCCGTAGTCCTGGCGAGAGCTGGGCAGGCAGTCCGCTAACCCCTTTGGTTCGCCTTAGGGGAAAGTGGGGCTGTCACACAAACAGCTTGTAACTCAGTCAAATGTGAAGCCAAAGTTCCAGCCATAAACTTTCCAAAAACGTACTAGAATCACAAACCGTATTTGACCTCAATATGCGGTAATGGCACCAAATTCACTACGGTTATCGGATAGGGGTGTAAGACCTACCGTTTCGAAGCTAAGAAACAGGAGTACAACAATGTAGAAGGCCACTCAGTCCAAATCCTAGCACAACTAGGTCAAATATGCAAAATACAAATCCAGAATTACCAAAACAGGTTTGCAAATCACATAAAACTGTAATGACTATAACTTAGTCTATACAAGTCCAAATGCCGAAATTCCAAAGGCATATGGTAGCTAAGACGTCCAGCTACATTTCATCAGAAGACACCAACATCCAAATCCAAACCAATTCCAGTCAAAATGGCCAATTACCAGTACAGTTTTCGCATTCTGTCCAAAGCAGAACAGCTACAGTAATTTCGTCATATCTCATTCTACATCAATCCAAATGACCTGAAATTTTACAAGCACCTCAAACACATCAATACCTACAACTTTCATGTTTTGAGTAAAGTCAAATTCGGCCTCTAACCCTATGATCCAAAACCGGACAGAATTGGGGTTTTATGAACCCTAGCTTTTCATTTTCCAATCCAAATCCATAATTGGTTGCATTTATCCACAATTCACACCCACTAGAGTCATTATAGTCCATTACCATTCATCATACATGGCCACGACATCCCATTCATATTAAACCAGAAAAATTCCCAATAAAATAAAAACTTCACCAAAACTCTTCAAATCAAGAAATAAATCATATATTCCATCACTCAAGCCACCATTAAGCACAAAAAAACCATCATTAAGTATAGGGGAAAGGTTGAAGCATCACTCACCTAATAACAAGAGAGAGGAAGATGATGGACACCTTAGCTCTTCCAAAAAGCTTCAATAAACCAACCAATATCACCAAAAGGAAAGATTGTATGGAGTAAAACTAACTTAAACTCTTGATTTGGTGGATTTTGGTCCAATTGGAAGCTTGAAAGTTGAAGAATTTCCTTCTTCTTTGAGAGAGAAAGGGCCGGCCAACACAAGGAAGAAAATGGTGATTTTTGAGCAATTTTTGGATATTTAATCTTTTGGTCAAAAAAGTCAAGAAAGTGAATAGTAATTCTTAAGTCTTCTCCAATGAAATGGTGACACTTGTCACCACCATTAATGCATTCCTATCCTTTCTTTTCTCTCTCACATCAATCATATCTCACTCTCTACTTATCTCTTAACACCCGATAAATTTTACACAGTATCCGGAATTTAACCTAATTGGCCGAATTTTTCCGAACTTTTCGCACTAGTGGGTCCCACGTCCATTATACACTCTTAATTTTCCAAAAATTCTCCAAGGCTAGAAAAATCATCTAAAACTATAATTACCCATAAAAATTATCTGGGGAATTTTCTAATAAAGAAAATGTAAAAAAAACGGGTTTTCAATCTTAACCGGAACTTAGGGTTTAAATCTTAATCCCTACTTAGGGTTTTCGAAATACTCCCAAAACCAAACGTTACCGCCCAATTAATGAATATATCAACGTAGAACGAACTGGGGCCTCCCAATCTCCCCCACTTAGGACAATTTCGTCCTCGAAATTTCTATGAACGGAATCTATCAAATCTAAAGTAACCAGTAGCCTGTACCTTCCACGTTCTTAAAAGAAACGAGGCTCTTCATTCCAGTCCCTTCTCTAGTTGACAGTCCAGGGTCGGTCTGGGTTAGTTGCTGAGTTCCTTTCTTTTCGTGCAATAAACCCAGGCAATTAGCAATTTGGTGCTTGGCGCTCCCACAGCGCAGACATCTCCTCCCCTTTCTCCAACAATTCGCTTCAATGTGATTGGATTTTCTACAATAACCACAAATTGTCACACCACCCGCTCCACGACCCTTCTTAGCAGATGACCTACCTCGCTTACTCGGTTCTGGCCTTTGATTCTCAAGAGATGCGCTCCTTTTCTTTGCATGGAAGGTCTTCACTTGCGGCCTTGAAATTTCTGTCCTTTGAGTTTTCTCTGGAACCCCCATAGAAGTAGTGCTCTGTGCCATTGCTAAGGCCTCCCCGGAAATCCCTTCGTATTTCCTTTTTAGCTCTAAATTCTTGTGCAAGAGCTCAATTTTCTCTGAATACTCGTGCTTCCATCGCCCTTCCCAGTATGTGACTAGTTTCTTTTGGACTTCTATTTCGTCTCGAAGAACCGTAATTTCCTTATACACCTCAACCCAATGTGCCATCTCACAAAATTGCTGGAACTCAGATGGTAACCTGTCGGGCAAAACAATGGGTCATAATCAATTCTTGAACACAAGTGGCATTCTCGGTCCATGTTTTGTTCAGCTATTGTTTCCTCCCTTTCTTCTCTTGACTCTCGGCCTCGTTTTGTTCCACAGTTATGACCATGTCCGCGACTATGTCTTCCTTCCACATATATACACACACATATATATATATAGTTTTCCCTTCTCTCTCTTTTCTTTCCAAAAAGGTACTTTAATGAATGAATGCAGTAAATTGACTACAATAACAAAATCCAACATACCAATTACACCAATAACACATCACACATAACACGCCATATCAAAAGACGGACAAGCAAGTATACAAATACATATCAAGTTGGACAGATAAGCATGTACACAAACACATATACTAACTTTAGGTGGTCGTAATATACGGGCGAACCAAAAGGAAAAGGTGAAGTCGTCCCAGCATCAGACCGTCTGATCTCTCACGTCCCTTACTATCCAAACTAGATGTCCGTTGACCTTTTGTACGCATTCTAGTCAGGCAAAGCCTGTTCATGTTTCTAAAATACAAGTCTCAAGTACCTAGTAGCTTGCATCGCCTCAATTCTGGAGTATTCGGGCACAAGAATCCGAAATACGATAGTTCACATCTCGAGCTGGCCAGTCCCAAGAGTAAACCATCTACAAATCGACTTCCTACCCGACATACCTATCTATGGTTCTTAGATACCATGAGAAAGATTGAAGACCTATAACACTTCAGGGTTCATAGCTTATGCTCGAACGAGCACTTAATCCTTCATACCCATTCCCCACTCAGCCCAAGCTCACTCCGCGCAGAGACCACGCGAAGCAGGCTCTAGGTTTTATCCCTCAATTGCTTAACTTTCAAATCAAATCAAATCCCACAGTCCGGCATCATAAACTTCAAGCCTAGGATACGCTACAGGAATCTGAAGCCTAAGCTCTGATACCAACTGTGACGACCCCACTTTCTCCAAGGGCGAACCCAAGGGTATAGGCGGGCCGCCTGCCTAGCTCGCGCCAGGACTCAAAACTTAAAACAATCAAAGCCAGAAAATTCAAAAGGGTACTATATACAACCCCAAAAGAGTTATAATTACATTCTCCAAAAGTATCGAGTCAAACCACCAAAACAAAAACAAACATCCTAACTGTTCAACTATTACAAGCCAATCTTACTATACTAGTATACGAGCCAAAAGTCCCCGCGTCGGCCCCTGCTAAGGAAAACAAAAGGAATGGGGTAAGCTATATGCTTAGTAAGTAAACAGGGGCGAAAGCGTAAATTCATGTAGCAACAATTACACAATAAGAGTAAAGCAAAAGTAGAAAAGAACAACATCATATAATAAGGATACGGGTGGCTCCAAAGCCAATTCATGTGCCATGCATGATCTCCTGCCGACACTCCGTCGACCGCAAATAATAGTCCGTAGAACTTCACTTGTACACCCACCGACACCTTATCACCCTCATTGGCCAGTCACCTCACAAACTTGTCCGGGCGAACGAAATCACAAACTTGAGCTTGAGTCACAAGCTCGAGTCACAAACTTGGTCACCTTCTCGGTGAACCGGATTCACAAAATTGGTTCATAACATGAACCTACAAACTTGGTGACCTCAGACTAAGTTGGACTGCCTTCGACCAAGCCCTAACCAGCTCGAATAGTCCAACCAGGTCAAGAGTTCGCCCCAAACTCACAAACTTCACAAAATTATTCAAAATCACAAACTTCACAAACTTCACAAACTTTATTCGAAAGTCGCCCCGAGCCACAAGCTCAAGGGTTTTGGTTCCAAAAGGTTCATATACATACGCCAAGTACAATAATACATTCAAATTAGGGTTTAAGTCGAGTGCGATAAAGTACACCCTCGCCTAAGTGCCCTTTTCACATATCTCAAACACATAGCAAAGAAAACACACCAAACTGGCCTGAATACTTACCCAGAAACTGAAATAGCAAAAGTACGAAGTCGGATCGAAATGAACAGCTAGTAGTGGGCCCCACCAGTTTCGCCCAACTCACTACCGTCTGAAATAGAAGATTGTGTCACATAATATCGCAAACGACTACTATCGTGTCTAAAACAAGCAAAACGGCAAAAACGGCACGCGCGCATGTAAATATGACGAACGGAAACGGAGACGGCCGTTAGCGGAAACGGCAGATTTGACACTCGTTTCTAGTTTACTCATAAGTTGAGCTACGAATATCGGATTAAGGCATATGAGACGTCATATCGAAGCTTAAAGGATGAACAACAACTGTTATGAAGACATCCAGAACTGAAACTGTGAGAACCCGTAAATCCCTAATAATTTTCTTAGGGTTTATTTCCTTTAATGGCATGATTTCTGCATTTTCTGGCTTAGAAATATTTTCTTAGTGGATTTTACGAGTAAATATAGTTTTTAGATGATTTTTCTTGTAACGAATAGATTTTGAGAAATTAAGAACGTATATCAGGCGTGGGACCCACTAGTGCGAAAAGTTCAGAAAAATTCGGCCAATTAGGTTAAATTCCGGATACTGTGTAAAATTTATCGGGTGTTAAGAGATAAGTAGAGTGTGTGAAATGATTGATGTGAGAGAGAAAAGAAAGGATAGGATTGCATTAATGGTGTGACAAGTGTCACCATCTTATGGGTTGAAGCTTATGGAACACTATTCATTTTTTTTTACTTTTGACCAAAATTGGTTAAATATCTAAAAATTTCACAAAAAATCCCCATTTTCTCACCTTGGATGGCCGGCCCTCTTACCTCAAGAAGGAAGAGAACTTCATCATTTTGCAAGCTTCCATTTGGTTCAATCTTCCATAAACAAAAGGTTAGACTAGATTTCACTCCATAAAATCCTATCTTCTAGTGCTAGTAAGGGTTGTAGTGAAGTTTGTTTGAAACTCTAAGGTGGCCAACCTCTCTACACCTCTTGTTCTTAGGTAAGTGATGTTTTACTACTTCCTTATCCTTAATGATGGTTATTTTGTGCTTAAGGGTGGCATAAGTGTTGGAATATATGATTTATTTCTTGATTTGAAGAGTTTTGGTGAAGTTTTCCATTTTGTGATGAATTTTCTGGTGTAATATGAAATGAATGTTGTGGCCATCTTTGATGATTGGCAATGGACTATAATGGCTCTAGTAGGTATGTTTGATAAGTATTTGCAATCAATTTTGGATTTGGATGGAAAATGGAAAGTTAGGGTTCTTATTATTCCCAATTCTGTCCGGTTTTAGATCACTGGGTTAGAGGCCGAATTAGACTTTGCTCAAAACATTAAAGTTGTAGGTATTGATGTGTTTGAGGTGCCTGTAAAATTTCAGGGCATTTGGATTAGTGTAGAGTGAGTTATGACGAAATTACTGTAGCTGTTCTGCTTTGGACAGAATGCGAAAACTGCGTTTGTATTTGGCCATTTTGTCTGGAATTGGTTTGGATTTTGAAGTTGGTGTCTTCTGATGAAATGTATCTGAATGTCTTAGCTAACATATACCTTTGGAATTTCGGCATTTGGACTAGTATGGACTGAGATATACCGATTACAGTTTTCTGCGTTTTGCAAACCTGTTTTGGGAATTCTGGTATAGTATTTCGTATTTTTGACCTAGTTGGGCCAGGAACTGGATTGAGTGACCTTCTATATTGTTGTAGCCCTGTTTCATAGCTTCGAAACGGTGGGTCTTGCACCCCCATCCGTTAACTGTAGAGAATTTTACACCATTACCGCATAATAAGGGCAAAACAGTTTTCTATTTGGGGCCAAGACTAAGGCCATTTTTTAATTTATGGTTTGCTATTATGCTCATTTATGCATATGAAACCTTATTGGGGTTGTGGTTGGCATTGGTTTATGACTCGTTATCGAGTCTCTTTTAGGGCTTGCTTTCATTTCGATTGTTTCCTAGTTAACTTTTGTACTTGTACCACATTGAGCCTAGCGAACGGCTTTTGGGAAATGAGATGAATTTTGTGTGAGATGTTGGGACTGATTTGAGGATAGAATGAAGCCTTAATGGCTGGAAAAGTAAGAGATTTAGGGGAAGTGCTGCCCGATTTTCTAGGCCGTTTGGTTCCTTTAAGTTGGGTTTGCCTTTTGGTAGAATGAAAGGCTTTTGGGTTGGTTGCGCCTAGGTCTTCATGCTACCTTTTCGTTTCCAAGAAAATCATGTTTTGCACCCTTGCATTAGTATTTATTTGGCAAGGCGTACGACGTGTAGTCGAGCCTCACATGTGTATTCTGTTTACTCGATTCTGGAAGTAAAACCTTCAATTGGTTTATTTTGATTATTTTAGGGTTTCTTGGCGATTAAGGCCAATCTGAAGTGAAACTTTTGAAGTTGAATCGGTGAGTGTACCACTCCCCTTCATTGTTGTTTAACTTGATTTCTGCTCTGCAATCTGTTTATTTGTTCGAGACGAGGGTGTACTTTATCACACTCGTTCTCTAGTCTGATCATATGCCAATTTACTATGCAAAATTTGAATCTGTTATCTATGTCTGCATCTGTTCGGATTTCTATGACCTATGGGCTCAATCCTGTGGCTAAGTTATTCGAGTCGGGCCGGCAAGGGCCTGGACGATTAGATAACGAACCACGGTAGTCTGTTCGGGGATTTTGGGTATTGAGACCCTTGATTCCGGGTATACTCGAGTATTACCATTTCTGTTCGGTTACGGTGAGCGGGCCCGGTAAAGGGGTGTTTGGTGGACGGAATTCGGTGTAAAGAGGGGTCTACGGACGTTTTGGTTCTATATACGTTGACGGAGAGTCAACCAATTTGGATCAAGTACTGCGCTGGAAATTTGGCTCCTGAGAGCCACCCGTATCCTTTTGATTTGAATCATTGGTTCCTTTGCTTTACATCTGGCATGTGTATCTGATTTGAAAAATGTGAAATGCCATGATTTTTCTGCTATCTGTTTGGTACCTCATTGAGCGCAAGCTCACCCCGTTTTGTCCCTTTTGTTTTCCTTACAGGAAAATAAATACTTTTGGACTGGATTTGATAATCGGTTGCCGACTTGAGCTAGTTGAACATATCTTTTGTATAGCTCATGTATTAAAACCCTAAGTGTACTTTTGGGGCGTTTCTCTTTTGATTTGGCAAACCGTGTATATGTATTATCTTTTGAAAGCTTTTGTATGTCATTTGGATTTGTAAACGCTAAAGTTCAGATGTAAATGTTTGTTAGCTATTTCGGTTGGGTTCTGAGGGGTCGGTTACTATTCATGGCCGGCTCCGGATTTCGTTTCATTTTATCTTGGGTTGTTTTACTATTTTGATTTGTTTACGCGAGTTTGTAAGTTCCGGATTGAAGCGGATAGCTCTAATCTGATCCGTAGTCCTGGCGAGAGCTGGGCAGGCAGTCCGCTAACCCCTTTGGTTCGCCTTAGGGGAAAGTGGGGCTGTCACAAGTGGTATCAGTGCCACTTCGCGTGGTCTCTGCGCGGAGTGAGACTGGGCCAAGTGGTGTTATGGTCTTGATTTCGTGAATATGTCTAAGTGCTCGTTTGAGCGTAAGTTATGAACCGGGCATGTTATAAGTGTAAACATTGTTTTCATGAAATTTGAGGAAAATAGATATGTATGTCGGGTAGGAATCTTTAATATGGATGATTTACTCTTGGGACCGGCCGGCTCGAGTTGTGAATTATCTTAGATGGGATTCTTGTGCCCGGATACGGGAGAGATGTGAGCCTAGGTTATAGGACTTGGGCGAACTAGAAATGTAATTCTATGGAACTTCGCGTGGTCTATTCGGGTATTGTTAAGCATGATCACTCTTGATTAAGATATAAACGGTGTTGTTTTCGTAGATTAAGGATGGAGCCCTAGAGAGAAAGGATTTTCGTTAGTGATTGTTGTACTTGTGACCTAGTGTGTCTATAATACTTTTGGATAACCCCGCTGCTTTCATGGATTTGTATCTAATCGACTGTTATTGTGTGGCTTGCTTGATACAGTTATGTTAAATAGGTATACTTTTGATCTGTACGTACCTTTTGCTACTTGCTTTTGCCTACCTATGTTTAATATTATATTCCCGTTTCGACCCTAGATTTATTAGACCAATGGAAGGCACTCGTAGTGGACGGGGCCGTGGGCGTGGAAATAGGCAACCTACGCCTGAAAGGGGTACTGGGGAAACCTCATCTGGACCAAACCCTGAACCTAGGGTTGACCCCAATGTGCAGATAGCTGCTGCTATGCAGCAAATGACAGACCTGCTAGCACAAGTAGTGCAGCAACAAGCCCAGAACCCAAACCTTAACCCTGGAAACCCCGGAAACCCTGGCCATCATATCGAGAGCGAAGACAGAGCACTCGAACGTTTTCAAAAGTTTGCTCCGCCAAAGTTTGTTGGGGGACCCGACCCGGACGTGGCCGAGAGGTGGCTTGAAAAGATGGTTGACATATTTGCAGCCCTACACTACCCTGACGAACGGCAGGTGACTTTTGCCGTGTTTTAGTTGGAGGGGGCAGCCCGTTCCTGGTGGAACGTAATTCGGCAGAAGTGGGAACGAGAACAGACACCTAGGACTTGGGTGAACTTCATCAGAGAGTTCAATGCGAAGTTTTTCCCTCCTCTAGTTCAGGAGAGGAAGGAAGACGAGTTCATTCGACTCCGCCAAGGAGCTCAAACTGTGGCGGAATATGAGAGCCAATTCACCCGCCTATCCAAATTTGCGCCCGAACTCATCATGACCGAGCAGCGGCGAATAAGGCGCTTTATCCAGGGCTTGAACGTGGAAATTCAAAAAGATCTGGCGGTAGCCCAACTTAATGCCTTTAGTGATGCGGTGGAAAAAGCTCAGCGCGTTGAAACTGCAGGGTTACAAGTTAGAAACTTCCAAGCAAGAAAAAGGGGTTTTCCGGGGAGCAGCTCAGAACAAGCGGATAATAGTACAATCTCTAAAGTTCGCAAGGGAAACGGGGAAATACGGCAACCAGGGGTGTCGCGCGATGTTCCTCAGGGAGGAACGGTCTCTGCTGCTCGTGGTCCCTGTGGATATTGCGGAGGGCCAAGTCATACGGAAACAAATTGCTGGAAGAAAGAAGGAAAATGCTTGCGCTGTGGAAGCGCTGAACATCGGATTGCTAGCTGTCCAGCTCGCCTGCGCGAGCGGAGAGGGACTCTGCCACCAACCAAGCCCAATTCTCAACCACCCGCCAAGAGCAACCCTGGACAGATGAAAGGAGAAGGGACGGGATCGAAGGCACCAGCTCGAGTATATTCTCTAGAGCAGCATCAGGTCCCTGACTCGTCTGAGGACGTAGAAGGTACGATCCGTTGGGTACCTTAGAGATTTGATAGATTCTGCTGATAAGGAAATTTCGAGGACGAAATTTCTTTAAGGGGGAGAGAGTGTGAGAACCCGTAAATCCCTAATAATTTTCTTAGGGTTTATTTCCTTTAATGGCATGATTTCTGCATTTTCTGGCTTAGAAATATTTTCTTAGTGGATTTTACGAGTAAATATAGTTTTTAGATGATTTTTCTTGTAACGAATAGATTTTGAGAAATTAAGAACGTATATCAGGCGTGGGACCCACTAGTGCGAAAAGTTCAGAAAAATTCGGCCAATTAGGTTAAATTCCGGATACTGTGTAAAATTTATCGGGTGTTAAGAGATAAGTAGAGTGTGTGAAATGATTGATGTGAGAGAGAAAAGAAAGGATAGGATTGCATTAATGGTGTGACAAGTGTCACCATCTTATGGGTTGAAGCTTATGGAACACTATTCATTTTTTTTTACTTTTGACCAAAATTGGTTAAATATCTAAAAATTTCACAAAAAATCCCCATTTTCTCACCTTGGATGGCCGGCCCTCTTACCTCAAGAAGGAAGAGAACTTCATCATTTTGCAAGCTTCCATTTGGTTCAATCTTCCATAAACAAAAGGTTAGACTAGATTTCACTCCATAAAATCCTATCTTCTAGTGCTAGTAAGGGTTGTAGTGAAGTTTGTTTGAAGCTCTAAGGTGGCCAACCTCTCTACACCTCTTGTTCTTAGGTAAGTGATGTTTTACTACTTCCTTATCCTTAATGATGGTTATTTTGTGCTTAAGGGTGGCATAAGTGTTGGAATATATGATTTATTTCTTGATTTGAAGAGTTTTGGTGAAGTTTTCCATTTTGTGATGAATTTTCTGGTGTAATATGAAATGAATGTTGTGGCCATCTTTGATGATTGGCAATGGACTATAATGGCTCTAGTAGGTATGTTTGATAAGTATTTGCAATCAATTTTGGATTTGGATGGAAAATGGAAAGTTAGGGTTCTTATTATTCCCAATTCTGTCCGGTTTTAGATCACTGGGTTAGAGGCCGAATTAGACTTTGCTCAAAACATGAAAGTTGTAGGTATTGATGTGTTTGAGGTGCCTGTAAAATTTCAGGGCATTTGGATTAGTGTAGAGTGAGTTATGACGAAATTACTGTAGCTGTTCTGCTTTGGACAGAATGCGAAAACTGCGTTTGTATTTGGCCATTTTGTCTGGAATTGGTTTGGATTTTGAAGTTGGTGTCTTCTGATGAAATGTATCTGAATGTCTTAGCTAACATATACCTTTGGAATTTCGGCATTTGGACTAGTATGGACTGAGATATACCGATTACAGTTTTCTGCGTTTTGCAAACCTGTTTTGGGAATTCTGGTATAGTATTTCGTATTTTTGACCTAGTTGGGCCAGGAACTGGATTGAGTGACCTTCTATATTGTTGTAGCCCTGTTTCATAGCTTCGAAACGGTGGGTCTTGCACCCCCATCCGTTAACTGTAGAGAATTTTACACCATTACCGCATAATAAGGGCAAAACAGTTTTCTATTTGGGGCCAAGACTAAGGCCATTTTTTAATTTATGGTTTGCTATTATGCTCATTTATGCATATGAAACCTTATTGGGGTTGTGGTTGGCATTGGTTTATGACTCGTTATCGAGTCTCTTTTAGGGCTTGCTTTCATTTCGATTGTTTCCTAGTTAACTTTTGTACTTGTACCACATTGAGCCTAGCGAACGGCTTTTGGGAAATGAGATGAATTTTGTGTGAGATGTTGGGACTGATTTGAGGATAGAATGAAGCCTTAATGGCTGGAAAAGTAAGAGATTTAGGGGAAGTGCTGCCCGATTTTCTAGGCCGTTTGGTTCCTTTAAGTTGGGTTTGCCTTTTGGTAGAATGAAAGGCTTTTGGGTTGGTTGCGCCTAGGTCTTCATGCTACCTTTTCGTTTCCAAGAAAATCATGTTTTGCACCCTTGCATTAGTATTTATTTGGCAAGGCGTACGACGTGTAGTCGAGCCTCACATGTGTATTCTGTTTACTCGATTCTGGAAGTAAAACCTTCAATTGGTTTATTTTGATTATTTTAGGGTTTCTTGGCGATTAAGGCCAATCTGAAGTGAAACTTTTGAAGTTGAATCGGTGAGTGTACCACTCCCCTTCATTGTTGTTTAACTTGATTTTGCTCTGCAATCTGTTTATTTGTTCGAGACGAGGGTGTACTTTATCACACTCGTTCTCTAGTCTGATCATATGCCAATTTACTATGCAAAATTTGAATCTGTTATCTATGTCTGCATCTGTTCGGATTTCTATGACCTATGGGCTCAATCCTGTGGCTAAGTTATTCGAGTCGGGCCGGCAAGGGCCTGGACGATTAGATAACGAACCACGGTAGTCTGTTCGGGGATTTTGGGTATTGAGACCCTTGATTCCGGGTATACTCGAGTATTACCATTTCTGTTCGGTTACGGTGAGCGGGCCCGGTAAAGGGGTGTTTGGTGGACGGAATTCGGTGTAAAGAGGGGTCTACGGACGTTTTGGTTCTATATACGTTGACGGAGAGTCAACCAATTTGGATCAAGTACTGCGCTGGAAATTTGGCTCCTGAGAGCCACCCGTATCCTTTTGATTTGAATCATTGGTTCCTTTGCTTTACATCTGGCATGTGTATCTGATTTGAAAAATGTGAAATGCCATGATTTTTCTGCTATCTGTTTGGTACCTCATTGAGCGCAAGCTCACCCCGTTTTGTCCCTTTTGTTTTCCTTACAGGAAAATAAATACTTTTGGACTGGATTTGATAATCTGTTGCCGACTTGAGCTAGTTGAACATATCTTTTGTATAGCTCATGTATTAAAACCCTAAGTGTACTTTTGGGGCGTTTCTCTTTTGATTTGGCAAACCGTGTATATGTATTATCTTTTGAAAGCTTTTGTATGTCATTTGGATTTGTAAACGCTAAAGTTCAGATGTAAATGTTTGTTAGCTATTTCGGTTGGGTTCTGAGGGGTCGGTTACTATTCATGGCCGGCTCCGGATTTCGTTTCATTTTATCTTGGGTTGTTTTACTATTTTGATTTGTTTACGCGAGTTTGTAAGTTCCGGATTGAAGCGGATAGCTCTAATCTGATCCGTAGTCCTGGCGAGAGCTGGGCAGGCAGTCCGCTAACCCCTTTGGTTCGCCTTAGGGGAAAGTGGGGCTGTCACAGAAACTGGAGGCTTTAGTCCCAAATGAACCAAACACAATCACTTACGAAATCTGGCCAATGCACAAATGGTCAGTTTTGAGTGCAAACTGTTTTCTATGCTACACATAGTCAAAAGAGCTGAAAATTGGCAGTTACATAGTTCATTCCAAATGGAACAACTTTCATGAAGGTTGGCAATCCAAATTCGGAACGGAAATTGGTCATCAGGACCAAAACAGATTTCTGGTCATTTTCACGGGCAGGCCTTGTTTGCTCGGCTATATCTCAGGGTTTATAAATCCGATTCATGAAATTCCAAGGGCGTTAGAAAGCTCTGATATAGGGCTATAAGTTTGGTGTTTTGGTCGGAAGCCCAAACAGCTTGTAACTCAGTCAAATGTGAAGCCAAAGTTCCAGCCATAAACTTTCCAAAAACGTACTAGAATCACAAACCGTATTTGACCTCAATATGCGGTAATGGCACCAAATTCACTACGGTTATCGGATGGGGGTGTAAGACCCACCGTTTCGAAGCTAAGAAACAGGAATACAACAATGTAGAAGGCCACTCAGTCCAAATCCTAGCACAACTAGGTCAAATATGCAAAATACAAATCCAGAATTACCAAAACAGGTTTGCAAATCACATAAAACTGTAATGACTATAACTTAGTCTATACAAGTCCAAATGCCGAAATTCCAAAGGCATATGGTAGCTAAGACGTCCAGCTACATTTCATCAGAAGACACCAACATCCAAATCCAAACCAATTCCAGTCAAAATGGCCAATTACCAGTACAGTTTTCGCATTCTGTCCAAAGCAGAACAGCTACAGTAATTTCGTCATATCTCATTCTACATCAATCCAAATGACCTGAAATTTTACAGGCACCTCAAACACATCAATACCTACAACTTTCATGTTTTGAGTAAAGTCAAATTCGGCCTCTAACCCTATGATCCAAAACCGGACAGAATTGGAGTTTTATGAACCCTAGCTTTTCATTTTCCAATCCAAATCCATAATTGGTTGCATTTATCCACAATTCACACCCACTAGAGTCATTATAGTCCATTACCATTCATCATACAAGGCCACGACATCCCATTCATATTAAACCAGAAAAATTCCCAATAAAATAAAAACTTCACCAAAACTCTTCAAATCAAGAAATAAATCATATATTCCATCACTCAAGCCACCATTAAGCACAAAAAAATCATCATTAAGTATAGGGGAAAGGTTGAAGCATCACTCACCTAATAACAAGAGAGAGGAAGATGATGGACACCTTAGCTCTTCCAAAAAGCTTCAATAAACCAACCAATATCACCAAAAGGAAAGATTGTATGGAGTAAAACTAACTTAAACTCTTGATTTGGTGGATTTTGGTCCAATTGGAAGCTTGAAAGTTGAAGAATTTCCTTCTTCTTTGAGAGAGAAAGGGCCGGCCAACACAAGGAAGAAAATGGTGATTTTTGAGCAATTTTTGGATATTTAATCTTTTGGTCAAAAAAGTCAAGAAAGTGAATAGTAATTCTTAAGTCTTCTCCAATGAAATGGTGACACTTGTCACCACCATTAATGCATTCCTATCCTTTCTTTTCTCTCTCACATCAATCATATCTCACTCTCTACTTATCTCTTAACACCCGATAAATTTTACACAGTATCCGGAATTTAACCTAATTGGCCGAATTTTTCCGAACTTTTCGCACTAGTGGGTCCCACGTCCATTATACACTCTTAATTTTCCAAAAATTCTCCAAAGCTAGAAAAATCATCTAAAAACTATAATTACCCATAAAAATTATCTGGGGAATTTTCTAATAAAGAAAATGTAGAAAAAACGGGTTTTCAATATTAACCGGAACTTAGGGTTTAAATCTTAATCCCTACTTAGGGTTTTCGAAATACTCCCAAAACCAAACGTTACCGCCCAATTAATGAATATATCAACGTAGAACGAACTGGGGCCTCACAGGTTCCCACTTCACCATACAACTAACCCGTGCCAAGCACTAGGGCAAGAACCATTACAAAAGAAACAAAATACCTAGACTAGGCTAGTCTAGGCTCTCATCCTGCTCGCCGTCCCCTGTTAAGGAAAACAAAACTAAAGGGGTGAGCTAAAAGCTCAGTGAGGTTCCAAACAGATAATCAAACAATCAATTCAATACATTAAACATGGAGTATCAATAATTCAAGAAACATTTACAATGGAAAGCAATAGTAACATTCATTAAAAGGATACGGCTCACAAGGAGCAATTCGTTCATTCGTTCATTCGTTCTCCTGACATTTCCCCTTATTCCTCCAATCATTTGAAAAGGCATTTTTCGTTTATCAATAAACCCTCGTTCGTTCGTTCATTCATTCATTCACCCCCGTCCTGGCCGTTGGCCAGTCTCCACCAACCTACAGGGTAATACTCGAGTATACCAAACGTTCACCCAAGTCCCTAATCGCCCGACCGAGTCCGCTTCTGGCTCGAGACGACCGGTAACAAGGGGCAATGGCTAGTTCAGCCCAAAAGGCTTACATTCATGCGCAAGTAACATTTCAATCATTAAATCCTTGAAAATTGCACAGTTATTTAGGTCGAGTGCGATAAAGTACACACTCGCCTAGAAAGCTCGTTTTGGAAATCATTAAAAGCAATTAACACATTAGCAAATGATAACAACAAGCCATAAAGTCAAATAAGGAACACTCACCTAGATATGCAAAATAACGTGCAAAATCCTTCCGGATATTACCGTTAGTCACCAATGAAACGTAAGGTTGAACAAGAGAACATATTACAGTTTATCGAGCAAAACATTTAAGGGAAACAAAGAAACCCGACTAATTAGGAGTAAAACGTGTAAAGATGACTTTCAAGTAAGAAGAGGGTTGTTTGAACCCAAGGATGAAAAATCATGTTTTAAAATGGAAAATCGGTCATGGTATTGGCCTAACAAAAGTATACAAGTTCAAATAGAAACCTAGCCCTCGAGCGAAAATTTGGGCAGCACGCCCTTTGTGTTTACCTAATTTTCCAGCCATTTTGGCTTCATTATTTTTCCTCAACCACAACCCAATATCACACATAAGCAATTCAAGTCAAGAGCCGTTCCATAGGCTCACAATATCATAAGAATAAGAATTACAACAATCACAAGTGCAGAAATTCAACTTAGCACAAGACAGATTTGACGTACGAATGCGGAAATAACATATCTGAAGCTATGCTTATCGGATTGAGACGAAACCTATGCCGTTTCGAAGCTAAGACATAGAGCTACAACATTCATGAAGGTCACTTAGTCCGGTTCCTAATGTAACTTAGTCAAATTCTCAAATTACTAAACCAGCAACCAATTCATCGGCTGTTTAAATGCAGAACACTGTAATGGACATATCTCAGAGTACACAAGTCCGAATCAGGTGTTCTTAGAGGCATTTGAAAGCTAATTCAGAATACTACAACTTTCATGTTTTGTCAAAAAGCTAAATCAGAATGGATCCTAGTCGAAAAACGTGATAAACTGGACTTAACTGATCACACGGACTGCTTGGGAAATACTTAAAACAGTAAGGGTAGGCACCTATAAAATACCATTCTCTACAACTTTCATTCTTTGACCTAAGGCCAATTCAGCCTTTAACATACAGCTACAAAACCGGACAGAAAGGAAGAACAATTTTCCAGAAATCTGGAATTTTCGGTTTCTAGTGGAATTTTCTCAAATTTCTGGTTCTAATCACCACCAAACAACCTTATATAACCTTAATTGCAACATATATTAACCATACACCAAGTTGGGCAGCAATTCAGCAAACCCTAGTTCATAATACCACAAGGAAAACAACACCCAAGACATGCTAACAACCGTTATTCCCACAAATTTGAGTTGCTAAGCTAATTTGAACAAGATTAGGAGTAAAAATTGGGGAAATCATCATCCTTACCTTGCTTAGTGTCTTCCAAGAGCAACCCTAGCTTTCCCCTTCAAAAATTCACCAACACTTCACTAAACCAACACTCAAAGGCAACTTTAATCGGTTTACTTTCGTTGTTTTCTCACTTTGTAGCTCAAAATCAAGAAGAAGGATGGTGTTTTTTTCTTGCTCTCTCTTTCCCTCTCTCTCAAGCTCGACCAGACCAGAAAGAAATGAAGGAAAGATAGCTGGAATGAAGGATAAAAAGGCAAGAAAAAAATTTAATCAAGGAGCCATGAGGTGGTGACACTTGGCACCACCAAAGCCATGTAAATTTTTCTCTCTCTCCCTTGCATTTTTGGCCACAAATTTCGGTCAAAACTAGTTGGAAATAAGGAGATATTTTGCTCAAATATCAATGAGCTTATGTGGTAAGAAAGTGGTGGTCCAGTGGTGCGTTCAAACGGTAGTGCGCGGGACCCGCCGGTTCGCGCCGTTCAAACGATAGCTGGAATGAAGGATAAAAAGGCAAGAAAAAAAGATTAATCAAGGAGCCATGAGGTGGTGACACTTGGCACCACCAAAGCCATGTAAATTTTTCTCTCTCTCCCTTGCATTTTTGGCCACAAATTTCGGTCAAAACTAGTTGGAAATAAGGAGATATTTTGCTCAAATATCAATGAGGTTATGTGGTAAGAAAGTGGTGGTCCAGTGGTGCGTTCAAACGGTAGTGCGCGGGACCCGCCGGTTCGCGCCGTTTTTCTTAAAAACTCACGTACTAGGGTTTTTACTTCCCATTCACTAACCTTATATCATTGCTACCAATCACATATTATTTCTCACTTAAAAGTCACTTTTAATTCTCAAATTTAATCCTTACTCTGTACCGAAAATTCATCCGGCGAAAAATCGCGAAAACCCTAATTTTGCTCCAAACTTGAAACCGAAGCGTAAAACCCTATTTTCTAGGTTTACTTACACTTATTGTGAAATAATTGGGTATTTTTGAGAAAAATACATGAAATTTGCGAGTCCTCACAACACAAGAGAGGGAGAGTTGTAGGACACCTTAGCTTCCTTGAACACTTCCACAAAATCACTTACTAGCAACAAATGGAGGGATTTTATGGAGTAGAAACAAATTTAAGCAATTGTTTTGGTGGATTTGAGCTAGTTGGAAGCTTGAAAATTGGAGAAGTTTTCTTTCTTTTCCTAGAGAGAGAGCCGGCCAAGAAGTTGAAGACAAGAATGAATTTTGTGTGATTTTTGAGATATTTAAGCAATTGGTCAAAAGTCAAGAAAATGAATAGTTGTCCTACAAGTGCCACCACTCACCAAGTGACACTTGTCACTACATTTAAAGCATTTCTATCCTTTAAGTCTCTCTCACATCAATCACATCTCAACCTCTACTTATCTCTTAACACTCGATAAATTTCAACCAGTATCCGAAACTTAACCTAATTGGCCGAATTTTTCCGAACTTTTCACGCTAGTGGGTCCCACGTCCACAATAGATTCTTAATTTTTCAAAAACTCTCCAATACTAGAACAATCATCTAAAAACTATAATTACTCATAAAATTCACCAGGAGAATTTTCCTAAGCCAGAAAATGCAGAAAACATGCCATTAAAGGAAATAAACCCTAGGAAAATTATTAGGGATTTACGGGTTCTCACATCCCCTAATAAACTTGGGTGGAGCAAACTTTTGAAATCGTTCGAGAGCTCTGTCTTCGCTCTCGATGTGGTTACCCGGGTTTCCAGGATGAGGGTTTGGGTTTAGACCCTGTTGTTGCACTACTTGTGCTAGCAGGTTGGTCATTTGCTGCATAGCGGCAGCTATTTGCACGTTGGGGTTCACTTGCGGTTCAGGATTAGGTCCAGAGAAGGTTTCCCCAGCACCTCGGTCTGACGTAGGTTGCCTATTACCGCGCCCACGTCCCCGTCCACTACGTGTTCCTTCCATCGGTCTAGATCAAGCTAGGCAAATGTAACTATACAAGAAGGAGCAGGATAAGCAAGAAAACAAACACTTTTCATATATATACAAGACAAGAGCATGTCAAACAGTCACATATTCACAGTCAGTCAAGTCAAGTACAAGCATAGGCAATCCACAAGGGAATGGCCTTATCAAAAGAATATTTACATAGCTAAGCCAAACATACAAAACGACTAGCTTAGGCTCTTTCCCTATCCCCATATACAAAACCAAAATCATCCAAAAGGCCCTAAAAGTCATAACCTAGTCTGTCAAGGGGCTAGTAGACCCCCCCGACGGGGTGGCTCCAACCCCAGCCCCAGGCCGCGCACACGAGGCATCGTCGCTCACGCCCTCGACCACATCGGCGCAGAGGTTCAGGATCGATGCTGCTCGAACCTTAACCTTTCGAGCTCGCCTAGCCTCGCGCTCACGTACTTCCCTAAGCTTAGCGCAGAGGCCATCAACCCTATCCTCACACTCAAGCACATCGTACTCAAGATCCTTAATGCGCTTGCCTTGCCTCTCATTGGCCGCCTTCAACTGAGTCACTTCGGCCTCAAGCCTAGCATTATTCGCGGCCAACGCCTTCCGTTCTTCGGCCACTACCAACACCAAAGCATTAGGGTAAGCGTACTTATGTCGACACTCGCAACGTCGGAGGCGGTTAGTCGGGGTCCAACGTACAACGGCCCCTCGGGGTCGGACCTGGTACGGAATCACCGGAAGCACCCCACGGGGTAGCCCTCCAGCAGGGGGATGACTAGGCTCACCATGTCCGTCCATCCTACACCAAAAGAGCAATTAAGCATAAATCATCTTAAACAGAAGAATCCTCAAATCAAGTACTTCTATTACACCCAGGCTAATTCAAACCTAGGCTCTGATACCACCTGTGACAGCCCCACCTTCCCCTAATGCGAGCCAAAGGGGTTAGCGGACTGCTTGCCCTACTCTCGCCAGGACTAACGGTGCAGTTTAGAGTGATCTAATACATTCTGGAACATACAAACGCGCGTAAACAAGTCAAAATAAAAAAAAATAAAAATAAAAAAAAATGAAATCGGAGCCGGAGCCGGTCATGAATAGTAACCGACACGTCAACATCCTACCAAACATCACACATCTTGAAATTCAGCATTTACAAACCAAAATGGCATACAAAATTATCCCATAAGTTTATACATATACGGTTTGCCAAATCAAAAGAGAAATCGGACCCAAAAGTACATTTAGGGTTTCAATCAATGAGCTATACAAAAGATATGTCCAACTATCTCAATTCGGCAACCAACTATCAAATCCAGTCCAAAAGTATTTATTTTCCTGTAAGGAAAACAAAAGGAACGGTGTGAGCTTACGCCCAGTGGTATACTATCACATAAGCAACCAAGTCATATAGGCATAAAGCGGTCAAAAGAAATAAACCAAGATCACACATTATCAAGATGGTAAAAGGATACGGACGGCTCTCAAGAGCCCCTTTCCTCGCTCGTATACTTGATCGAACTTCATTGACCCTCCGTCAATGTTTACAAAGTAACCAACCGTAGGCTCCACTTTACTTCCATTCCGTCCACCCAACATACCCCTACCGGGCCCGAACTCCAAACAGTAGAAATTTGGTAATACTCGAGTATACCGGAATCAAGAGTCTCACTACTACAAGATTCCAAATAACAGTCCCCATGGCTCATCGACTTTCACGACCAAGCCCTCGCCGGCTCGATTCAATCGATTACCAGTGGGATAATCGATACCAAACGATACCAAAACCAGTTTTCCATGATCATAGCCAGTATTACAGTGAAATAGTAGACAATCATTAATAAGATCAAAGGGGGTGAGGGCGATCAAGTACACCCTCACCTTAATCGATTTCAATGGCCAAATAAGCCTTCAAGGCATCACAATCACATATAGCAAAGCCACATTGTAAACAAACAAGTGAGTAGTACACTCACCAATCACGCAAATGACATTTCATGCACTTCCGCCTAAGAGCGTCTTGCACCACCGTCACGTCCTAAAACATTCAAATAAGCATAATAAGACTCGATTACAATTCATAACCAAGTCCACATACCACCAAAATAAGTTTCCACGAGAATATATAAACACTAGAGTAAACCAGGAAAATCCGGAAATGGCATTAAGCACTAAGCTAGAAAAATAGTTTTTGACGTCATTATGCGGTTTTGGCACCATTGACACTACGATTATCGGATGGAGGTGTAAGATACACCGTTTCGAAGCTAAGAGATAGGGCTACATAGTTACAGAAGGTTACTCAGTCCAGTTTCGAGTGGAATCAGGTCAAATATGTGATATACTACACCAGAACCGCAAAAATAGGTTCACAAACCACATTCTGGTTCAAACATCATAAGTCAGGCTACCTAAGTCCAAATCAGGTGATTCCGAAGCCATCCAAAAGCTAAGATACAAGGCTAAAATTCATCAGAAGACATCAACAATCCAATCAGAAGCATTCCCACTCAAATTAACCAATCACAGACGTAATTATCAAATTCGGGTAGAAACAGAGCAGCAGGGGTAATTCAGTCTTTTCACAAGTTACATTACTCCGATTGACCTGAAATTTTGTTGGTATCTCTAAAATATCATTCCCTACAACTTTCATGTTTTAACCCAAGGCCAATTCAGCCTCTAACTATGAGGTACCATGCCGGGCAGAATGTAAAATAATGAAACCCTAGCTTTCCAAATTTCTCTCCAAAGCAGAAATTTCTTGCAATTAACCACCATACACACCTTCTAGCTTCATCCTATATCATTTCCCATCATCATACATGACCACATAATAATAATCATAGAAAAACAGAAAAATCACCAATAATTATAAAACTTCACCAATTCAACCCAAAATCATGAAATAGCATCAACAATCATCACCTCAACTCACATAAGTTACTAATTAAACATTATTGGGAGGAAAAGAGTAGTTTCTTAGTCACTCACCTTATAAAACAAGAAAGAAAGCAATTCAACACCTTAGCTTTCCAAACAATTTCACCAATCACTTCAAAATCACCAAGTGGAGGAGTTTTGTGGAGCAAAACCAAAATTAAACGGTAGGAGTGGAAGATTGAGCAAGTTTGGATCAAATTTTTGGAGAGCTTTTCTTTTCTTTTCTTCCTAAGGAGGGCCGGCTTCAAGCTTGCTATTTTTGGGGATTTTTGGGTCAAATTTTTGAGTTATTTTGGTAAAATGGTAAAAGCATGAATAGTAAGTCAAAAGTAGGATTTAATCTCTAAGTGACACATGTCACTTTCATTAATTGCTTGCCTAACTTTTGTCTCTCTCACACCTATCCACTTGGTACCTCTAAATATCTCATAACACCCAGTAAATTAAACCCAGTATCCAAAACTTGACCTAACTGGCCGAATTTTTCTGAACTTTTCGCACTAGTGGGTCTCATATCCGATATCTACTCTTAATTTTTCAAAAACTTCCGATACTAGGAAAATCATCTAAAACTATATTTACTCATAAAATTTATCAGGAAAATTTTCCTAATAAAGAAAATGCAGAAACATGCCATTAAAAGAAAATAAACCCTAGAAAAATGAGAAAATTACGGGTTCTCATACAACTACTACTCATGAAAAGAGCCACGTGATTGATTCAAAGTTCTCAAATGTTTTACAAAAAATTTGCTCCGGTGTGGGTTTATATTGTGAAATCTCACAAATAAAAGAATTTGCCCCAGTATGGGCCCATTTGATTGGAAAAATTTTGTTTCGATAACTCTCCATTTATCAAAGTAAGAAACTGTGTTTCCTAACATATAATGTGAAGAAATCTAAGCGTCTTGCTTAAACTCATACAGAAAATTTCATGATGAATTTCTCAAAATAATATCAAATTACAAATGATTCCTTCCTCACTTTAGCTTTGATGCTTAGGGTAATGGGTCACCACTTCTTGTTAGTTCATCTTTCAGGACCAATCAAGTGGGTATTATTTCTGATTTTGATTTGACTAAGGAAAATGGGAGGTTAAGATCTGTCTTATTCTTGCGCCCCAATGGTATGTAATCTATTCAACATCACATCTTAGTGAAAGCAAATAGTATGTCACCCCTATTTCTTAAGAAAATTTAGTCAACATATAAGCTTTCTAGGCTTGTAACGTATGGGCAGAAATGATAGCTAAACATGTGGAAACAGGTTATAACCTTATGATCACAAATGATCAATGAATTCCTTAGAAGTATAGTCTTTATTTCGAGTTGTCGTGAAGGATAAGTCAGCGATGGACTTTATGAGCTTGTAATGTGACTTCATAGTGATAGTTAAAGAAGTAAGATTTTCAAGAACATTGCACTGAAGATCGCACTTTTTCCAAAATTGCCCCTATTTTGAATTCGAAGATCCTGAACTTTGTTTGACTTTTATCACCACTCAACAGGGACTTCACCATCGAATCTTTTGTATTTCATTTGCATTTATTTTTCTTGCTTTTTCTTCTTTTTTTTTTAAAGGTGTCCTCGTGGGTTTTCAGATGATGAGTACTGTCAACCTCACAACTAATCAATTCAAAAATACATCTAAAAAATTTCTTGGCATTAGTATAGGAGCATCACTTGCCAATTAGAAAATTTCTTGACAGAGATATTGCAAAGAACAGAAGTTAGGACTTTCGGCTTTTGTAATGGGGTTTGGTGGGGTGTTTAGAAAAGTTAAGGCTTGAAAGCGGATTTTTGAAAATGGTTTAAATGATCTGAGATCGCATTATTGTGCCAACTCTATTTTAAGGTTAAACCAAAACTTGCCCCAATTTATTCTCAAACTGAGGCTTTTTTCTCTTTCATTCATTTTCTTTTTTTAGCCTTCTGCCATTTCTTTGAAATTTTCAAATTTTGCCCCAGTTTATGCTCAAACGAGGTTCTTTTTTTTAGCTTTTGTTGCTTGATCACTTTTCACCTCTTAAGACTTTTCTTTCCTCTTCAACTCAAACTTGCCCCAGTGTGGGGTTTGCGATTCTCAGGGGTTACCACACGAAGTAATTTATTCTGAAGGCTCAAAAGAGATAACTAGGGATAGAATGTTTGATTGGAAAAGAAGAGGGCCTGACTTTTTATTTCGTTCCTTACATTAACTCTAAAAGGAAACTTTCATTAATGCGAAATTTCTTGCATATATCTGAATTAATTGACTGAGGAAGACTCCTGTTCATTCATATTTGTGAAACATAAGTGATCTGCCGGACAAAACTCTTCCTTTTCCTTTCTCTTTCTTCTTCTTTTTTCAAAATTGAAGCTCAAAATATTAATAGTGGAATCAAATTTTCCCAATTTGGGGTTCTCTCTTTTCATTTTTAATTTTAGTATTTTTGCCTTTTTCTACCTCTTTTTTCGCAAAATTCTCCAATCTCTTTCCCCAATGTGGGGTGCGATCATAGGTGCTTTGAAAAGAACCACTCATTTTAGCTCAAATAAGGATGCAAAGGATAAATAGTGTTTAGGTTGTAGAAATGATGGCCAAAGCATCATTCTTATACTTCATGACAACCAAAGTAACGAAATGCTCATTGAGAATCCATTCCCTTTTTGATATTTGAAAATTTTCCAGTGTAAGGTAGTAATCATCAAGGCACTTATTTGAAACGAAATTATTCTTTTAAAGGCTCAAATGGGAGAGCAAATGATAAAAACTATATGGATAGAGAAACAAACGCTTGAAGTATCATTCCAAATTTTCAAAACAAATAAGAATAGTGCACATTTTTGTTTTCACTAAGATACGGGTTGAATCTATTTAGACACAAAGGACATTTTCAAGCAAAACTTGTCCCAATTTGTAATTTATCTGTGACGACCCCACCTTCCCCTAAGGCGTACCAAAGGGTTCGGCGGACCGCCTGCCCAGCTCTTGCCAGGACTCACTCACTTACTCGTATCACGTGCATACATTCATGGACCATAGATAACATCTCAGTTCAAGCTTATAATTTACATTGATGTAAGATCAAGGTACAAATCCTTACCCAAACGGGTTCAAAGTATATACAATCCTAATACAAAACATTCTATTCGAGGAATAGCGCGAGTACAAGTCAAAAGTCAAAAGTTAAACAACTAGACTACGCTAGTCTTTACACGTCTCACGCCTCGCTCGTACCCCTGTAAGGAAAACAAAACTAACGGAGTGAGCCAAAACTCAGTGAAGTTCCAAATATCAAATTGGCCCTCAAACAAGGTAATAACAGTGTAATAGTGAAATAGCGAGCAAACAAGTTCAATCAAAGAGATAGTACTTCAAGTAGTCAAGAAATATATGGATCATGTTCACATGTAAGGATACAGTGGCTCATGTCTCGGCTCCTTCCCAGCTTGATCAATTAGTAGTTGACACTCCATCAACTTTCAAGTAATAACTAGTCCAGAAATAATACCCCACTTCACGCCAGTCTCCATCCACCAATCCAACCCCCTTTTCCGGGCCCGCACGCCACAAGAAACACGGGTGGTAATACTCGAATATACCGTTCTGCCGAGGAGATACACTCCACTCAACATTACTAGTTACCCAGGGTTCGTTATCTAATCGACCAGGCCCTTGCTGGCTCGACTCGATTAACTAGCTTCAGGGTTTCTGGAATTCCAGACAAGATGAAATTTGTATGCAAGTATAGCATTTCAAGTGAAATCATGGAACAATAGCAAATTTGATTAGGGAAAGTGCGATAAAGTACACTCCTGCCCTAAAATTGCACGTATATAACATGTAATCACATTGGTCATGTATCAAATACAAGTATTCAGTGCAATTCGATATTTGAAAGCACTCACCAAAACAAGTATAGTGCTTTTAATGATCTCGTCCAGGTGGTACTCCTGGCTTGGACTCCAAATCTGCGATAAAACGTTGCTTAAGAATTTGGAAAAATCCAGTAAGATTCGAAACTTAAACGTTTCGTTCAATAAGAATCAAGAAATTGAAATTCACTTGAAGAATAGTCGTGAAACGGTTGCTCACTTTTCAAACTGAAAAGTTTTGTAACATGTATACTTGGAAATAACTTTTGAGTCGAAAGTGCAAGGAAAACGGATTTACATTGGTTATTACCATTTTTCCTAAGGGTACAAGTTCGGCTAGGTTCTAACGTATATGTGATGCCCCGAAAAGTATGAGTGTGAGAAACCGAAAATTTTTATATATTTTCTCGACATTATTTTGTTTTCTTGTCTATAAGTTTGTTTTCTTCAATATATTAATTTTCTATACATTTTTATAAGGAAATATAGTTTTCAAATCATTTTCTTGATCCAAGTTAGTCCACGTTAATTTTGAAGTGTATTATGAACGTGGGACCCGCTAGTGCGGTAAATGCAATTGTTTTTTTTCAACTAGTTGGTGAACCATGAAGTTAATTGCAAAGATTAAAAGTTATTGGGGCCATAGTGTGAGACTGTCGCGCCCCACTTTTTGATATGGTGTGTGGAAGTGTGTGTGGTGTGTGTGAACGTGTGTAGAAGTGAAAGAAAAGACCGTGGGATTGTGAAATGCGACGGTTTTGGTCAAGTAAAGTTCAAAAGGGTTTTTGTATGAAAAATGGAGTCGCCACTTGGTATAGAGTTAGGGTGTACCAAGTCACCCAAAAATGATTTTTTAGCTTTTGAATGAAAAAGTAAACAAACCCTTTTTGAAAACTTTTAAGTCTACGTAACCAAAAAAAAGGATCAGGGGTCACATTTGGTAAGGGAGAAGGCAAAGGCGGAGTCTAAGGCACTCCCTTACCCTAGCCAAAGCTAGTTGCGGACTTAGCCCCACGTTTTCTACTTTTCTACCCAAGGTATGTATCGCATGTTGGATATGACTATATGAATGCAAAACCTAGACCTAGAGGGACATGGGGGGTAAAATTTCTCTCCAAAGCTTGAGTGATGCCAATCATATTAATTGTGAAGCCCAATAATGATTCTTTGGAGAGGTCACATATAATCCTAAATGACGTAAAAATGAGTGAAATGAATGCATGCCATGTGAAAATGTGACGCCTGAAAGAATGAATGTGAGAACCCGAGAATTTTCTAAGTTTCTAGGGTTTATTTTATTAATCGCCTGCCTTTTCTACATTTTCTTTATTAGAAAATTTCTCCAGATAATTTTATGGGTAAGTATAGTTTGAAAATAATTTTTCTAGTATCGATTAGTTTTTGAGAAATTAAGAGCTTATACCGGATGTGGGACCCGCTAGTGTGATATAATTTTGGTGACTAAGTGAATTGTGTGCTAAGTGTTATTATTTTACAAGGTGCTAGGAAATGATTAGAGGGTGGTTATATGATGTAACCATTGGAAGCCAAAGGATTAAAGAAAATACTAGAAGGGCCAAGTGTCACAAACCCATTGCAAGTTGGACCTTTGACTAAGACCATGATTTCTTCTTCTTATCTTGACCAAACCTTTTGTTTTCATCATTTCTTCTTCTTGTAAGCATGATGGACGAAATTTTGAGAGAAAGAGAGAGAAAATCCAGCATCTTGCACCTCAATTTCTTCCTCCAATCTTGAGTTCTAACCGATTAAATTACAAATCACTCCATAAAACTTGCTAGCTAAGGAAGATTGAAGCTATTGGTGGAGTTGTTTTGGAAGAAAAATCCCTAAGCCATCACCTTTCTTGATATTTCAAGGTATCATGTCTAACCATCCTTTCTTTGATCTTGATTTTGTTAAATTGATGACTTGTGATGGCTAATGAGATGTTTTAGTGGAAGATTAGCACTTGAATGCAAAAATTTCCATATTAGGGTTTTCAATTTCCCCAATTTCTTCCTGGCACTGTTCATCATAGTTAGAGGCCGAATTGGCCTTAGCACAAAACATGAAAGTTGTAGAGAATGAGGTTTTATAGTTGCCTGCAAAATTTCAGCTCAATCCCAGTTCAGTAACCTGTGAAAAGACCAAACTACCCCTGCTGCCCTGTTTCTGTCCGAACCTGGAAATCAGCTTTGGTAATTGGTTAGTTTGACTGGGAATACTACTGATTTGGTTGTTGATGTCTTCTTACGAATTCTAGCCTTGTATCTTAGCTTTTAAATGGCTTTGTAATTACCTGATTTGGAGTTGTGTGTGCTGAGATATGAGTGAATAAAGCAGGACTGCTAGTTGATTTCTGCAGTGAATTTCGAACTGGAAAATCTGGAGTTGTTTTGGCAAATTTGACCTAGTTAGGGTGAGAACTGGACTGAGTGGTCTTCATAAAAGTTGTAGGGAATGATATTTTAGAGGTGCCTGCAACATTTCAGGTCAATCGGAGTAGCGTAGCTTGAGAAAAGACGGAATTATCCTTGCTGCCCTAGTTTTACCCGAATTTGGGAATTGCTTCTGTAATTGGTTGTTTTGGTCAGGATTGCTTCCGAATTAGTTGTTGAGGCCTTCTGATGAAATTTAGCCCTATTTCTTAGCTGTCAGCTGGTTTTGGAATTTCTGGATTTTGACTTGGAGAGCCTGAGTTATGACGTTTCCGCTAGAATGCATTCTGTGAAGCTGTTTTTGTGATTTGGGTGTAGTTTTTTGTGTTTTTGACCTGGTTACACTCGAAACTGGGTTTAGTGACCTTCTGAAATATTGTAGCCCAATCTCTTAGCTTCGAAACGGTGTATCTTACACCTTCATCCGACAATCGTAGTGCCTTTGGTACCATTACTGCAAAATGACGTCAAAACCTGTTTTTCTGATTTTGAGCTTAACTTTCATTTCCGAACTTTTCCCTAGCTTGAATTGTACTCGTACTACTTGGAGCTTGCTGAATGACTATTGGATGAACTTGTTGTTGTGTGTGTACCTTTGGGACTGGCTAAGGAAATAATGAAGCCCTGATGGCTGGAAAAGTAAGCAAATTTAGGGGAAGTGCTGTCCGAACTTTTAAAGGACTTGTTTGCATTGAGTATGTGATCTAAGACTTGGATTTGAGCAAGGCAATGTTATATGATGGATGATTCTGAGCCATGGAGGTGAGTGACCTCAAACTATTTCTGAAGTTATTTATGAACCGTTTCCTGCATTATTTACTTTTGAACTGTTTCCAAAGTTACTTTTGTACCGTTTTCTTGCATTATTTACCTTTAAACTATTTCCAAAGTTACTTTTGAACTGTTTTCTTGCATATCATGCGTGCTTGCATATGAGTGTTCCTTATTTGCTATATTTTCTTGACTTCATGACTTGTATTATTGATTGCTAACGTGTTAAGTGTTTTGAATGATTTCCAAAACGAGCTTTCTAGGCGAGTGTGTACTTTATCGCACTCGACCTAAATAACTGTGCAATTTTCAAGGATTTAATTATTGAAATGCTAGTTGCGCATGATGTAAGACTTTTGGGCTGAACTGGCCATTGCCCCTTGTTACCGGTCGTCTCGAGCCAGAAACGGTCTCGGTCGGGCGATTAGGGACTTGGGTGAACGTTTGGTATACTCGAGTATTACCTTTGTAGGTTGGTGGAGGTTGGTGGAGTTTGGTGAATGAAATGAATGACCAAATGAGCGAGGCATTTATTTATAAAAGAAACGAAAATGCATTTTTCAAAAGTTTGAAGGAAGGAGGAAATGTCAGGAGAACGAACGTATCTTTTTCATGAATGTTACTATCGCTTTCCATTGTAAATGTTTCTTGAATTATTGATACTCCATATTTACTGTTTTGCAAAAGTTGTAGTTGTTTCTGGACTTATCATTTGATTTATGACATCATTGATATATGACATCATTGAAATGAACTATTGTGAAACCGATTTGATTACTGATTTTTCTGGTTACTCGCTGAGCTTTTAGCTCACCCCAAAACTATTTTATTCCCCTCCACAGGGCTCAAGGCAAAGGAAGGACTTGTAGTACTTATTCATGTGATCGGATGGATTATCTCATGTATGGTTTGAGTTTTGGATTTCATCTTGTGTAATAGTTGTTATTAGGGATTGTATGAACGTTTGGACTTAAGTGGGTTCGTGATATGTAATTCTTGGAGAATTTGATGCATATTTGATTTTTATATTGTAATTTAATTGAGGACTGTAGTGAACGACTGAGTCCCGGCGAGAGCTGGGCAGGCGACCCGCCGAACCCTTTGGTACGCCCTAGGGGGAGGTAGGGCCGTCACAGTTGGTATCAGAGTTTAGGTTTCAGATCTCTGTAGGGTATCCTAGGCTTGAAGTTTAGGATGCCAGACTGTGGGTCTGGTTTGAAATGTAAGTGATCCCTTATAGGAATGAAAATCCGACAAGTGGTTTTAGAGTAACTCTTAATGCTTTATTGGAAATGCTCGAGTGACTCTTGAGGGATAATTGATCTGATTAGTACAAGTTGGAATGTCGAGGACGACATTCTTTTAAGGAGGGGAGATTGTGACGCCCGAAAGAATGAATGTGAGAACCCGAGAATTTTCTAAGTTTCTAGGGTTTATTTTATTAATCGCCTGCCTTTTCTACATTTTCTTTATTAGAAAATTTCTCCAGATAATTTTATGGGTAAATATAGTTTGAAAATAATTTTTCTAGTATCGATTGGTTTTTGAGAAATTAAGAGCTTATACCGGACGTGGGACCCGCTAGTGTGATATAATTTTGGTAACTAAGTAAATTGTGTGCTAAGTGTTATTATTTTACAAGGTGCTAGGAAATGATTAGAGGATGGTTATATGATGTAACCATTGGAAGCCAAAGGATTAAAGAAAATACTAGAAGGGCCAAGTGTCACAAACCCATTGCAAGTTGGACCTTTGACTAAGACCATGATTTCTTCTTCTTATCTTGACCAAACCTTTTGTTTTCATCATTTCTTCTTCTTGTAAGCATGATGGACGAAATTTTGAGAGAAAGAGAGAGAAAATCCAGCATCTTGCACCTCAATTTCTTCCTCCAATATTGAGTTCTAACCGATTAAATTACAAATCACTCCATAAAACTTGCTAGCTAAGGAAGATTGAAGCTATTGGTGGAGTTGTTTTGGAAGAAAAATCCCTAAGCCATCACCTTTCTTGATATTTCAAGGTATCATGTCTAACCATCCTTTCTTTGATCTTGATTTTGTTAAATTGATGACTTGTGATGGCTAATGAGATGTTTTAGTGGAAGATTAGCACTTGAATGCAAAAATTTCCAGATTAGGGTTTTCAATTTCCCCAATTCTGCCTGACACTGTTCATCATAGTTAGAGGCCGAATTGGCCTTAGCACAAAACATGAAAGTTGTAGAGAATGAGGTTTTATAGTTGCCTGCAAAATTTCAACTCAATCCCAGTTCGGTAACCTGTGAAAAGACCAAACTACCCCTGCTGCCCTGTTTCTGTCCGAACCTGGAAATCAGCTTTGGTAATTGGTTAGTTTGACTGGGAATACTACTGATTTGGTTGTTGATGTCTTCTTACGAATTCTAGCCTTGTATCTTAGCTTTTAAATGGCTTTGTAATTACTTGATTTGGAGTTGTGTGTGCTGAGATATGAGTGAATAAAGCAGGACTGCTAGTTGATTTCTGCAGTGAATTTCGAACTGGAAAATCTGGAGTGGTTTTGGCAAATTTGACCTAGTTAGGGTGAGAACTGGACCGAGTGGTCTTCATGAAAGTTGTAGGGAATGATATTTTAGAGGTTCCTGCAACATTTCAGGTCAATCGGAGTAGCGTAGCTTGAGAAAAGACGGAATTACCCTTGCTGCCCTGGTTTTACCCGAATTTGGGAATTGCTTCTGTAATTGGTTGTTTTGGTCAGGATTGCTTCCGAATTCGTTGTTGAGGCCTTCTGATGCAATTTAGCCCTATTTCTTAGCTGTCAGCTGGTTTTGGAATTTCTGGATTTTGACTTGGAGAGCCTGAGTTATGACGTTTCCGCTAGAATGCGTTCTGTGAAGCTGTTTTTGTGATTTGGGTGTAGTATTTTGTGTTTTTGACCTGGTTACACTCGAAACTGGGTTTAGTGACCTTCTGAAATATTGTAGCCCTATCTCTTAGCTTCGAAACGGTGTGTCTTACACCTTCATTCGACAATCGTAGTGCCTTTGGTACCATTACTGTAAAATGACGTCAAAACCTGTTTTTCTGATTTTGAGCTTAACTTTCATTTCCGAACTTTTCCCTAGCTTGAATTGTACTCGTACTACTTGGAGCTTGCTGAATGACTATTGGATGAACTTGTTGTTGTGTGTGTACCTTTGGGACTGGCTGAGGAAATAATGAAGCCCTGATGGCTGGAAAAGTAAGCAAATTTAGGGGAAGTGCTGTCCGAACTTTTAAAGGACTTGTTTGCATTGAGTATGTGATCTAAGACTTGGATTTGAGCAAGGCAATGTTATATGATGGATGATTCTGAGCCATGGAGGTGAGTGACCTCAAACTATTTCTGAAGTTATTTATGAACCGTTTCCTGCATTATTTACTTTTGAACTGTTTCCAAAGTTACTTTTGTACCGTTTTCTTGCATTATTTACCTTTAAACTATTTCCAAAGTTACTTTTGAACTGTTTTCTTGCATATCATGCGTGCTTGCATATGAGTGTTCCTTATTTGCTATATTTTCTTGACTTCATGACTTGTATTATTGATTGCTAACGTGTTAAGTGTTTTGAATGATTTCCAAAACGAGCTTTCTAGGCGAGTGTGTACTTTATCGCACTCGACCTAAATAACTGTGCAATTTTCAATGATTTAATTATTGAAATGCTAGTTGCGCATGATGTAAGCATTTTGGGCTGAACTGGCCATTGCCCCTTGTTACCGGTCGTCTCGAGCCAGAAACGGTCTCGGTCGGGCGATTAGGGACTTGGGTGAACGTTTGGTATACTCGAGTATTACCTTTGTAGGTTGGTGGAGGTTGGTGGAGTTTGGTGAATGAAATGAATGACCAAATGAGCGAGGCATTTATTTATAAAAGAAACGAAAATGCATTTTTCAAAAGTTTGAAGGAAGGAGGAAATGTCAGGAGAACGAACGTATCTTTTTCATGAATGTTACTATCGCTTTCCATTGTAAATGTTTCTTGAATTATTGATACTCCATATTTACTGTTTTGCAAAAGTTGTAGTTGTTTCTGGACTTATCATTTGATTTATGACATCATTGATATATGACATCATTGAAATGAACTATTGTGAAACCGATTTGATTACTGATTTTTCTGGTTACTCGCTGAGCTTTTAGCTCACCCCAAAACTATTTTATTCCCCTCCACAGGGCTCAAGGCAAAGGAAGGACTTGTAGTACTTATTCATGTGATCGGATGGATTATCTCATGTATGGTTTGAGTTTTGGATTTCATCTTGTGTAATAGTTGTTATTAGGGATTGTATGAACGTTTGGACTTAAGTGGGTTCGTGATATGTAATTCTTGGAGAATTTGATGCATATTTGATTTTTATATTGTAATTTAATTGAGGACTGTAGTGAACGACTGAGTCCCGGCGAGAGTTGGGCAGGCGACCCGCCGAACCCTTTGGTACGCCGTAGGAGGAGGTGGGGCCGTCACAGTTGGTATCAAAGTTTAGGTTTCAGATCTCTGTAGGGTATCCTAGGCTTGAAGTTTAGGATGCCGGACTGTGGGTCTGGTTTGAAATGTAAGTGATCCCTTATAGGAATGAAAATCCGACAAGTGGTTTTAGAGTAACTCTTAATGCTTTATTGGAAATGCTCGAGTGACTCTTGAGGGATAATTGATCTGATTAGTACAAGTTGGAATGTCGAGGACGACATTCTTTTAAGGAGGGGAGATTGTGACGCCCGAAAGAATGAATGTGAGAACCCGAGAATTTTCTAAGTTTCTAGGGTTTATTTTATTAATCGCTTGCCTTTTCTACATTTTCTTTATTAGAAAATTTCTCCAGATAATTTTATGGGTAAATATAGTTTGAAAATAATTTTTCTAGTATTGATTAGTTTTTGAGAAATTAAGAGCTTATACCGGACGTGGGACCCGCTAGTGTGATATAATTTTGGTGACTAAGTGAATTGTGTGCTAAGTGTTATTATTTTACAAGGTGCTAGGAAATGATTAGAGGGTGGTTATATGATGTAACCATTGGAAGCCAAAGGATTAAAGAAAATACTAGAAGGGCCAAGTGTCACAAACCCATTGCAAGTTGGACCTTTGACTAAGACCATGATTTCTTCTTCTTATCTTGACCAAACCTTTTGTTTTCATCATTTCTTCTTCTTGTAAGCATGATGGACGAAATTTTGAGAGAAAGAGAGAGAAAATCCAGCATCTTGCACCTCAATTTCTTCCTCCAATCTTGAGTTCTAACCGATTAAATTACAAATCACTCCATAAAACTTGCTAGCTAAGGAAGATTGAAGCTATTGGTGGAGTTGTTTTGGAAGAAAAATGTGACGCCCCACATCTCCCTAAGGCGGACCAAAGGGTATCCGCGGACGCTTGTCCAGCTCTCGCCAGGACTCAAGCAAATCCATTCAATTTAAATCCGAACTAAACACATCGAAGAGAACAACATGAATACAATAATGCGGAAGCGTTCAAGCTTAACAAGTCACTTAATGTATAACCAGTACATCGGGTAATCATAAAACGACTTAAATTCAAAGTACACGTCAGGGCCCAAACTTTTCAAGTTTACAATTTCCAAAAGTACAACCCAAACCAGGGCCTAGTCAAAATATATAACAGGAGTCTTAACAAAAGTACAACGGATGGTTTCTCCATATTTCTCCAAGATTCGGTCCTGTTAAGGAAAACAAAACTATAGGCTGAGCTAAACGCTCGTGAGGCTAAGAACACACATGCAAGCACTTTGTCAAATATCAATCCCAAATTTAATAAATAAAATCATGTCTTTCAATAATCAATCATTCAAACAGGAAAAGTAATCAGAAACAATTCAAGGATATAGTAGCTCTCAGGAGCTAAATTCCACTCGCTTTGCCGATGACATTCGTATACCTTCCCGCGTTGACCCTCCTGTCAACCAGGTCGGTATTTCCATTTCCGTAGATCACCACTTACTTCCCTCCGTCCACCGTACACCCCAAGGGCCCACAAGTCTAATGTAAGGCGATACTCTACGAGTATGCCAAGCAGGACCTCTCATTAGGTCGAGCTTATATATATCTCATGGCTCGCCCCAGTCCCCGACCAAGCCCATTGGCGGCTCGAGTCCAAGGTCGGCCTATGAGCTTGGGCGTCCCCCATTCATTAGAGAGTCGAGGAGGTTCACTCCATCGACGTATGTATTCATAACATACCATTGCATTTCAGTCATTCATTCAATACATTACAATCATTCAATACATTTCAATAATTCATTTGAAATTAGAACAAGTGCGATAAAGTACGCACTCGCCCTTATTTTCTTGAAATTCCAACAACTACCACAAATAAACATGTATGAAAGATTCACACACTTGACACTCACCGAGCAATTTAATAAGAATTATTTTCTGGGAGTTCAAGTGTCCACTGTGAGATCCTCTTGAAGGTCTCCTTGTGCGCCTGGCAATTAACAGTGGATAATCACACAATTAACCCACTTATCAAGAAGATTGTACACTAGTACAATCTAAGAATTATTTCGCAAAAAGGAACCTCAATTACACGTAATTCGAGGTTCAACTTGCCTTTTATTATGTACAATATTATTTGAGTTTTTATCATGAAAATCGCAAGCAAAACGTTTAAGAATATCAAAAGAATAAAGAGTTCTTGAAAAACTCTATTTCTTTGAAATTGGAAAATTTTCAGTTTTATTATGAATCTTTGAAAAATCGTAACTCGCTCGGTATAAGTCGAGAATTGGAAAAATTAATACCGTTGGAAACCTCTTAGAAAGTACTATAAGTTCCTAGAAGACACTTTTCCATGAATCGAAGTGAAAAGTGTTCAAAAATGAGCTTGAAGATGCAGGATTGGTTTACATGGCAGAATTAAGTTGGATTTCGGCCAACTTTGGAAATTCGGCACGATTCACACGTTGCAAACCGGCCTCTGACATTTGCAGCTCAATTAGTGTTACAGGTGAGGTTTATAACAAAACAAGCGGATCAAGGATCGGAGTTTCGAGTACCGAGATATGGTAGCCCGAAGTTTGGGAAGTTCAAGACTGGAGAAGAATTTCCAGATTTGAACCTCCAACATGAGGAATTTAATTGGTATCGAAACGAACTTGGATTGGTACCAAAATTGGCAGTATTTTACTCCCATATGAAAGGTACCGTTCTATCAAATTTCAAGGAAAATTACCTTCGGTAAGATAGTTAATTAGTCAACCAAAGTTCAGGAAAATTATAAGGCAATCTGCCTTGAGACTTTCATTACCCATTTCAAAACGTTTAATCAAGCAAACTATCCAATCATGGTTCATTTGTGAAATAAAGGCCTAAGAAACATCCATAATGCCTTTGGTAAGTGTTTAGTATCAAGAACATCAATTAACAAGTTCACTCCAAGATCTTGTTCCAAACCAGTCCAACATTAGGGTTTTTCCAAAACAGAGCAGTCCACTTGTTTCAGTCACAACTCAGACAATTTAACTCGGAATGAGGTATGGTTTATGGCGTTGGAAAATACATTCATACGACTAAAATATCACAGAAGAAATCGTTTCCAAATTCGGCACCCATCTGGTTCAAAATCGGGCATCAAGTTGCTGCCTGAACACTTCATTCTAGATGAACAGAGCAACAGGACAGCGAACTTAAAACATTTGGTTCGGCTTGCTCACAAAGAATCAGAACGTGCATTATATACCAAATTAAAGCCAGGAATGTCTAGTTTCAAACGCCACCAACGGCATATGATTTCGACATCCGAGGACAGAGTTATAGCCGAATTACTACCACTGGTCAGAGTCATACGCGAACAGTTTTCCAGATTTGCTAGTTTCTTAAAAAAAAAATTCATTAGCTCAATCAAACCTCAATATTTTCCAATGAAATTTTTCACACATCTAATACATCCTATAAACATCCAATTCAAGCCGTTAGACCATTAAAAATTGGCCTCAAAATGGCCGAACATGGCAGGGGCAAAATCGGAAGTTTTTGCTTCTTACACCCAATGAAGTTTCTACTAATTACCCACCACTAATGCATCATTTTAACCACTAAACCAACAATATAACCACCATCAATCATCAAATCAGCAACAACAACCCAAGTGTGGGAATTCAAAGAGCCCACAATCACATTTTTACACCATACACAAGCTAACCAAATGCATGCATGAACTTAACAAGGTAAGATAGCTTCCAAACTTCAAGTTTCCAAGAGTGGATCATCACTTACTTTGGTTGGGTGTTCAAGCAGAATTTTCGGCCCTCTATTGCTCCAGAAAAATCGTGATTTCCAGCCCTTGTTTGCAGCTCAAAAGGCTCCTCAAGTATCAAGCTAAGTGTGGTGCAAGTTTGGTTGAATTTGGAGAAGATTTGGGGTGGTTTTGAGTGAAATTTGTGAGCAGAAATTTTGAAGCAAATGAGTTAGAGAGAGAAGAGTGCTGGTCGGCAATGAGGAGAGAGAAGATGGAGAGAAATCTGATTTCCTTTAACTTCCAAGAGAAGGTGAAATAAGTGGTGGAAATTCACCCAAAAGTCAACTCTCATTAGGGGCCGTTTGGTGCGATTACGGCTCGATTTTCTCGCGCGTTTGGTTCACTAGTGCACTAAACCTCCAATGCATTAATATTCATGTAAGTATTATTCACTCTTAATTGTCCCGAAATAAGGGTCTAAAGTCCCTCAAATAAAGTCGCGCGTGTGAAAACGCGTACCGTCAAATTTAACGTTATAACGCGAAACTTCCGAGAAATTCTTATAACGATTGCACTACTAACTATCACTTGAGTATTTATTCATAAGATTACCTATTTTAGGACCATTGTATAAGTCTCCAATATTCCAAACTTATTGTGCTACTACGCGGATAAAATCTCCAAGCACTATTCACTATTTTTACTAAACGCGCTCCAGGTAATTAATTTTCGAAACGAATCATTTTAAAAATATAACGAAGTTATATTACCAGGTATTTAGGTCTAATAAGACTAGAAAATATTCCTTGGAAATAAAATCCAATTAAATAATTTATTAAGCCATAAATTAAGCATAAAATAATAGTTTTTACGAGTCCTCACATCCTCTCCCCCTTAAGAAAATTTCGTCCTCGAAATTTACCTTGGTTGATGAACAAGTCTGGGTACTTCTCTCTGATTGTCTCTTCAACTTCCCATGTTGCCTCCTCTACTCCATGGTTCTTCCATAGAACTTTCACTAGTGGTATCTGCTTGTTCCTCAATTCCTTCACTTTTCGATCCAGAAGTTTTTCCGGTCTCTCTTCATAGGTCAGGGTTTCATCGATCTCAATATTCTCCGGTTGTAAAACATGAGAGGGGTCTGGATGATATTTCTTAAGCATGGACACATGAAACACGTTATGAATACGAGATAAGCTCGGTGGTAATTCCAGCTTATAGGCTACATTCCCAACTCGTTGAATAATCTTATATGGCCCTACAAACCTTGGTTGTAGTTTCTTCCCTTTTCCGGACATCAAGCTTGCTTTTAAAGGCGTAATCTTGAGAAATACCATATCTCCAACAGTGAACTCCAAATCCTTTCTCCGATTGTCGGCATAACTTTTTTGATACGAACCAAGAGACACCAGTGCGAACTATTCGAGTTCCCCTAGGACCCGTAACTCGAGCACGAGCTAACAAGATGAGGAAGGAACTCCAAGGACTTGTTCATGAGATACAAGGCCAAGAAATTGTCCCCAAGGTCATTGAGGGGCTTGAGCATGAAGGAATGAAAGTCATCCATGTAGTGCACGCCAAAGGGAACCATGTGTGACCCTTCTCTAGTCACATTTGCTGTTTTAGTTAAGTCATTGTAATAAGGGCTTAATGGTCCATAGCCTTGCTTTATTTACTTAAGCGATGATCTCATAAGGTTATTTACCTAAGCAATGACCTCATAAGGTTGTTTACCTAAGGGATGACCTCATAAGGTTTGGTCAAGACCACAATTCTTAGTCTTATGGAATAGTCAAGCCTACAATTGTTAGTCTTAGTCAAGACCACAACTCTAGACTAGTTCCACATTTAGTTGTTCATCTCTATGTAAGGCTATAAATAGCCCACACTTCCAATGGTTTAGGCATTCAATCAATAAATCAGATTTTGAGAGTTTTCTTGGTTTCTCCAAGGCTTCTTGAATACCTTAGAATTTCTCTAGGTGTTCGTGACTTATCAATCTAGAATCGCACTAGGTTGTGGCGTCTTCTACCATTATACCAAGGTTCGTTAACCACATGATTAACGGGTTGAGGTCATCCGCTTCAAACTTGGTGTCCTCTTGTCGATCCTGAAGCTAATCTTTTACGGGTTTCGTCACAAGGTTGGCGACGTTCGTATCAGTTGGTATCAGAGCTAATTAAGAGGTATCACGTTATATCCTTTTTTTATTTGCTTTTCGAGTCAAGTTGTCGAAAATTCTGTTTTCGTGTTCTAAGTTGCTATCCGCAATTTCCAGATTTGTTACTTCGTGTTCTTGCGTTATTTTTCCAGATTTGTTACGACATAAACTTATGTCTAGTTGTTGTTAATTGTTGTGGTTAGCCTGGTTTGGTCCAGCCTTTTTTTTTTATGTCTTATTCTTGATTCCTTGTTTGAGTCTTGTTTCTATCCTGTTATATCCATTCAATTCCAGTCTTTTGTTCTATTTGATCATTCGAGGTTACTGTTCATCCGAAAAAAATCAGTTTGTAGCAAGGGTTTTAGAGTCCTATCTAGTTATTACCTTGTGTTCTTGTTTACATACAAAAAAAAAAAAAATAGCTGGCTAACCTTACAAAAATTCCTGGAAATCTGTCTTGACCAAAACTTGGGTTTCTTGAAGTTCCTGATTGTTTAAAACCACAATCTTGAAGTTCTTGGAACTTTAGTTGGGATTCTTGAAGCCAACCAAAATCTGTCTTGATCAAATCGTGAAATCTTGGATTGTTTAGGGAGGAAATCATCTTCAATTTTGTGTTTCTTGAATTCTGGGAATTAACATCTTGAATTCTTGAAAGAATCTTGAAGTTTCTAGGTTTTGGGAACCAAATCTTGGTAAACAACAAGGCTGCAAATTTTCAGCTGCCAAAATCCTTGTCTTCACCACAACAATCTTCTTTCTTGACTAAGAACATTTTAGCCACGAAATTTGGCTCTTCTTGGCTGATTAGAAAACAAAAACAAAGGAAGAAGAAGAATATTCAGCCTATTCAAGTCAAATTTCCCAACCTATTCAAGTCAAATTTTCCAACCTGTTCAAGTCAAAATTTCCACCCTTGTTCCCAAAAACAACCAAATCAGTTCCAATCTTGAACTTGACCTTAAAATTTATGGGAACCAGCAAACAGGAAGACTAATCCTTGTTTCCAAAGGATTAAAGAAGAAAAGTCAGCCTTGGGTTTCCAAAACAGTCCTACCACAACACAAATTCATCTTCCATTCGGATTCCATCTTTGCAACCATTGGGGAATTTCTGTCCAATCATTAATTCTGGAAATTTTCGTGCATCATTAGGTTAGTTTTAAGTGTCATTATGAATCCTCTAAATGTCCATTTATCTACCAAAACACTGCCCAGAAATGCAGCAACCAGCAGCTCAAAATTCCAGTTTTGGGTAGAGTTTTTGTCTAGGATCCTTAAAATTCAACTTTGAGTCATTCATTGAGTCGTGGTCAGTCCCTTCATCTTTTGTTCTTTTTTCGTTCAAAGTGCTACAATCTTGTGACCCTGGTTGGTAAGTCGATCCACACTAGAAGGAGTTCTAACTTCTTCGAGGAGTTGACCGAGGAGCCTTGAAAATACCTTGGTGAGTTCTTAGAGTGTTCAAACACGAGAGCGAGAGTAAACACGTGAGGAAGTGTGCGAGATAAACTTTGCTTCTTTCCATTATTATTTTTTTTTTTACCCTACCATGGCTAACGAGGAGGGAGCAAGCTCCCAAGCTTTTGATCTTAAACTTTTCACAGAAGCAATCAAAGGCGAATTGGGACGCATGATGGACCAAAAACTTGAACTGATGCACCAACGCATTGACAGCTTAAAGTTGTCTCATGGAAGCTCCAAAGGCAGCCGTGGAAAGGCTTATGCACATGAGTCTAGCGACTCTAACTCAGACAACAACTATGAGCATAAGCAAAGTAGGTCCAAGCGTGATGCTAGGCCTTCAAATGACCACATTCCGGGCATAAAGATGAAAATTCCGCCTTTCCAAGGACGATCAGACCCTGATGCCTACTTAGAGTGGGAGAAGCGGATTGAACTTGTTTTCGACTGCAATACTTACTCGGAAGAGCAAAAGGTCAAGTTGGCCGTGGTCGAATTCACCGACTACGCCGTTGTGTGGTGGGATCAACTCTCCACTAGTCGAAGGAGGAGTCGTGAACCTACCATACAAACTTGGACAGAGCTAAGACGACTAATGAGGAAGCGTTTCATACCTAGTCACTACTACCGTGACTTGTACCAAAAGCTTCAAAGCCTCAACCAAGGAGCACGAAGTGTCGAGGACTATCACAAAGAAATGGAAATACTCATGCTACGGGCAGACATCATGGAGGATCGAGAAGCAACAATGGCACACTTCTTGAACGGACTAAGGCCCGAAATCGCTGACCAAGTAGAGTTACACCACTATGTGGAACTTGGGGATTTGGTGGAAAAGGCCATCAAGATTGAAAGGAGGATTAAGAGGAGGGGTTCGACTCGGAGTTACTCCAACTTTTCACCCTCTTATCTCCGAACTACACCACCAAAGAAAGAGGATAAAGGGCCGAGTAATTCCATCCCTTCAAGACCAAGGCCGGATATGACTAAGTGGGAGTCTACGGCAACACCAAAGACTGCCATTGAGTCGAGCATGGGGCGAAATCGAGATACTAGATGCTTCAAATGCCAAGGCCGATGGCATATTGCTAGCCAATGCCCGAACCAACGCACTATGATCATCTTACCCAATGGTGAGTTTTTCACCGATGATGAGGATGAGAAGGAGGAGTTGCCATCCCTTGAGGAAGAAGAGGAAGCATTACCCGTCGATGAACGAGTTGGACTCGTTGTCAGACGAGCCTTAGCAACCCAAGTGAAAGCTGCCGACCATGCACAAAGGGAGAACATTTTCTACACCCGTTGCTATATCAAAGGCAAGGTATGTAGTTTGATCATAGATGGAGGTAGTTGTGCTAACGTCGCTAGTGCCTTGATGGTGGAGAAACTAGCACTACCCACTCTACGACATCCAACACCTTATCGTTTGCAATGGTTGAATGATAGTGGGGATGTTCGTGTGACCAAGCAAGTCCAAGTACCTTTCTGAATTGGAAAGTATGAGGACGTGGTGTTATGCGACGTGGTCCCTATGCAAGCATGTCACATACTTGTCGCGCCCCATTTTTTTGATAAAATAAATAAATTAAATGGTTTTAAAAAAAATGTATTTTGTGATTGGAAAATGAATTGTGATTTAAAAGAAAGATGGGTCTAAATGGGACTTTTGAAAATGCGACGATTTGACCCAAGAAAAATAGTTCAAAAAGGGTTTTTTATATGAAAAATGGAGTCGCCACTTGGTATAGAGTTAGGGTGTACCAAGTCACCCAAAAAGTGAATTTTTAAGGAAAAAAAAAAAGTAAGAAACCCTTTTGAACGACTCCTAGTCCACGCAAACAAAGAAAAAGGTTCGGGAGTCACATTTGACGAAGGGGAAGGCAAGGATAAAAATCCAAGGCACCCCTTCGACCTAGCCAAGGCTAGTTGCGTGATTTAATCAAAGATTTTCTTGTTTTAACCAAAGAATTTATTACATTTGGATGTACTACATGAATGCAAACCCTAGACCTAGGGGTATTGGGGGAAATTTCCCTTCAAAGGTTGAGTGGTGCCAATCACATTAATTGTGAAGCCCAATAACGATCCTTTGAAGAAGTCACGAATAATGCGAGTGGGATGCAAATGAATGGAATGCATGTATGCAATGTGAGGACATGAGTTTAAAAAAAGTAATAAAAGGCAATAATATGTAAGTGAAAATGTGCACGTGAGTGGGCAAGGTGCGGTGTGTGAAATGATAATATGAAGTACATGTGTGCAAGTGATGATAAAAGTGTTCGTGTGTAAGTGAAGGGATAAAAAGGTGTACGTGTGCAAATGAGAGAAAAAGTGTTCGTGTGCAAGTGAAGGGATAAAAGGTGTACGTGTGCAAATGGGAGGAAAAAAATGAAAGTGTAATGATAGAGTGGATGCATGAACCTAGGGAATTCATGCATAATGGGTACGGGGAGACCTAAATCGTGACTCAATTTGCCCTTTGATAGAGAGGATACAAGCGTGCTAAGGCTTAGAAAAAGCCACACTCGTCTATATCCCATATTTAAGGGGACTCTCAAGCAAATGAACCCTATAACTAGCATGAAATGGAAAAATCCTAAAATGGAGGGAAAAGGGGTTCGAGGGACATGAAAAATGATAAAACTAAAAAGAATGCATGACATGTAATGAACATGCAAATATGTGCTAACGAGGGGAAATCCCTAAGGGTCTAGCGTTGGACTAGCCCATTCTATGAATTCCGACTAGCGTTGGACTAGTGGAAACGTACATTCATCCATCACATTCATTCATGGCTATGGAAAGCGAGTAGACATGCCAAAAACTCGTAAACACGTAGCACGTAACACTTAGCATGCTCGACTAGATGCAATAGCCTAATAAAGCAGTAACACGTAACATATAGCACACAACCAAGCTAATGGACCTATTACATTTGCTAGCTAGGCACATGTCTTCAAAGGTCTTCATTCAATGCTCCTCCAAGCCCTATCTATTACAAGCCAAGAGGTGTACACATACCCCATAAAAGAAAAAACTTAATAAAGCAAAAGTAAATAAAGGAATGAAAGGAATTAAGGCAATGCAAAGAAAGCGAAGTAGACATGCAATTCACTTAGCACATTGGATCACATAGGAGAGGAAAAAAAAATAAAAGAAATTATACCTCCCCCTTTTGTGGTGCTAATAAAGGATAAATGGCTTCAAAACAATAAAAGGGGTCAAGGCATCAATTTAAAAGTAAAGTATAAGCAAGATCGCCAAAATTCACCCAATTGCAACTCAAGTGAAAACACATAGTGCATGATTACTAAGAAAGTGGAATTATTGGTCAAATTTATAGAATAGAAAATTACCAAGGACCCAATTGCAAATATTTAATCAATCAACCAAACCCAATTGATACATTTCGGGAACCTCAAAGGTCAAATAGCACAGAAAAAATCAAGCAATGGATCTAATTGTAACTATCCTAGGACCTAATTGCAAGAAATTGGAATGTAATTGGGCCACAATGCAACCAAAGGAGACTTGAGGGGTTGGAATGCAATTTTTAGAAAATTATTTCATGCAAATTCATGCAAGCTACGTGAAACACGCATTCTGCAACAAGAATTTCTGCTGAAAGCTTCCTGCAACTAAAAACGCAACCTCTACTTCCATTTTTTTCATGCAGGTTTCAACATTAACCACCACTTTGATCAAAGCTTCTCAACCAACGTAGCCAGGAACTTAATCTAAGCAGCATGACACACAAATTCAACTTCCAAACAAACCAAAACACATAAAAATCACTCAAACACTGGAGAGCTTTATGCAAAAGGTGCGGCAATTTCTGGTTTCAAATGAAGGTTTCAGGAGCTCTTTGATCACAACTTCTCATCTAATCTTCAAAGAAACTTGAACTACACAGCAAAACACATATATTTCATATCCTAACCAGCCCAACTTATAAGGAAATCATGCAAGTTCTATGCAAGGTAGTAAGAAACAAGCTTCTGCAAAATCCTGCTGCAATCCTTTGCAGCTTCAAACCATGCGTATTTCATTCCAGAAAAATGCCCAAAGTTCATTTGTTTACCAGCCCAACTCATAGGAATCCCAAATCAACAACTTTAGGCCATAATCATCTATCATTAGTGATCCCAACAGAGTATCCAAACAATAGAACAAAGAAAGAAACAACAGAAATTCTCAACCTCTGCTCAAAACAATCAAACCAGAACGTTCAACAAAACATACTAAAAACTGGACCACAAAGCAAACGAAATATCAGACATCTGTACAAGAAAACTCAAGGCAACATCATACAACCCATGAAGATGGTTGCTGCAGCTCAAACTTGCTGTCATTTCACTTTTGCACTAAAACTTCAGATTCAAACACACGCTGTGATCGAACTTTCCTAATTAAACATCAAAGCTCCAATCTACCAGGTAAGGCCACTGGACCTTAGCATCTAAACATGCGAGAAAACTGGGCAAGAGTTTATGCCAGTTCTGGAAAATTTTCGTGCAATAGAGTTCTTGAACTTTAGCAATTAATGCTCCCAATGATTCGGCATTTTCGCATGGCAGACTCATTCTCAAATCAAAACCAGCTTCGAATTCATATCATGCATGCCGGGGAATGATGAAATCAGAAACACTAAGGATCTACATGCAAACAAGAATGTGAACTAAGCTTTTTGTCAAAGGAAACAGAAAAATGCAACAGCTATAAAGGCTTTCGGCAATTCCAAACTGCTGCCATTTCAACTTTAAGATTCAAACACATGCTTCAATTGAACCTTCATAACCGATTATCAAATACTTTAAATTCGGACAGCAACGTCATTGGCCATTAAACATCCAAATGTTGTTCATGGAGTTCTAGCTAAGTGACCAGCAAAAATCAGATTATCACAACCCGAAAGCCATCTAACAGCCCAAACACAACAAAAAAAACTGCTGCAATAAGTCAAGGCTTTCAAACTTATTAAAGCAAAACCTTCAAACGGATTCCCAAAGACAAAAACAGACCCAAGCTACGCAAATAAGGACCAAAGATACAACCTTCGGCTCGCCAGATTGGAGAAAATCATATTCAAAGTTTTAATGAATCGATCCCAAGCAAGATTTCATTTTTCTGTAAAAAACTTTGGACTATACATTTCTAGACTGAAACAGAAGCATATTCATTTGATAATCAAGAACATGCCGCCTGCCAAACCAGGTTCCATAACATTCAAGCGAACAAGAAGCTCATGGTACGAAGAAAAACAAAATAGCAACGAAAAAAAACAGCAGCTTTGGGATTTATAATGAAAGGGAAACACATGAAACATCATATATCTAGCAATCAGATTTCATATGGAATGAAAAATAGAACAGAGAAAGGATCAAAGGCTACCTGTTCAACAACTTTGGATTTGCAGCTTCAGTTTAGATACGATGAGGAGATTAACCGTAGATTCTGATGAAATAGCTTCTTGGGTTTCACTTGATCTCCCTCCTGGCCGTGACTTCCTTTTCTGGCCCGTCTCTCTTTGGTTTTTGTTTCTAAACCCTCACGGCCGCCAACTCTACTCAGCTCTCCCCTTGGTTCTCTTCACTCTTTCTTCACAAAGCTCTCCGTTTTTTCTCTGCCGTTCCCTCTTGCTCTCCGTAACCTTTCTCTTTTTTTTTTTTTTTTTTTTTGTCCGCCGTCCACCCTCTTTCTGATTTCTCTTTTTTTAGCTTCCCTTGCGGCTGAATCCCCCTTTTCTTTTTATATGACCATCCCCTTTAAACCCTCAAACCTAAACCTCAGACATCCTCTCAAAAATTGCAGCCCAAGGAGCCGTCCCAATGCTTCTTTGCAAGCTGCGGTTTCCGTAGCTTGCCTGCGCGACCTTTTTTTTCTTTTTTTTTTTTTTTTGAAATTAATTAAAACAAAAAATAAATAACAGAAAATACTTAATTAATATTGGATAAAATAAACTAAAAACAACAAAAATGCAAAATCCATTTTCCCCTTTTTTCTTCATTTTTTCTCATTTTTCTCTCTTTTTCAAGAAAACATTGAAATTAAATCACAAACAACTAAATCATATTTTGAATGCTTTTCTTTTTCTTTTTTTTTTTTTTAAGAAATTCTATGCTAAAAACTTAAACATAAAAATAAAACTATAAACTAAAAACGAATGAAACTAACATAACAAATAAAAACTAAAAATGAAATTACACCAAAAATTTGGTGTCTACAATACTATTGGGGAGACCATGGCAATTCGACAAGGGAGTTACATTCGATGGCATTACCAATAAATACTCCTTCAAGCAAGGCGAGAAGAGGATTGTGCTTGTGCCACTCACTCCTATCAAAGTTCGTGAAGATCAAGAAAGCCTGAACAAGGAGAGCGAGCTTGAGAATGAGAAGAAAAAAATAGAAAAAATCGAGAGCTCAACAGGAAATGATAAGGCCGAGAAAATTGAGAGGAAAAAGACATATAGTGAGCCGGCGAAAATTGAAAAGAGAGAGAAAAGGCAAAGTCTATTGATAAAAGCCAATGTAGTAAGAAAAGCTTTGAGTGTTAATACACCCATCTTTGTACTTTTGTGCACCCATCTTTGTACTTTTGTGCAAAGAGGTGTTGGTTGTTACAAGTGATCTTACTAACACTCTACCATCTAGTATTGTCTCTCTTTTGCAGGATTATGAGGATGTCTTTCCCGATGAGATTCCAAATGGACTACCACCAATAAGGGGAATTGAGCATCAAATTGACTTGGTTCCAGGTGCCCCACTTCCTAACAGACCAGCCTACAAAATGGGTCCAGATGAGACAAAGGAGCTCCAACGCCAAATCGAAGAGCTTCTAACAAAGGGATGGGCACGAGAAAGCTTGAGCCCATGTGCGGTTCCCGTCATCTTGGTGCCTAAAAAGGATGGAAGTTGGCGAATGTGCACTGACTGTAGGGCCGTTAATGCAATAACGGTAAAATATCGTCACCCTATTCCTAGACTTGATGATATGTTAGATGAGCTATATGGTGCTGTGATTTTCACTAAAATTGATCTAAAAAGCGGTTATCATCAAATTAGGATGAAAGAGGGGGATGAATGGAAAACGGCCTTTAAAACCAAACATGGCTTGTACGAGTGGTTAGTTATGCCATTTGGACTAACTAATGCACCTAGTACGTTCATAAGGTTGATGAACCACGTACTTCGTCCATTCCTTGGAAAATTTGTAGTTGTATATTTTGACGATATCCTGATTTATAGTAGGAGCTTAGATGAGCATGTTGAACATGTGAAGCTTGTTCTTGATGGACTTCGAAAGGAAAAGCTCTATGCTAACCTTAAGAAGTGCTCCTTTTGTACTAATCAACTTGTCTTCCTAGGCTTTGTTGTGAGTAAACAGGGAATCAAAGTGGACGAGGAGAAGGTTAAAGCAATTCGAGAATGGCCTACTCCAAGCACGGTAGGTGAGGTACGTAGCTTCCATGGTCTTGCTAGTTTTTATAGACGATTTGTTAAAGATTTTAGTACCATTGCTGCACCTCTAACTGCTGTAATTAAGAAAAATGAGCCATTTGTGTGGAGAGATGCTCAAGTACGTGCTTTCCAAATGCTTAAACATCAACTCACACATGCACCACTACTTGCATTACCATGCTTTGACAAGATGTTTGAAATAGAGTGTGATGCATCTGGGGTGGGTATTGGAGCTGTCCTAATGCAAGAGGGCAAACCAATTGCATACTTTAGTGAAAAACTCAATGGGGCAGCTTTGAACTATTCCACTTATGATAAGGAGTTGTACTCCTTAATCCGTGCTTTAGAAACTTGGCAACATTACTTGAGACCAAGGGAATTTGTCATACACACTGACCATGAGTCGCTTAAGCACATTAAGTCACAACACAAGTTGAATAAGCATCATGTTAGGTGGATTGCATTTATTGAAACCTTCCCTTATGTGATTAAGTACAAAGTGGGGAAAACTAATGTTATTGCTGATGCATTATCACGTCGGTACTCTTTGCTCACTCAACTTGATGCAAGGTTGTTAGGATTTGAATTAGTCAAAGAGTTATACACCAATGACCCAGATTTCTCAGGTATTTATGACTCTTGTGGTTCAGCAACTCAAGGTAAATTCTACATCCTTGATGGATTTCTTTTCTACCTCAATCGACTATGTATACCTAACTGCTCTATTCGCTCTTTACTTGTTAGGGAAGCACACGGAGGTGGCTTGATGGGACACTTTGGCGTAGCTAAAACCTTAGCTATCCTTCAAGAGCACTTCCATTGGCCAAGGATGAAACGAGATGTGGAGCGAATGGTGGCTAAATGCATTACTTGCCACAAAGCTAAGTCTAAACTTCAACCCTATGGCCTTTATAGTCCTTTACCTGTACCTAAGGAACCTTGGACCGACATTTCCATGGATTTTGTTTTAGGGTTGCCTAGGTCAAAGAGGGGAAATGATAGCATCTTTGTTATTGTTGACAGATTTTCAAAAATGGCACATTTTATACCATGTCACAAAACAGATGATGCATCGCACATTGCTGATTTGTTTTTCAAAGAAATCATTAGATTGCATGGCATGCTTAGGACAATTGTCTCTGATAGGGATGTCAAATTTTTGAGTTACTTTTGGAAAACTTTGTGGGGAAAATTGGGTACCAAATTGCTATTTTCTACTACTAGTCACCCACAAACTGATGGCCAAACTGAGGTTATCAATCGTACACTATCTACACTCTTGCGTGCCATCATTAGAAAAAACATTAGAACCTGGGAAGAGTGTTTACCCCATGTTGAGTTTGCATACAATCGCACGGTGCATAGTTCTACTCATTTTTCACCATTTGAAATAGTCTATGGTTTTAATCCTTTAACACCACTAGACTTATCACCTTTATCTTCTTCTGAGCATATTAACATGGATGGTGCTAAACGAGCAGATTTTGTCAAGAAATTACACGAGCAGGTACGCCTAAACATTGAGCGAAGGATGGACCAAGTTGCTCAACGGGTTAACAAGGGACGCCAACGCATTGTGTTTGAACCTGGTGACTGGGTGTGGTTACATCTACGCAAGGAAAGGTTCCCAGTCCAAAGGCGCAATAAATTACTTCCCCGAGGAGATGGGCCGTTCCAAGTCATCAAGCGCATCAATGACAATGCTTACAAACTGGACCTACCCGATGAGTACAATGTGAGCGCTACATTCAATGTCTCTGATCTATCTCCTTTTCTTGTAGACGATGAAGCTGATTTGAGGACAAATCCTTTTGAAGAGGAGGGGGATGATACGAACCAAGAGATACCAGTGCGAACTATTCGAGTTCCCCTAGGACCCGTAACTCGAGCACGAGCTAACAAGATGAGGAAGGAACTCCAAGGACTTGTTCATGAGATACAAGGCCAAGAAATTGTCCCCAAGGTCATTGAGGGGCTTGAGCATGAAGGAATGAAAGTCATCCATGTAGTGCACGCCAAAGAGAACCATGTGTGACCCTTCTCTAGTCACATTTGTTGTTTTAGTTAAGTCATTGTAATAAGGGCTTAATGGTCCATAGCCTTGCTTTATTTACCTAAGCGATGATCTCATAAGGTTATTTACCTAAGCAATGACCTCATAAGGTTGTTTACCTAAGGGATGACCTCATAAGGTTTGGTCAAGACCACAATTCTTAGTCTTATGGAATAGTCAAGCCTACAATTGTTAGTCTTAGTCAAGACCACAACTCTAGACTAGTTCTACATTTAGTTGTTCATCTCTATGTAAGGCTATAAATAGCCCACACTTCCAATGGTTTAGGCATTCAATCAATAAATCAGATTTTGAGAGTTTTCTTGGTTTCTCCAAGGCTTCTTGAATACCTTAGAATTTCTCTAGGTGTTCGTGACTTATCAATCTAGAATCGCACTAGGTTGTGGCGTCTTCTACCATTATACCAAGGTTCGTTAACCACGTGATTAACGGGTTGAGGTCATCCCCTTCAAACTTGGTGTCCTCTTGTCGATCCTGAAGCTAATCTTTTACGGGTTTCATCACAAGGTTGGCGACGTTCGTATCATTTTTTGTCTATTCTGAGCTGTTTGAATTCTTTGCCATATCAATCTTACTTTTTCATTAGCCTCCTCAATCCAAGATACGGTTGTCGGGTCTAAAATTTTCCGTTCACCTACTTCATCCCAACAAATTGGGGATCTACACTTCCGACCATAAAGTGCTTCGTATGGAGCCATTTGAATAGAAGAGTGAAAACTATTATTGTAGGCAAATTCCACTAACGTTAAAAACTTACTCCAATTCTCTCCAAAATCCAGTACACAAGTCCTCAACATGTCTTCAAAAGTTTGAATTGTTCTTTCAGATTGTCCATCAGTCTGGGGATGATAGGTGGTACTAAAGTTTAACTTAGTCCCCAACACTTCTTGCATTTTTTGCCAAAATCTCGAAACAAATCTTGGATCCCTATCTGACACAATACTCACAGGTATACTATGTAGTCTGATGATCTCATCCAAGTACAACCTGACCAACTTCTCCAATGGATACTTCATGTTAATCGGTAGAAAATGAGCTGATTTAGTCAATCTATCCACTATCACCCAAATGGCATCATGGCCTCTCTGTGTCCTTGGTAAGCCTGATACAAAATCCATGGTGATATTTTCCCATTTTCACTCAGGTATTTCTAGAAGTTGCAAAAGCCCGGATGGTTTCTGATGTTCGGCTTTAACCTGTTGACAAATCAAGCATGTCTGAACAAATTGGGCAATTTCCTTCTTCATATTTTTCCACCAATATAGACTTTTCAAGTCTTGGTACATTTTATTCCCTCCTGGATGTACTGTAAACTTTGATCGGTGTGCCTCTTCCAAAATTTCTTTTCTAAGCCCTTTATCCTTTGGCATAACCACCCGATTTCGAAATCTCAATATTCCATCTGATCCCAAAGTGAAATCGGTCTGGTCTCCCATCTTAACTTTCTCCACCAACTTTTGCACTTCAGGGTCCTTTTCCTGAGATTCCTTAATACGTTCCAATAAAGTGGAGGTTATCACAATATTCCCCAAAATTACTTTCCTTGGTTCTAGTCGAGGATTCCAATAGCTAACTTCCTCTAACAACTGAAATTCCTTAACCATCAATCCAGCCATTTGTACCTGACGGCTCAAAGCATCGGCCACTACATTGGCCTTTCCAGGGTGGTACTTAATCGTGCAGTCATAATCTTCCAGAAATTTCATCCATCTACGTTGCCTCAAATTCAGCTCCTTCTGAGAAAATAAGTACTTAAGGCTTTTGTGATCTGTAAAAACCTCAAATGTCACTCTGTATAAATAGTGTCTCCATTTCTTCAAAGCAAAGACCACAGCCGCTAACTCCAAATCATGGGTCGGATAATTTCCCTCATGCGGCTTCAACTTTCTAGAGGCATAAGCTATCACTTTATCATTTTGCATCAAAACACATCCCAAACCTTTCTTAGAAGCATCTGTGTAAACCACAAAACTATCCTGTCCATTTGGTAGAGCTAGAACAGGCGCTCTAGTCAACCGTCTTTTCAACTCCTGAAAACTTCCTTCACACTTAGGACTCCAAATAAATTTTCCATTTTTCTTGGTCAACTCAGTCATAGGTCCAGCAATTTTCGAAAAATCCTGGATGAATCTCCGGTAATACCCTACCAATCCTATAAAACTCCAAACTTCCGTTGGATTTTCCGGTCGTTTCCATTTCGAAACAGCTTCAACTTTAGTTGGGTCCACTTTAATCCCATCCTTAGAAATTATATGCCCTAGGAAAGTCACTTCCTTTAGCCAGAATTCACACTTGCTAAACTTAGCATATAACTGATGTTCCCTCAAGATTTGTAAAATAATTCTCAAATGTTTCTCATGATCTTTCACATTCTTAGAATACACCAAAATGTCATCAATGAAGATCACCACAAATTGATCCAAGTAAGGCTTAAAAACCCTATGCATTAAATCCATGAAAGCGGCAGGTGCATTGGTTAACCCAAAAGGCATTACTGCAAACTCGAAGTGCCCATACCTCGAGTTAAAAGCAGTCTTAGGTATGTCCTTCTCCAAAATCCTCAATTGATAGTAACCTTGCCTTAGATCCAACTTTGAAAACACTACCGCCCCTTGCAGCTGGTCAAACAGTTCATCAATGTGGGGTAGTGGGTATTTATTCTTAACCGTAACATCATTTAAGCCTCGATAATCTATACATAATCTCAAACTCCCATCTTTCTTCTTTACAAACAAAACTGGGGCTCCCCACGGGGAATCACTCTCTCGTATAAAACCCCGTTCCAACAAATCCTGTAATTGTAACTTCAACTCCTTCAACTCAGCTGGAGCCATCCTGTATGGTGTCCTTGATATAGGTGCTGTTCCCGGAGTTACATCAATTTTAAAAGCTATTTCCCGTTCCGGGGGTAGAGACTCCAATTCTTCAGGAAAAACATCAGAAAATTCTTTCACTACCGGTGTGTCCTCCAGATTCACCTTATCGCTAGGGGTATTAATAAGAAAAGCCAAATATCCTTGAGCTCCCTTATTTAACAATTTTCTAGCCCGAATTCCCGAAATAAGTGCAGACGAGGCTAACTTACCCCTCACATCCAATTTCAAGGTTGCCTCCCCTGGGATACACAATTCTACAATTTTCGTCCTACAATTTAGCTGAGCATTATATCGGGCTAACCAATCCATCCCTAGGATCACATCATATCCTTTAATCGCTAGGCCTATCAAATCGGCCAGCAATTTTCTTTCCTTCACGCAGATTTCACTATTCTTATACACCAGATTAGCAATTAGACTTTTGTCCCCAGTGGGTGTTTTAACCTCCAAGTCATATGGTAACTTAATTGGTTTCAAGTCTATTCCACTCATGAAATCAGGGTTTACAAAAGAGTGCGTTGCACCCGGATCAATTAAAACCCTAGCTAGGCGGTGAAAGATTGGAATTGTACCTTCGACCACTTCGGTCACCTCTGGAACTTGTGGATAGTCCAATGCGTAGACCCTAGCCGGTACTTTCGGTAGACTACCTCCGGCACTGGTCTGCTTAGACGTCGATTTTTCAGGCCTCTGCAGGCTTCCCCCTGTCTTCGATGATTTCGGACAATTTGCGATCTGATGCTCGGTGCTCCCACACAGCAAGCATTTTCTCAGCTTTCTCCAGCAGTCATTCTCAGAGTGGTTGGATTTACCACAATACCCACAAGTAACTTGAGGGGTCACAGTCGATCCAACAGATGGTGCCCCCCTAACCTGAGTCGTCCCGCTACGACCTCCCCTCGATAGAGCTCCCCTAGAAGCTCCAGCAGTTCTCGTTCCTCCTTCCCCTCTTTGTAGACACCAAATTTTTGGTGTAATTTCATTTACTGTTTATTTTTAGTTTTTTTATTTGTCGTGTTAGTTTTATTCGATTTTTAGTTTTTAGTTTATAGTTTTATTTTTATTTTTAAGCTTTTAGCATAGAATTTCTTGAAATGAAAAAAAAGAGAGAAAAAGGAAAAATCATGAAAAATGAAAAAAAGAAAAATCAAAAAAAAAAGAAAAAAAAGAAAAGGAAAAGGGAAAAATAGCAATTTTTTTTATTCATTTCTGCTTAATTTATCTTTTATTTTTGTTTGGTTCATTTAGAAAAAAAGAAAAAGGGGAAAACGATGAAAATGAAAAATGGAAAAAAAAAAGGGGGAAATGGGATTTTACACTTTGTTGTTTCTAGTTTTTATTTTTTCATCCAATGTTAATTAAGTTGTTTATTATTATTATTATTATTATTTATTTTAATTTTAATTAATCTTAAAAAAAAAAAAAAAAAAAGAAACGCGGCATGAAAGCTGCGTATTGCCGCAGCTTGCAAGAAAGGGCTCATAGCAGCCCCTTATCTGCAAAATATAGAAGAGTGTTTAAGGGTTTTAGGGTAGAGGATTCCCATATAAAATAGGAAAAGAAAGGCAGCCGACATAGGGAGTTTTAGGGGGGAGATGATTCTAGATAGGAGCTAGGTTTTGGGGCTGCAAAACAGGAGAGAGAGAGAGAGCAGAATGACGGAGGGAGATAGCAAAAAGAAAAGAGAAACCAGAGGAAAAGGGAGGCGGCCGTAAGGTTACTGATTAAGAAATCAGGAAAAGAAAATAGCAAGAGTGGAGGGCTAGATTAGAACTGAAAGGCAAAAACAGAGGGGGAGGTAACGAGTGAAAGAAAAACTCAGCACTTCCATCGTTGGTTTCTGTCATCTTTGTACGAGTTTTCACAGCAAGTCATCCATTGAAGATCCTGCCAAGCTGCTTCTTTTTTTTTTTTGCTATCTAGGTATATTGATGTTCACTTCTTTTCTTTTTCGGTATGATATTGATGTTATTATGTTGCCATGCTTGTGTTTGATAGTTTCCAAAAAAAATGGATTCAAAGCTCCCTGTATAGTCTGTCTGATGAACCCGTGGGTCTGCTGTTTGATCGAAAGGCTTGGACTTTCTCCAACCTGATGAACTAAAGGCTGTATCTTTGGGCTTTGTTTGTGTAATCTGGATTTGTTAGAGTTTTTGGATTTCATGTGAAAGGTGCGCTGCAACAAGTGTCTCAGCTTGTTGCAGCAGTGTTTCCTTTCTTTGGTTGTCATAGCTGTGGTTTAGTTGATATGTTTGATTTGGTTTGATGCCTGACTGTGGTGCCGTGACAATATCCGCCTCTAAAATTGCATTTAGAGAGGTTTTTAGTTTCGGATTTTAGCAAATAAATTTGAGGGCTAATGAATTTTGATGATGGCTGTGGAAACTTGACAAATGTTTAGATATTTTTTCTGTTTAAGACTATCCTATGTTACCAATTCAAATCAGTTCAAATGTTTAGATGTTTGGGTTCCGTTTGCTAGTTCGAAGTGCTCGGTTTTTGATGGTCTTTTGTTGAAATTTCTGGACTGGTTCGATTTTCCTTTTGGTCTTGTTTGATCATGTCTTCATGCCTTTGCTGGCTGCATTTTGAAGCAGCAATCTGCGGTACAATAGTGAGCTGTAACAGGGTATCTGTTGTTGCAGCAACATTGCTAGATGTATCGTTTGGTTGTTTTAAAGTTTGAGCGGTTTAATTTCTGGGGTGGGTTCGTTGTCTCTGGGTTGCGTTTATTGGTTAGTGGGCAAGAGTTGAAATGGTTTTTATCAAAGGTTCGGGGGTCTTCTTTCTCTTTGCTGGTGTCTTCCTCTGTTTCACACATTTTTGTTTTGGTGGCTGATATGGATAGTTCAGTTCATTCTCTTAATGTTAAATCCTGGTCAGCGTACGTTAGGAGGATGCGTAGGAAATTCTGTTCTTTGATTCAAGTTGAAGTTGCATGTCTTTGGTTTGTGGCCTAGAGTCATTCATCTACCTCATTAGAATGATTTGAGTTTGTGAATAAATTACTTTGCTCGCAACAAAAATGAATACTGCTGGTTTCCTTTGCTTGCTCCAGATTTGCATGCTCCTTTGTGAATAAGTTTTCCAGCCTTGACCGAAAGTTGTAGTTTGTATGCATGAGAAGCTTAACAGGATTTTGAGCATGGGTTTGTGATTTGAAATGCTTGAGTGCAGCTTCCATGCGAACTGCCTAAGCTCAAAAGATTTGTTTGCTGAAGTTTCAAACCTTTGATGTTTTGCTAATTTTTCTGTTTGAATGAAGTTGCTAATTTTTCTGTTTGTCTGAATAAAGTTGCTAAGTTTTCTGTTTGTTGGGTCTAAATGAAATTGGTTGGTTTGGAAAATTTGATCACGGTTGTGATTAAGAAGCTTGAGCTTGAGAAGAAAGTGCAGCAGTCTTCGGTTGCTAGAGTATGTGAAGTAATTGCAGAAACTTGTTTCATGGCTATTGCATAGAACTTGCATGTTTTTTCCTTCTAAGTTTCTACCTGTTGAGGTGATGGTAATGACATAGTTTGCATCTTAGTTAAAGCTATGTATGTGAACTTGAAATCTGATTTTTTGGAAATAAGATGTGAGTTTGAGTTGGGTTTCGTTTGAGCAAGCATGAGAGAAAATGTTGCAGAAATAGATTTTCTTACGTGAGTTGCATGAGCTGCATGAAAAACCAAAAGAAAAATTGCACTTCGGCCCCCCAAGTCCCCTTTTGACTCACTATGGCCCAATTACATTCCATGTTCTTGCAATTAGGTCCTAAGATATTTGCATTTGAATCATTATTTGCCTTTTCTTTTGCCCTTGGACCCTGGAAGTTCCTAAAAGTGTTTGTTTAAGCTTGTATGCTTGGCTAGTGTTCATAATTGAATCTTTGGTAACATTAATGTTTCAATTCAATTGCTTGCTTGCCTTCATTGGTTACCATGTTTTGCTAAGGTGATACTTAAGGCAAGAGTTTAAGAACTTTGTGTTCAAATGAGCTTGTGTTCGCCTTTCTTCTTGAATTTTCTGAAATAATTTGGCTTTGGCCTTTTCTTGCTCTTGGAATTTCAAAGTTTCTAAAATGTTCCCATTGGCTTTGAATGGTTGATTAATGCTTGCATTTGGGTCCTCGGTGGATCCCTTTATTGGAAAACTATGTATTGTTTGATTTCATTTAAATTGCAATTAGGAGAGATTTGGTGACTTTGTTATACTTTACTATTTGAGGTACCTTGACCTTTTTTATTGTTTTGAAGCCATTTTTCTTTCATTTGGACACCATTCAAAGGGGCGGTATAATTTCTTTTATCCCTTTTGTTTCTCTCCTATGTGACCCAACGTGTTAAGTGAATTGCATGCCTACTTTGCTTTCCTAGCCTTTCCTTAATTCCTTTTATTTATGTCATTTACTTTTGCTTTTTATTTAATTTATTCTTTATGGGGTATGTGTACACCTCTTGGCTTGTAATAGATAGGGCTTTGGCGAGCAATTTGGTCCATTTTCCCATTCCCCTTTTGTTTTAGTTAGTGAATGTAATAGGTTCATTAGCTTGGTTGCATGCCTACGTGTTAAGTGTTAATTTGCGTTGTTAGGGCCTTGCATCTAGTCGAGCATGCTAAATGTTATGTGCTATGTGTTTATGAGTGTTTGGCATGTCTACTCGCTTTTCATAGCCATGAATGAATGTGATGGATGAAATGTACGTTTTCCGCTAGTCCAACGCTAGTCGGAATTCATAGAATGGGCTAGTCCAACGCTAGACCCTTAGGGATTTCCCCTCGTTAGTACATGTTTGCATGTTCATTACATATCATGCATTCTTCTTAGTTTTATCATTTTGCATGCTCCTCGAACCCCTTTTCCCTCCATTTTAGGATTTTTGCATTTCATGCTAGTTATAGGGTTCATTTGCTTGAGAGTCCCCTTAAATATGGGATATAGACGAGTGTGGCTTTTTCTAAGCCTTAGCACGCTTGTATTCCCTCTATAAAAGGGCAAATTGAGTCACGATTTAGGTCTCCCCATACCCAATATGCATGAATTCCCTAGGCTCATGCATTTCTAAGTCCACTCTATCATTACACTTTCACTTTTCCTCCCATTTGCACACGTACACCTTTTATCCCTTCACTTGCACACTTTCACTTTTGTCTCATTTGCACACATGCACCTTTTTATCCCTTCACTTGCACACAAACACTTGTAAATACATTTGCACACCTCCACTTACATCCTATTATTTTTATTATTTTTTCTCACTTCACATATCATCACATTGCATACATGCATTCCATTCATTTGCATCCCACTCGCATTATTCGTGACTTCTTCAAAGGATCGTTATTGGGCTTCACAATTAATGTGATTGGCACCACTCAACCTTTGAAGAGAAATTTCCCCCAATACCCTTAGGTCTAGGGTTTGCATTCATGTAGTGCATCCAAATGTAATAAATTTTTTGGTTAAAACAAGAAAATCTTTGATTAAATCATGCAACTAGCCTTGGCTAGGTCAAAGGGGTGCCTTGGATTTTATCCTTGCCTTCCCCTTTGTCAAATGTGACTCCCGAACCTTTTTCTTTGGTTTACGTGGATTAGGAGTCGTTTAAAAGGGGTTTCTTACTACTTTTTCCTATTTTTCCTTTAAAAATTCATTTTTTGGTGACTTGGTACACTTTAACTCATTACCAAGTGGCGACTCCAATTTTTATTTCAAAAAACCCTTTTTAAACTATAATTTTGGGTCAAATCGTCGCATTCTCAAACCCCCATTGAGACCCACTTTTCTTTTAAATCAAAATTCATTTTTCAATCACAAAAATACATTTTTAAAACCATTTTATTTATTTTATCAAAAAATGGGGCGCGACAGTTGGCGACTCCACTGGGGACATTCGAGAGTCCGAGCAAATTTGATTTAATCAATTTTTTTCTTTTTTTAATCTTTTCATTTATCACATTTGAGTGTTTAGGATTGCATTTTTTCCTTTTTTAGGATTTTTACATTTCACACGCGTCCAACTACTCCCTCGCTCACGAATGTATGATTGGTTGATTGGATGTTTACTTACTTATCTCGCGCTTGCCTTGCATTTGGGGGGGGTGTGTCACCTTTAGAGCCTCGCGTGGTTCTCAACCCCTTCCCTCAAAATAAGGAGCACTTCATACGTGCACGTTTATTTATTGTTATCCCATTTTATTTTTATTTTTCGTGGGCGTTTCCCACACTGCCTTGTAGGATTAGGATCGATCGCCTTGGGTAGGCGGATGGTGTGCTACCTAAGGGATCACTCGAGCCACCGATCGAAGGCCTTGGGAGTGATGACCCTTTGCCTTTAGGTCTGAAGGCTTGGGAGCCGAAGCCTTATCGAGTCTAGTTGCATTAGTGAACCCCAGCCTCATGCATCCATGTTAGACTCGCCTAGGGTAGAGTCGACCTTACCCTATTAAGCACATTAGGCACGAGGGAAGGGGTTCCACCCCTTTTACTTGTTTTTATTTGTATTTCTTTTCTTAATTGCTCCCAATGTGTTATGTGTACTATCAATTGCACTGACCATTCTTTTTGTTTTCTTGGCTTGCATTCATGTGCCTTAGCAATAAGAGGCCTCTTTGGCACTCTTTTAGTGACTTACCCACTAGATAGCTCACATGTTTAAATTTCAGTCATTATGCTTAATTTTTAATAAGTACATTTCATTTTAGACCTCTTCCCCTCGATGCATTATTTATGCCCTTTAGGCCATATTTGTTGCATATTTACATTGCTTTAATAAATGGCATCATGCATTATACCCTAGAAAGGGAATGCCATTTAGGGGATCCCGTGTTAGGAATAAACCACCTTGTGTCTCGGATACTTAATCCAAAGAGACTTGCACGTTTACATTTTGTACCATCCAAAGGGGTAGTGCACAAGGTAAGGTAGGATCCGATCGTCTTCATAAGAGCGATTTTTGGAATATGAGCATCTAATAATCACTTTTTGGCCATTTTATCAAAATTGGTAAAATTCCCTTGCGTAAAAGGACATTAATTTGAAGAAAATTCACAAGTGATTTCTCCTATTGAGACGATAAATAAATTGAGGCCAAAATTTGATTTTAGAAGGCTCATATGCTAATGCATCGCAATAGAATTTTGAAACTAACCAATGGTCGGACAATTCAACCAATCCATTTTGCCGATTCATTCGATAAATCGTCAATTCATTTGACCAATTTGCCTTTTTTTTAGGGTCATTTGACCAATTTATCCTTTTTAGGGTCATCCGGTCGATTTTGAATAAATCGTCAATTCATTTGACCAATTTACCCTTTTTTAGGGTCATTCGGCCGATTTTTTGAATAAATCACTAATTCAATTTCATTCATTTGGCCAATTTACCCATTTTTAAGGCAACCGAGCCGATTTTGAATAAATCAAGTTTCGTTCAATCTATTTGATCAATTTACCCTTTTTAGGGTGATCTGATTAATTTTGGATAAATTAAATTTCATTCAATTCATTTGACATGTTTCCCTTTTTAGGGTAATCCGGTCGATTTGTAATAAATTGTCAATTTTATTTGATCAATTAGGGTTTCAAGGTCGAATTCCAAATTGGAAAACCTAGTCAATTTTGTGAAAAACATCCATGGCATCCAGCCATTTGATCAGTTGGAGTTTTGATCCGTGCTTCACTGAGAAAATTTGTCAACGAATTCCAATCTCTTCGATAGGAAGTTCGTCAAGGTCAAACCCGTACGTTTTTTGCAAATTCTTGTATCAATCAAAAGTAATCAATCCCTTCGGACGAGGTCCTCATTTTGACCAACGTCTCTTCTCATTCCAATGGGCCAAATTTTTCAAATTATTTGTCACTCCATGAGTTGATCGGATCCATCAGGTATTGTATAGTGCCTATTCTAGCGGATTGCATTTTCATGCTAGGCCTACCCTTGGCACAAAAAGGGTTCCCCCATAGGACATACATACCGATTTTGCAGTTTTGCCTACTAACTCGGGGTATTTTTCTTTTGTTTTCCCCCTCCCCTGCATTCATAAAAAATGTTTCAATAAGATGAAAATATTTCCCTATATTGGATAACAATTTTTTGATCCGATAAAGTTTGGAAAGTATTATTTGATTCTTGGGCAGATCCAACAATGGAAACATGAAAGATCCATCTGAAAGCTCTAGGCTAAGAGGTTCTAAGAGATTTCATACTTGCTTTCAAGGAAAATTCTATATATTTGACTTGTTAATATATTTTTGTGTCAAAAGAAAAGGAGACAAAAAGGGTATATATGTGGAGCTCTTTAGAAGTTTTCTATTCTCATTTGTACTATAATTGAACGAGAATTTTGTTTCAAACTTTTTCAGCAATAAAATTTTTGGACAATTTTTGCTTTGTGTATATTTATGTACTTTTCATTCTTAATTCTTACTCATTGGAGATTTCATGATGAATTTTGAGAAATAAAACTAAATTGAGATTTTTCAACCTCCAGCCTGAAAATTCACAAGTGTATGCTCGATTGGTGATCCGAGCTACACAATAAGAGTGCTCAAAATTAAAAGAGGTCACTCAGAAGACCAGTGAGATGCCTTTCTCCTTCACTTAACCCCAAAATAAAATCAGTCCCATTGATTGATAAATTGCAAATTGGGGCAACCTCTGCTTGAAAATATTCACTGTGTCTAATTCACATCTAAGTGAAAGCAAAAATGTGCATTATTCTTGTTTGTTTTGAAAATTTGGAATGATACTTCGAGCATTCGTTTCTCTACCTATACACATTTTATCATTTGTTCTCCCATTTGAGTCTTTGAAAGAATAATTTCGTTTCAAATAAAAGCCCTAATGATCACTACCCTATATTGGAAAATTTTCAAATATCTAAAAAGGGAATGGATTTTCAATGATCATTTCGTTACTTTGGTTGTCATGAAGTGTAAGAATGATACTTTGGCCATCGTTTCTATAATCTAAACACTATTTATCCCTTGCATCCTCATTTGAGCCAAAATTGGAGGTTCTTTTCAAAGCATCTATGATCGCACCCCACATTGGGGAGGGAGATTGGAAAATTTCTCAAAAAAAAAAAAGAGAGAAAAGCAAAAAAATGCCAAAAGAAAAGAAAAGAGGGAATCACAAATTGGAGAAATTTGAATTTATCTGGGATTCAATTTTGGAAAAAAGGGAAAAAGGAAGGGTTTTGTCCGACGAACCACTTATGGAGAGTCTTCCTCAGTCAGTTAATTCCGATACATGCAAGAAATTTCCCATTAATGAAAGTTTCCTTTCAGAGTTATTGAAAGGAACAGAATAAAGGTCAGGCCCTCTTCTTTTCCGATCAAACATTCTATCCCTAGTTATCCCTTTTGAGCCTTCAGAATAAAATATTTTGTTTGGCAACACCTGAGAATCGCAAACCCCACACTGGGGCAAGTTGGAGTTGAAAAGAAAAGTTTTCAAGAAGTGAAAAGTGACGAAGCCACAAAATCAAAAACAAGAGGAAAAAGAGAACCTCAGTTCAAAAATAAACTGGGGCAAATTTTGTGAAAATTTCAAAAATGGCAGAAAGCCGAAAAGTCAAAAGAAGAAAGAAAATGAAAGAGAAAAAGCCTCAATTGAGCATAAACTGGGGCAAATTCTGATTTAACCCTAAAATAGGGTTGGTGTAACAATGCGATCTCAGATTCTTCAAACCATTTTTAAAATCTGCCTTCAAGCCTTAACTTTTCTAAACACCCCACCTGACCCCATTACAAAAGCCGAAAGTCCTGACTTCTATTCTTTGCGATGGCCCTGTCAAGAAAATTTCTGATGCCGGAAAATTTTAGCTGTATTTCTGAATTGCTTGGGTATGGGGTTAACGCTACTCACCATGTGAAAACCCACCAGATCAAAGAAAAAAAAACGGAAAAGCAAAAAGGAAAAATGAAATACAAAAGATTCGATGGTGAAGTCACTATTGAGTGATCAAACAAAGTTCAGAATCTCCGGGTTCAAAATAGGGGCAATTTTGGAAAAATGCGATCTGTGGTGCAATGTCCTTGAAAGTCTTATCCTTCAACTATCGTTTCAAGCCACATTACAAGCTAACAAAGTCCATCGTTGACTTATTCCTTCATGACAATCCAAAGTGAGAATTATAGGGAATCCATCAATCATTTGTGATCATAAGGGTATAACCAGTTTTCGCATGTTTAGCTATCGTTCCTACCCTTTTGTTGCAAGTTTAAAGCTTATATGTTGACTCAATTTTCTTAAACAAGGGTGACAAACTTTCTACTTTCACTAAGATGTGATGTTAAATCGATTATAGTTTTGAGCACCAAAATAAGACAAATCTTGACCTCCCATTTCCTTCAGCCGCTTCCAAATAAAAAAATTAAGTCACTTGATTGGTCCTGACAGATGAACCAACAAGAAATGGTGACCCATTACCTAAAGCATTGATGCTAAAGTGGGGAAGAAATCTTTCGTAATTTGGCATTATTTTGAGAAATTCATCATGAAATGTGCTATATGAGTTTAAGCAAGACATTCAAATTTTCTTCACATAATATGTTAGGAAAAGCAATTGCTTACTTTGTTCAAATAAATGGAGAGTCATTCAAACAAATTTTTTGCAATTAAAAAAGGTCCATGCTGGGGCAAATTTTCATGTGAGAGATTTTGCAAAATAGCCCACACTGGGGCAAAAATTTTTGTAATACATTTAAGGATGTCAAATCAATCACGCTGTTCTTTCCAAATAAGAAATTTGAATGCATGTCATACTTTGATGAACCCCTTGTACAGGTATTCATGGTTCAAAATGACGAAAAAGCATCTGGTAATGTGGGAAGCCAATGCCGAAGAAAGAGAAGAAAGAAGGGAAAAGGGCCCTACACTTGGGGCAAATTATTTTTGAAAAATTTTCAAAAAAACAAAAACAAAAACAAAAACAGAAACAAAAACAAAAACAAAAACAAAAAAAAACAAAAAACAAAAAACAAAACGAAAAAAACAAAAACAAAAACAAAAACAAAAAAAACAAAAAAACAAAAAAAAAACAAAAAAACAAAATCAAAAAGCCAAAAATTAAGTTGGGCCTGGATTTGGTGCCGCCAACTTCACAAAAATCTCGTTGGGCCTGGACTTGGTGCCGCCAACATTTCAAAAATCCCGTTGGGCCTGGACTTGGTGCCGCCAACATTTCAAAAATCCCGTAATCTCGTTGGGCCTGGACTTGGTGCCGCCAACATTTCAAAAATCCCGTTGGGCCTGGATTTTGTGCCGCCAACATTTCAAAAATCCCGTTGGGCCTGGACTTGGTGCCGCCAACATCCCAAAGATCTCGTTGGGCCTGGATTTAATGCCGCCAACATTCCAAATATCAAGTTGGGCCGCCAACATCCCAAAAATCAAGTTGGGCTTGGACTTGGTGCCGCCAACATCCCAAAGATCTCGTTGGGCCTGGATTTAATGCCGCCAACATTCCAAAAATCAAGTTGGGCCTGGATTTAATGCCGCCAACATTCCAAAGATCAAGTTGGGCTTGGATTTAATGCCGCCAACTTTACAAGATCACGTTGGGCCTGGACTTCGTGCCGCCAACTTTACAAGATCACGTTGGGCCTGGATTTCGTGCCGCCAACTTCTCATTGGGCAGGCTTGGATTTAATCCCACTGACCAATTCATCACACTGGGGCAAATTATTTCGACAAATCTCTCAGTCAAAAAAAAAATCAAAAAAATCAAAAAAATCAAAAAAAAAAATCAAAAAATGAAATCAAAGTCAAAAATCAAATCATGTTCATCACTGCAGGCTCGGGTCTGTCCCGTTTTAAGTTTCCTATTCGGGTCTATCCCAATTTAAATTTCTGTTCGGGTCTATCCCGTGGGTCTATCCCAATTTTACATTTCTGTCCGGGTCTATCCCGTGGGTCTATCCCAAGTTAAATTTCTGTCCGGGTCAATCCCGTGGGTCTATCCCAATTTTACATTTCTGTCCGGGTCTATCCCGTGGGTCTATCCCAAATTTAAATTCCTGTTCAAGTCAGTCCTGTTTTAAACTTCCAGTTCGGGTCTATCCCGTTTTAAATTTCTCGTCCGAGTCAGTCTCATTAAAAGGAGTCAGTCCTCATGACAATAACAGCAGTCGTTCGAGTAGCTGAAGCCGAATGACCCAGGTAAGTATTTGGTGTCTACTTTTTTGTCTCAAGTTTTTTCAAAACTCAGACAAAGAGGGGCAAACTGTAGACACCAAATTTTTGGTGTAATTTCATTTACTGTTTATTTTTAGTTTGTTTATTTGTCGTGTTAGTTTTATTTGATTTTTAGTTTTTAGTTTATAGTTTTATTTTTATTTTTAAGTTTTTAGCATAGAATTTCTTGAAATGAAAAAAAAGAGAGAAAAAGGAAAAATCATGAAAAATCAAAAAAAGAAAAATCAAAAAAAAAAGAAAAAAAAGAAAAGGAAAAGGGAAAAATAGCAATTTTGTTTTATTCATTTCTGCTTAATTTATCTTTTATTTTTGTTTGGTTCATTTAGAAAAAAAAGAAAAAGGGGAAAACGATGAAAATGGAAAATGGAAAAAAAAAAGGGGGAAATGGGATTTTACACTTTGTTGTTTCTAGTTTTTATTTTTTCATCCAATGTTAATTAAGTTGTTTATTATTATTATTATTATTATTATTATTATTTATTTTTATTTTAATTAATCTTAAAAAAAAAAAAAAAAAAAGAGAAACGCGGCATGAAAGCTGCGTATTGCCGCAGCTTGCAAGAAAGGGCTCATAGCAGCCCCTTATCTGCAAAATATAGAAGAGTGTTTAAGGGTTTTAGGGTAGAGGATTCCCATATAAAATAGGAAAAGAAAGGCAGCCGACATAGGGAGTTTTAGGGGGGAGATGATTCTAGATAGGAGCTAGGTTTTGGGGCTGCAAAACAGGAGAGAGAGAGAGAGAGCAGAATGACGGAGGGAGATAGCAAAAAGAAAAGAGAAACCAGAGGAAAAGGGAGGCGGCCGTAAGGTTACTGATTAAGAAATCAGGAAAAGAAAATAGCAAGAGTGGAGGGCTAGATTAGAACTGAAAGGCAAAAACAGAGGGGGAGGTAACGAGTGAAAGAAAAACTCAGCACTTCCATCGTTGGTTTCTGTCATCTTTGTACGAGTTTTCACAGCAAGTCATCCATTGAAGATCCTGCCAAGCTGCTTCTTTTTTTTTTTGCTATCTAGGTATATTGATGTTCACTTCTTTTCTTTTTCGGTATGATATTGATGTTATTATGTTGCCATGCTTGTGTTTGATAGTTTCCAAAAAAAATGGATTCAAAGCTCCTGTATAGTCTGTCTGATGAACCCGTGGGTCTGCTGTTTGATCGAAAGGCTTGGACTTTCTCCAACCTGATGAACTAAAGGCTGTATCTTTGGGCTTTGTTTGTGTAATCTGGATTTGTTAGAGTTTTTGGATTTCATGTGAAAGGTGCGCTGCAACAAGTGTCTCAGCTTGTTGCAGCAGTGTTTCCTTTCTTTGGTTGTCATAGCTGTGGTTTAGTTGATATGTTTGATTTGGTTTGATGCCTGACTGTGGTGCCGTGACAATATCCGCCTCTAAAATTGCATTTAGAGAGGTTTTTAGTTTCGGATTTTAGCAAATAAATTTGAGGGCTAATGAATTTTGATGATGGCTGTGGAAACTTGACAAATGTTTAGATATTTTTTCTGTTTAAGACTATCCTATGTTACCAATTCAAATCAGTTCAAATGTTTAGATGTTTGGGTTCCGTTTGCTAGTTCGAAGTGCTCGGTTTTTTATGGTCTTTTGTTGAAATTTCTGGACTGGTTCGATTTTCCTTTTGGTCTTGTTTGATCATGTCTTCATGCCTTTGCTGGCTGCATTTTGAAGCAGCAATCTGCGGTACAATAGTGAGCTGTAACAGGGTATCTGTTGTTGCAGCAACATTGCTAGATGTATCGTTTGGTTGTTTTAAAGTTTGAGCGGTTTAATTTCTGGGGTGGGTTCGTTGTCTCTGGGTTGCGTTTATTGGTTAGTGGGCAAGAGTTGAAATGGTTTTTATCAAAGGTTCGGGGGTCTTCTTTCTCTTTGCTGGTGTCTTCCTCTGTTTCACACATTTTTGTTTTGGTGGCTGATATGGATAGTTCAGTTCATTCTCTTAATGTTAAATCCTGGTCAGCGTACGTTAGGAGGATGCGTAGGAAATTCTGTTCTTTGATTCAAGTTGAAGTTGCATGTCTTTGGTTTGTGGCCTAGAGTCATTCATCTACCTCATTAGAATGATTTGAGTTTGTGAATAAATTACTTTGCTCGCAACAAAAATGAATACTGCTGGTTTCCTTTGCTTGCTCCAGATTTGCATGCTCCTTTGTGAATAAGTTTTCCAGCCTTGACCGAAAGTTGTAGTTTGTATGCATGAGAAGCTTAACAGGATTTTGAGCATGGGTTTGTGATTTGAAATGCTTGAGTTCAGCTTCCATGCGAACTGCCTAAGCTCAAAAGATTTGTTTGCTGAAGTTTCAAACCTTTGATGTTTTGCTAATTTTTCTGTTTGAATGAAGTTGCTAATTTTTCTGTTTGTCTGAATAAAGTTGCTAAGTTTTCTGTTTGTTGGGTCTGAATGAAATTGGTTGGTTTGGAAAATTTGATCACGGTTGTGATTAAGAAGCTTGAGCTTGAGAAGAAAGTGCAGCAGTCTTCGGTTGCTAGAGTATGTGAAGTAATTGCAGAAACTTGTTTCATGGCTATTGCATAGAACTTGCATGTTTTTTCCTTCTAAGTTTCTACCTGTTGAGGTGATGGTAATGACATAGTTTGCATCTTAGTTAAAGCTATGTATGTGAACTTGAAATCTGATTTTTTGGAAATAAGATGTGAGTTTGAGTTGGGTTTCGTTTGAGCAAGCATGAGAGAAAATGTTGCAGAAATAGATTTTCTTACGTGAGTTGCATGAGCTGCATGAAAAACCAAAAGAAAAATTGCACTTCGGCCCCCCAAGTCCCCTTTTGACTCACTATGGCCCAATTACATTCCATGTTCTTGCAATTAGGTCCTAAGATATTTGCATTTGAATCATTATTTGCCTTTTCTTTTGCCCTTGGACCCTGGAAGTTCCTAAAAGTGTTTGTTTAAGCTTGTATGCTTGGCTAGTGTTCATAATTGAATCTTTGGTAACATTAATGTTTCAATTCAATTGCTTGCTTGCCTTCATTGGTTACCATGTTTTGCTAAGGTGATACTTAAGGCAAGAGTTTAAGAACTTTGTGTTCAAATGAGCTTGTGTTCGCCTTTCTTCTTGAATTTTCTGAAATAATTTGGCTTTGGCCTTTTCTTGCTCTTGGAATTTCAAAGTTTCTAAAATGTTCCCATTGGCTTTGAATGGTTGATTAATGCTTGCATTTGGGTCCTCGGTGGATCCCTTTATTGGAAAACTATGTATTGTTTGATTTCATTTAAATTGCAATTAGGAGAGATTTGGTGACTTTGTTATACTTTACTATTTGAGGTACCTTGACCTTTTTTATTGTTTTGAAGCCATTTTTCTTTCATTTGGACACCATTCAAAGGGGCGGTATAATTTCTTTTATCCCTTTTGTTTCTCTCCTATGTGACCCAACGTGTTAAGTGAATTGCATGCCTACTTTGCTTTCCTAGCCTTTCCATAATTCCTTTTATTTATGTCATTTACTTTTGCTTTTTATTTAATTTATTCTTTATGGGGTATGTGTACACCTCTTGGCTTGTAATAGATAGGGCTTTGGCGAGCAATTTGGTCCATTTTCCCATTCCCCTTTTGTTTTAGTTAGTGAATGTAATAGGTTCATTAGCTTGGTTGCATGCCTACGTGTTAAGTGTTAATTTACGTTGTTAGGGCCTTGCATCTAGTCGAGCATGCTAAATGTTATGTGCTATGTGTTTATGAGTGTTTGGCATGTCTACTCGCTTTTCATAGCCATGAATGAATGTGATGGATGAAATGTACGTTTTCCGCTAGTCCAACGCTAGTCGGAATTCATAGAATGGGCTAGTCCAACGCTAGACCCTTAGGGATTTCCCCTCGTTAGTACATGTTTGCATGTTCATTACATATCATGCATTCTTCTTAGTTTTATCATTTGGCATGCTCCTCGAACCCCTTTTCCCTCCATTTTAGGATTTTTGCATTTCATGCTAGTTATAGGGTTCATTTGCTTGAGAGTCCCCTTAAATATGGGATATAGACGAGTGTGGCTTTTTCTAAGCCTTAGCACGCTTGTATTCCCTCTATAAAAGGGCAAATTGAATCACGATTTAGGTCTCCCCGTACCCAATATGCATGAATTCCCTAGGCTCATGCATTTCTAAGTCCACTCTATCATTACACTTTCACTTTTCCTCCCATTTGCACACGTACACCTTTTATCCCTTCACTTGCACACTTTCACTTTTGTCTCATTTGCACACATGCACCTTTTTATCCCTTCACTTGCACACAAACACTTGTAAATACATTTGCACACCTCCACTTACATCCTATTATTTTTATTATTTTTTCTCACTTCACATATCATCACATTGCATACATGCATTCCATTCATTTGCATCCCACTCGCATTATTCGTGACTTCTTCAAAGAATCGTTATTGGGCTTCACAATTAATGTGATTGGCACCACTCAACCTTTGAAGAGAAATTTCCCCCAATACCCCTAGGTCTAGGGTTTGCATTCATGTAGTGCATCCAAATGTAATAAATTTTTTGGTTAAAACAAGAAAATCTTTGATTAAATCATGCAACTAGCCTTGGCTAGGTCAAAGGGGTGTCTTGGATTTTATCCTTGCCTTCCCCTTTGTCAAATGTGACTCCCGAACCTTTTTCTTTGGTTTACGTGGATTAGGAGTCGTTTAAAAGGGGTTTCTTACTACTTTTTCTATTTTTCCTTTAAAAATTCATTTTTTGGTGACTTGGTACACTTTAACTCATTACCAAGTGGCGACTCCAATTTTTATTTCAAAAAACCCTTTTTAAACTATAATTTTGGGTCAAATCGTCGCATTCTCAAACCCCCATTGAGACCCACTTTTCTTTTAAATCAAAATTCATTTTTCAATCACAAAAATACATTTTTAAAACCATTTTATTTATTTTATCAAAAAATGGGGCGCGACACTCTTCCCTTTTTAGAAGGGTGTACAAACTTACTGGTCTGCCCAGTAGTGCGACTAGGGAAATTCCTTTTTCTGTTGTGAAAATCCCTCACTTGAGATCTTGCATTTTCAACCCTTTGCGCTTTCTCTAGAGCCTCAGTAAAAGTAGAGATTTGGGCTGCAGCCAGGCCCTCCTGAAGTTCCACATTAAGTCCCTGTATGAACCTTCTAATCCTCCTCCGTTCATCGGCTACTAACTCAGGAGCGTATTTGGAAAGTTTAGTGAACTTCCCTTCATATTCTGCTACAGTAAGGTTTCCTTGTTTCAACTTAATAAATTCGTCCTCCCTTTTCTCTTGGATCAAGGGCGGAAGAAACTTTTCATTAAACTCCCTTGTGAAATTCTCCCAAGTCCAAGGGGTTCGAGCCCTTTCCCATTTTCCTTTTATCAAATCCCACCAAGCACGGGCTATTCCCTCAAATTGGAAAGCAGCAAAGTTCACTCGCCTATCCTCAGTGTAGTCTAGAGCAGCGAATATATTGGTCATCCTTTCTAACCAATTCTCCGCTACTTCGGGGTCAGGTTCACCCATAAACTTAGGCGGGTTAAACTTTAGGAATCTTTCCAAGGCTCTATCCTCCCCTCTATCCTGGCCCCCAGGTTGGTTCAATGGTCCCGGACCCTGTCTCTCCGCTAGACGTTCTAGGATATCAGTCATCCTATTGATGGCAGTAGCCACTTGGTTACCCTCAACGTTTTCCTGCCCCTGGGTCGGTCCAGTTGCCGATCCCTGGTCATCCCCCTGAGGTTGGGCCTGTCTAGACGCTCGCCCACGGCCTCGACCACTCCTTAATCCTTCCATTAGCCTAAATGTGCCTAGTGCAAGAATTAGATTAACTTAAGCAGAAAAGAAGAAATATATCAAAATTAGAACCAACCAAGAAAGCATTGAAATTAACAATAATTTACATTCATAAGCATGTCAAGTTCGCACAATTAGCAAGTTAGGGACAATTCACAAAAATATAGCACACAGGTGCTCAAAAGTATACTTTTAGTCACAGAAGACTAAAGTAAGTACAAGTGCCCAAAAGTAGGCCGCACAAGCATGCAAAATACAATGGCCTCAGCACTCGCGTCATCCTAACTAGTCCTAACTGTACTGGTCAAAAGTCAAAAGGGGTCAACGACTAAGATCCTAGTCCATAGCAGGGCTATCAGGAGGAACCTCCTCCTCGGGATCCTCCTCTGGATCCTTCTCCTCATCATCAGGAATCACCTCAGCAGCGTCCTCAACCAATCTAGTCGCATCAGCCAGAATCTCGAAAGCCCGAGTATGGACATCCCGTCCTAGCCTAGTAAGTCGAGCCCTAGTATCCCGAAGCTCCTCATTAACCACTGCAGACGTTGCTACCTCACCCTCCAGCACCTCCTCGAGCTCGGCAATCCGCTCACCCTGAGCGCCCACCATCTGCCTAAGCTCGTCTACCTCGGCCTGTAAATCACGGTTGGCATCCACCAACTGACGACGCTCGTCGTCCAGAGCAAGCAGTATATGGTTCGGGTAGGCGAAAGTCAGCCTACACGAACATCGAGGGTATCTATCATAAGGTGAGTAGCGTGCTCGAGCTCCTCCCGCTAGAGCTCGGTAGAAGATAGTCCTAAGAGGCTCGTAATGGCCATTCCCATTAGCTGCCGGGGCTCCATTTCCGTCATCCATCCCTGGAAAATAATAATAATAATATTTTTCAGGTTAGAAACTTAAATCACTACTCAGTTCCAATATCCTGCAATGCATGCCTAACTTAATCGTTGGTTCCTCCCAATTGTCACTTGAGGTAGGACTAACTTAGTTGCTAGCTCGCCTCAAGTATCACCTAGGGTAGGATTAAGTCATCCCATATCGAGTCTTAAAGGTAGGGTATCTAATATGTCTCCCATATAGACCTCTAACCTAGTGCTCTGATACCAACTGTGACGCCCCACATCTCCCTAAGGCGGACCAAAGGGTATCCGCGGACGCCTGCCCAGCTCTCGCCAGGACTCAAGCAAATCCATTCAATTTAAATCCGAACTAAACACATCGAAGAGAACAACATGAATACAATAATGCGGAAGCGTTCAAGCTTAACAAGTCACTTAATGTATAACCAGTACATCGGGTAATCATAAAACGACTTAAATTCAAAGTACACGTCAGGGCCCAAACTTTTCAAGTTTACAATTTCCAAAAGTACAACCCAAACCAGGGCCTAGTCAAAATATATAACAGGAGTCTTAACAAAAGTACAACGGATGGTTTCTCCATATTTCTCCAAGATTCGGTCCTGTTAAGGAAAACAAAACTATTGTAACATCCCGAATATTAGGAGGTTGTTTGTGAAGAAAATATTAAAGTGTATTTCTTTGGGTTTGATTTAAAACCTTATTTTGTTTTAAAAGACTAGAAACCCTAATATTTTAGTCAAAAACCCTAGTTTACTTGTGACTAACCGGTTTTCTTAAATATCTCACATTTTAATTGAAACCCTAATTTTAATCACTGGAATTGGAAAATTCCTCACGTTTTCTTAAAAATTTCCTTTTATTTGGAAATTATTATTTATTAAAGCCCTACTATCCAATTATTCTATAATAAGTGCCAATGAGCCTAGAAAGTAGGGTTTCACTCTTCGTTTTCAAGATTGGGGCAAATTAGGGTTTCGTGATTTTTCGCCGGATGAATTTTCGGTACTGACCAAGGATCAATTTGGTGATTAAAAGTGACTCGTAAGTGATAAATAATATGTGATTAGAAGCAATGATAAAAAGTTAGTGAATGGAAAGTAAAAACCCTAGTACGGGTGTTTTTAAGAAAAACGGCGCGAACCGGCGGGTCCCGCGCATTACCGATTGAACGTACCAATTGATCACCACTTTCTTGCCATACAAGTTTAACATTAGTGAAGCAAAATATCTTCCCCCTCTTGGCTCTCCTATTGGCCGAAATTTGTGGCCCAAGTGCAAGGAAAGAAAGAGAAAAATCTTGTGGTCAAGATTAGTCCAAGTGTTGGAAAAATTTGTGGTCACAATTAGCCTTAATCTTCTTACTTCCTTATAAGACAATTAAGCTTCATCTTCCTTCATTATTTTCTGCTGAAGAGCTGACCAAAGAGAGAGAGAAAGTGAGAGCAAGAGCAACAAAATTTCCTTCTTGATTTGCTTCAACCAAGTTAGAAATCCAAATCTAAACCGATTAAAGTACTAAGTGTGAGTTGGGAAGCTAGAGGAATCAGAAATTTTCCAAGGAGGTTGATTATCACTCATCCAAGCTTGTCTTTGAGGTATAAAATCTGATCTTGGTCCTTGTTCATTTAATTTTTGGTTAAAGATGTGATTTTATGGAGGATTAACACTTGAATGCATGGATTCCCAGATTTGGGTTTTCATTTCTTCTCTTTCTGCCCGGTTTTAGTACTCCATCTTAGAGGCCGAATCAGCTCTTACCCAAAACATGAAAGTTGTAGAGAATGATGTTTTCTAGTTTCCTGTAAATTTTCAGCCCAATCTGAGCTCCGTAGCCTGAGAAAAGACCGAAATACCCCTGCTGCCCTGTTTCTATCCGAACATGCTAATCAGCTTTGGTAATTGGTTATTTTGGCTGGGAATACTTCCGAATTAGTTGTTGATGTCTTCTTAAGAATTCTAGCCCTGTATCTTAGCTTTTAAATGGCTTTGGAATTACCTGATTTGGAGTTGTGTGTGCTGAGATATGAGTGAATAAAGCAGGACTGCTAGTTGATTCCTGCAGTGAATTTTGAACTGGAAAATCTGGAGTTGTTTTGGCAAATTTGACCTAGTTAGGGTGAGAACCGGACTGAGTGGTCTTCATTAAAGTTGTAGGGAATGATACTTTATAGGTGCCTATAAAATTTCAGCTCAATCGGAGCAACGTAGGATGTGAAAAGTCCAAAATACCCTCACTGTTTTAAAAATTTCCCAGCAGTCCGTTTCATCAGTTAAGTCCAGTTTATCACATTTTTTGACTAGTATTCATTCTGATTTAGCTTTTTGCCAAAACATGAAAGTTGTAGTGCTCTGAAGTAGCTTTAAAATGCCTCTAAGAAAACCTGATTCGGACTTGTGTACACTGAGTTAGGTTCATTACAGTGTTCTGCGTTTAAACAACCGACGAATTGGTTTCTGGTTTAGTAATTCGAGAATTTGACTAAGTTACATTAGGAACTGGACTAAGTGCCCTTCATGAACATTGTAGCCCTGAGTCTTAGCTTCGAAACGGCATAGGTTGTGCCTCAATCCGATAAGCGTAGCCTCGGATATATTATTTCCGCATTCGTACATCAAATCTGTCTTGTGCTAAGTTGAATTTCTGCACTTGTAATTGTTGTGAATCTTGTTTTTATGATATTGTGAGCCTATGGAACGGCTCTTGGCTTGAATTGTTTTTATGTGTGATGTTGGGATGTTGTTGAAGAAAAATAATGAAGCCTAAATGGCTGGACAATTAGGTAAACATAAAGGGCATGCTGCCCAAATTTACGCACAAAGACTAGAGAACTACTTGCAATTTGAGCAAGGCAATGTTGTATGATGGATGACTTCTGAGCCGTGGAGGTGAGTGACCTCAAACAATTTCTAAATTTATGTATCAATCGTTTCCTGCATTATTTACTTTTAAACTGTTTCCAAAAGTTACTTTTGAACTGTTTTCTTGCATATCATGCGTACTTGCATATGAGTGTCCCTTGGTTGCTGTAATTCTTGACTTATTGGCTTGTCATTATTAATTGAAAATGTGTTAAGTACTTTCGATGATTGTTAAAACGAGTTTTCTAGGCGAGTGTGTACTTTATCGCACTCGACCTAAATAAATATGAATTTTCAATGATTAATGATTAAATGCTAGTTGCGCATGTATGTAAGCCTTCGGGCTGAACTGGCCACTGCCCTTGTTACCGGTCGTCTCGAGCCAGAAGCGGACTCGGTCGGGCGACTAGGGACCTGGGTGAACGATCCGGTATACTCGAGTATTACCTTGTAGGTTGGTGGAGCCTGGCCAAAAGCCAGGGACGGGGTGAATGAATGAATGACCACATGAGCGAGGGAATGTCAGGAGAACGAATGTATCCTTTTCATGAATGTTACTATCGCTTTCTATGTTTCTTGAATCATGGATATATGGCATCATTAAAATGAATTATTGTACAACTGATTCGATAACTGATTTTATTGGTTACTCGCTGAGCTTCTAGCTCACCCCAAAAATGTTTTATTTCCCCCCCCACAGGGCTCAAGCGAAGGAAGGCTTGTAGTACTTATTCACGTGGCTGGAGGGCATATATTTTGTACAATCTGGATTTGGAATCATTTTATGTATAGTTGAGAATCGTTTCCGCTTCGCTTATGACATGTAATTATTGGAGACTTGGATGTGTAATTGTGGGAACATTTGATGTGATATATGAGATTTTTATTGTAAAATATTTGAGGATTGTAGTGATCGACTGAGTCCCGGCGAGAGCTGGGCAGGCGACCCGCCGAACCCTCTGGTACGCCCTAGGGGGAGGTGGGGCCGTCACAGGTGGTATCAGAGCTTAGGCTTCAGATCTTTGTAGTGTATCCTAGGCTTGAAGTTTAGGATACCGGACTGTGGGTTTGGTTTGAAATATCAGTGATTCTTGCGGGATGTTTTGACTTGATTAGTACAAGATGGAATGTCGAGGACGACATTCTTTTAAGGAGGGGAGATTGTAACATCCCGAATATTAGGAGGTTGTTTGTGAAGAAAATATTAAAGTGTATTTCTTTGGGTTTGATTTAAAACCTTATTTTGTTTTAAAAGACTAGAAACCCTAATATTTTAGTCAAAAACCCTAGTTTACTTGTGACTAACCGGTTTTCTTAAATATCTCACATTTTAATTGAAACCCTAATTTTAATCACTGGAATTGGAAAATTCCTCACGTTTTCTTAAAAATTTCCTTTTATTTGGAAATTATTATTTATTAAAGCCCTACTATCCAATTATTCTATAATAAGTGCCAATGAGCCTAGAAAGTAGGGTTTCACTCTTCGTTTTCAAGATTGGGGCAAATTAGGGTTTCGTGATTTTTCGCCGGATGAATTTTCGGTACTGACCAAGGATCAATTTGGTGATTAAAAGTGACTCGTAAGTGATAAATAATATGTGATTAGAAGCAATGATAAAAAGTTAGTGAATGGAAAGTAAAAACCCTAGTACGGGTGTTTTTAAGAAAAACGGCGCGAACCGGCGGGTCCCGCGCATTACCGATTGAACGTACCAATTGATCACCACTTTCTTGCCATACAAGTTTAACATTAGTGAAGCAAAATATCTTCCCCCTCTTGGCTCTCCTATTGGCCGAAATTTGTGGCCCAAGTGCAAGGAAAGAAAGAGAAAAATCTTGTGGTCAAGATTAGTCCAAGTGTTGGAAAAATTTGTGGTCACAATTAGCCTTAATCTTCTTACTTCCTTATAAGACAATTAAGCTTCATCTTCCTTCATTATTTTCTGCTGAAGAGCTGACCAAAGAGAGAGAGAAAGTGAGAGCAAGAGCAACAAAATTTCCTTCTTGATTTGCTTCAACCAAGTTAGAAATCCAAATCTAAACCGATTAAAGTACTAAGTGTGAGTTGGGAAGCTAGAGGAATCAGAAATTTTCCAAGGAGGTTGATTATCACTCATCCAAGCTTGTCTTTGAGGTATAAAATCTGATCTTGGTCCTTGTTCATTTAATTTTTGGTTAAAGATGTGATTTTATGGAGGATTAACACTTGAATGCATGGATTCCCAGATTTGGGTTTTCATTTCTTCTCTTTCTGCCCGGTTTTAGTACTCCATCTTAGAGGCCGAATCAGCTCTTACCCAAAACATGAAAGTTGTAGAGAATGATGTTTTCTAGTTTCCTGTAAATTTTCAGCCCAATCTGAGCTCCGTAGCCTGAGAAAAGACCGAAATACCCCTGCTGCCCTGTTTCTATCCGAACATGCTAATCAGCTTTGGTAATTGGTTATTTTGGCTGGGAATACTTCCGAATTAGTTGTTGATGTCTTCTTAAGAATTCTAGCCCTGTATCTTAGCTTTTAAATGGCTTTGGAATTACCTGATTTGGAGTTGTGTGTGCTGAGATATGAGTGAATAAAGCAGGACTGCTAGTTGATTCCTGCAGTGAATTTTGAACTGGAAAATCTGGAGTTGTTTTGGCAAATTTGACCTAGTTAGGGTGAGAACCGGACTGAGTGGTCTTCATTAAAGTTGTAGGGAATGATACTTTATAGGTGCCTATAAAATTTCAGCTCAATCGGAGCAACGTAGGATGTGAAAAGTCCAAAATACCCTCACTGTTTTAAAAATTTCCCAGCAGTCCGTTTCATCAGTTAAGTCCAGTTTATCACGTTTTTTGACTAGTATTCATTCTGATTTAGCTTTTTGCCAAAACATGAAAGTTGTAGTGCTCTGAAGTAGCTTTAAAATGCCTCTAAGAAAACCTGATTCGGACTTGTGTACACTGAGTTAGGTTCATTACAGTGTTCTGCGTTTAAACAACCGACGAATTGGTTTCTGGTTTAGTAATTCGAGAATTTGACTAAGTTACATTAGGAACTGGACTAAGTGCCCTTCATGAACATTGTAGCCCTGAGTCTTAGCTTCGAAACGGCATAGGTTGTGCCTCAATCCGATAAGCGTAGCCTCGGATATATTATTTCCGCATTCGTACATCAAATCTGTCTTGTGCTAAGTTGAATTTCTGCACTTGTAATTGTTGTGAATCTTGTTTTTATGATATTGTGAGCCTATGGAACGGCTCTTGGCTTGAATTGTTTTTATGTGTGATGTTGGGATGTTGTTGAAGAAAAATAATGAAGCCTAAATGGCTGGACAATTAGGTAAACATAAAGGGCATGCTGCCCAAATTTACGCACAAAGACTAGAGAACTACTTGCAATTTGAGCAAGGCAATGTTGTATGATGGATGACTTCTGAGCCGTGGAGGTGAGTGACCTCAAACAATTTCTAAATTTATGTATCAATCGTTTCCTGCATTATTTACTTTTAAACTGTTTCCAAAAGTTACTTTTGAACTGTTTTCTTGCATATCATGCGTACTTGCATATGAGTGTCCCTTGGTTGCTGTAATTCTTGACTTATTGGCTTGTCATTATTAATTGAAAATGTGTTAAGTACTTTCGATGATTGTTAAAACGAGTTTTCTAGGCGAGTGTGTACTTTATCGCACTCGACCTAAATAAATATGAATTTTCAATGATTAATGATTAAATGCTAGTTGCGCATGTATGTAAGCCTTCGGGCTGAACTGGCCACTGCCCTTGTTACCGGTCGTCTCGAGCCAGAAGCGGACTCGGTCGGGCGACTAGGGACCTGGGTGAACGATCCGGTATACTCGAGTATTACCTTGTAGGTTGGTGGAGCCTGGCCAAAAGCCAGGGACGGGGTGAATGAATGAATGACCACATGAGCGAGGGAATGTCAGGAGAACGAATGTATCCTTTTCATGAATGTTACTATCGCTTTCTATGTTTCTTGAATCATGGATATATGGCATCATTAAAATGAATTATTGTACAACTGATTCGATAACTGATTTTATTGGTTACTCGCTGAGCTTCTAGCTCACCCCAAAAATGTTTTATTTCCCCCCCCACAGGGCTCAAGCGAAGGAAGGCTTGTAGTACTTATTCACGTGGCTGGAGGGCATATATTTTGTACAATCTGGATTTGGAATCATTTTATGTATAGTTGAGAATCGTTTCCGCTTCGCTTATGACATGTAATTATTGGAGACTTGGATGTGTAATTGTGGGAACATTTGATGTGATATATGAGATTTTTATTGTAAAATATTTGAGGATTGTAGTGATCGACTGAGTCCCGGCGAGAGCTGGGCAGGCGACCCGCCGAACCCTCTGGTACGCCCTAGGGGGAGGTGGGGCCGTCACAACTATAGGGTGAGCTAAACGCTCGTGAGGCCAAGAACACACATGCAAGCACTTTGTCAAATATCAATCCCAAATTTAATAAATAAAATCATGTTTTTCAATAATCAATCATTCAAACAGGAAAAGTAATCAGAAACAATTCAAGGATATAGTAGCTCTCAGGAGCTAAATTCCACTCGCTTTGCCGATGACATTCGTATACCTTCCCGCGTTGACCCTCCTGTCAACCAGGTCGGTATTTCCATTTCCGTAGATCACCACTTACTTCCCTCCGTCCACCGTACACCCCAAGGGCCCATAAGTCTATTGTAAGGCGATACTCTACGAGTATGCCAAGCAGGACCTCTCATTAGGTCGAGCTTATATATATCTCATGGCTCGCCCCAGTCCCCGACCAAGCCCATTGCCGGCTCGAGTCCAAGGTCGGCCTATGAGCTTGGGCGTCTCCCATTCATTAGAGAGTCGAGGAGGTTCACTCCATCGACGTATGTATTCATAACATACCATTGCATTTCAGTCATTCATTCAATACATTACAATCATTCAATACATTTCAATAATTCATTTGAAATTAGAACAAGTGCGATAAAGTACGCACTCGCCCTTATTTTCTTGAAATTCCAACAACTACCACAAATAAACATGTATCAAAGATTCACACACTTGACACTCACCGAGCAATTCAATAAGATTTATTTTCTGGGAGTTCAAGTGTCCACTGTGAGATCCTCTTGAAGGTCTCCTTGTGCGCCTGGCAATTAACAGTGGATAATCACACAATTAACCCACTTATCAAGAAGATTGTACACTAGTACATTCTAAGAATTATTTCGCAAAAAGGAACCTCAATTACACGTAATTCGAGGTTCAACTTGCCTTTTATTATGTACAATATTATTTGAGTTTTTATCATGAAAATCGCAAGCAAAACGTTTAAGAATATCAAAAGAATAAAGAGTTCTTGAAAAACTCTATTTCTTTGAAATTGGAAAATTTTCAGTTTTATTATGAATCTTTGAAAAATCGTAACTCGCTCGGTATAAGTCGAGAATTGGAAAAATTAATACCGTTGGAAACCTCTTAGAAAGTACTATAAGTTCCTAGAAGACACTTTTCCATGAATCGAACTGAAAAGTGTTCAAAAATGAGCTTGAAGATGCAGGATTGGTTTACATGGCAGAATTAAGTTGGATTTCGGCCAACTTTGGAAATTCGGCACGATTCACACGTTGCAAACCGGCCTCTGAAATTTGCAGCTCAATTAGTGTTACAGGTGAGGTTTATAACAAAACAAGCGGATCAAGGATCGGAGTTTCGAGTACCGAGATATGGTAGCCCGAAGTTTGGGAAGTTCAAGACTGGAGAAGAATTTCCAGATTTGAACCTCCAACATGAGGAATTTAATTGGTATCGAAACGAACTTGGATTGGTACCAAAATTGGCAGTATTTTACTCCCATATGAAAGGTACCGTTCTATCAAATTTCAAGGAAAATTACCTTCGGTAAGATAGTTAATTAGTCAACCAAAGTTCAGGAAAATTATAAGGCAATCTGCCTTGAGACTTTCATTACCCATTTCAAAACGTTTAATCAAGCAAACTATCCAATCATGGTTCATTTGTGAAATAAAGGCCTAAGAAACATCCATAATGCCTTTGGTAAGTGTTTAGTATCAAGAACATCAATTAACAAGTTCACTCCAAGATCTTGTTCCAAACCAGTCCAACATTAGGGTTTTTCCAAAACAGAGCAGTCCACTTGTTTCAGTCACAACTCAGACAATTTAACTCGGAATGAGGTATGGTTTATGGCGTTGGAAAAGACATTCATAGTACTAAAATATCACAGAAGAAATCGTTTCCAAATTCGGCACCCATCTGGTTCAAAATCGGGCATCAAGTTGCTGCCTGAACACTTCATTCCAGATGAACAGAGCAACAGGACAGCGAACTTAAAACATTTGGTTCGGCTTGCTCACAAAGAATCAGAACGTGAATTATATACCAAATTAAAGCCAGGAATGTCTAGTTTCAAACGCCACCAACGGTACATGATTTCGACATCCGAGGACAGAGTTATAGCCGAATTACTACCACTGGTCAGAGTCATACGCGAACAGTTTTCCAGATTTGCTAGTTTCTTAAAAAAAATTCATTAGCTCAATCAAACCTCAATATTTTCCAATGAAATTTTTCACACATCTAATACATCCTATAAACATCCAATTCAAGCCGTTAGACCATTAAAAATTGGCCTCAAAATGGCCGAACATGGCAGGGGCAAAATCGGAAGTTTTTGCTTCTTACACCCAATGAAGTTTCTACTAATTACCCACCACTAATGCATCATTTTAACCACTAAACCAACAATATAACCACCATCAATCATCAAATCAGCAACAACAACCCAAGTGTGGGAATTCAAAGAGCCCACAATCACATTTTTACACCATACACAAGCTAACAAATGCATGCATGAACTTAACAAGGTAAGATAGCTTCCAAACTTCAAGTTTCCAAGAGTGGATCATCACTTACTTTGGTTGGGTGTTCAAGCAGAATTTTCGGCCCTCTATTGCTCCAGAAAAACCGTGATTTCCAGCCCTTGTTTGCAGCTCAAAAGGCTCCTCAAGTATCAAGCTAAGTGTGGTGCAAGTTTGGTTGAATTTGGAGATGATTTGGGGTGGTTTTGAGTGAAATTTGTGAGCAGAAATTTTGAAGCAAATGAGTTAGAGAGAGAAGAGAGCTGGTCGGCAATGAGGAGAGAGAAGATGGAGAGAAATCTGATTTCCTTTAGCTTCCAAGAGAAGGTGAAATAAGTGGTGGAAATTCACCCAAAAGTCAACTCTCATTAGGGGCCGTTTGGTGCGATTACGGCTCGATTTTCTCGCGCGTTTGGTTCACTAGTGCACTAAACCTCCAATGCATTAATATTCATGTAAGTATTATTCACTCTTAATTGTCCCGAAATAAGGGTCTAAAGTCCCTCAAATAAAGTCGCGCGTGTGAAAACGCGTACCGTCAAATTTAACGTTATAACGCGAAACTTCCGAGAAATTCTTATAACGATTTCACTACTAACTATCACTTGAGTATTTATTCATAAGATTACCTATTTTAGGACCATTGTATAAGTCTCCAATATTCCAAACTTATTGTGCTACTACGCGGATAAAATCTCCAAGCACTATTCACTATTTTTACTAAACGCGCTCCAGGTAATTAATTTTCGAAACGAATCATTTTAAAAATATAACAAAGTTATATTACCAGGTATTTAGGTCTAATAAGACTAGAAAATATTCCTTGGAAATAAAATCCAATTAAATAATTTATTAAGTCATAAATTAAGCATAAAATAATAGTTTTTACGAGACCTCACATCAAAATCCCTAAGCCATCACCTTTCTTGATATTTCAAGGTATCATGTCTAACCATCCTTTCTTTGATCTTGATTTTGTTAAATTGATGACTTGTGATGGCTAATGAGATGTTTTAGTGGAAGATTAGCACTTGAATGCAAAAATTTCCAGATTAGGGTTTTCAATTTCCCAAATTCTGCCTGACACTGTTCATCATAGTTAGAGGCCGAATTGGCCTTAGCACAAAACATGAAAGTTGTAGAGAATGAGGTTTTATAGTTTCCTGCAAAAGTTCAGCTCAATCCAAGTTCGGTAGCCTATGAAAAGACCAAACTACCCCTGCTGCCCTGTTTCTGTCCGAACCTGGAAATCAGCTTTGGTAATTGGTTAGTTTGACTGGGAATACTACTGATTTGGTTGTTGATGTCTTCTTACGAATTCTAGCCTTGTATCTTAGCTTTTAAATCGCTTTGGAATTACCTGATTTGGAGTTGTGTGTGCTGAGATATGAGTGAATAAAGCTGGACTGCTAGTTGATTTCTGCAGTGAATTTCGAACTGGAAAATCTGGAGTTGTTTTGGCAAATTTGACCTAGTTATGGTGAGAACTGGAATGAGTGGTCTTCATGAAAGTTGTAGGGAATGATATTCTAGAGGTGCCTGCAAAATATCAGGTCAATCGGAGTAGCTTAGCTTGAGAAAAGATGGAATTACCCTTGCTGCCCTGGTTTTACCCGAATTTGGGAATGGCTTCTGTAATTGGTTGTTTTGGTCAGGATTGCTTCCGAATTAGTTGTTGAGGCCTTCTGATGAAATTTAGCCCTGTTTCTTAGCTGTCAGCTGGTTTTGGAATTTCTGGATTTTGACTTGGAGACCCTGAGTTATGACGTTTCCGCTAGAATGCGTTCTGTGAAGCTGTTTTTGTGATTCGGGTGTAGTTTTTTGTGTTTTTGACCTGGTTACACTCGAAACTGGGTTGAGTGACCTTCTGAAATATTGTAACCCTGTCTCTTAGCTTCGAAACGGTGTATCTTGCACCTTCATCCGACAATCGTAGTGCCTTTGGTACCATTACCGCAAAATGACGTCAAAACCTGTTTTTCTGGTTTTGAGCTTAACTTTCATTTCCGAACTTTTCCCTAGCTTGAATTGTACTCGTACTACTTGGAGCTTGCTGAATGACTATTGGATGAACTTGTTGTTGTGTGTGTACCTTTGGGACTGGCTGAGGAAATAATGAATCCCTGATGGCTGGAAAAGTAAGCAAATTTAGGGGAAGTGCTGTCCGAACTTTTAAAGGACTTGTTTGCATTGAGTATGTGATCTAAGACTTGGATTTGAGCAAGGCAATGTTATATGATGGATGATTCTGAGCCATGGAGGTGAGTGACCTCAAATTATTTCTGAAGTTATTTATGAACCGTTTCTTGCATTATTTACTTTTGAACTGTTTCCAAAGTTACTTTTGTACCGTTTTCTTGCATTATTTACCTTTAAACTGTTTCCAAAGTTACTTTTGAACTGTTTTCTTGCATATCATGCGTGCTTGCATATGAGTGTTCCTTATTTGCTATATTTTCTTGACTTCATGACTTATATTATTGATTGCTAACGTGTTAAGTGTTTTGAATGATTTCCAAAACGAGCTTTCTAGGCAAGTGTGTACTTTATCGCACTCGACCTAAATAACTGTATAATTTTCAAGGATTTAATTATTGAAATGCTAGTTGCGCATGATGTAAGCCTTTTGGGCTGAACTGGCCATTGCCCCTTGTTACCGGTCGTCTCGAGCCGGAAACGGTCTCGGTCGGGCGATTAGGGACTTGGGTGAACGTTTGGTATACTCGAGTATTACCTTTGTAGGTTGGTGGAGGTTGGTGGAGTTTGGTGAATGAAATGAATGACCAAATGAGCGAGACATTTATTTATAAAAGAAACGAAAATGCATTTTTCAAAAGTTTGAAGGAAGGAGGAAATGTCAGGAGAACGAACGTATCTTTTTCATGAATGTTACTATCGCTTTCCATTGTAAATGTTTCTTGAATTATTGATACTCCATATTTACTGTTTTGCAAAAGTTGTAGTTGTTTCTGAACTTATCATTTGATTTATGACATCATTGATATATGACATCATTGAAATGAACTATTGTGAAACCGATTTGATTACTGATTTTTCTGGTTACTCGCTGAGTTTTTAGCTCACCCCAAAACTATTTTATTCCTCTCCACAGGGCTCAAGGCAAAAGAAGGACTTGTAGTACTTATTCATGTTACCGGATGGATTATCTCATGTATGGTTTGAGTTTTGGATTTCATCTTGTGTAATAGTTGTTATTAGGGATTGTATGAACGTTTGGACCTAAGTAGGTTCGTGATATGTAATTCTTGGAGAATTTGATGCATATTTGATTTTTATATTGTAATTTAATTGAGGACTGTAGTGAACGACTGAGTCCCGGCGAGAGTTGGGCAGGCGACCCGCCGAACCCTTTGGTACGCCCTAGGGGGAGGTGGGGCCGTCACAGAAAATGTGAGTTTGTGTGAAGTGAAAAAGTGATAAAAACAATAGTGTGTAAGTGAAAGTGTGCAAATGGATGTACAAGATAAGGTGAGTAAAGTAATAATGTGAAAATGTATGTGTGATAACATAAAGTGCATGTGTGCGAGTGATATTATAAAGTGTAAGTAGTTGAGTGAAAACGTGCAAAATTAAAGTAGTGTGAAGTGAGAATGTGGAAAAAGGGTTAGAATATAAAGTAGAAGTGTATGTGATAGCGAATGAGTAAAATGCATGAATCCTATAGGAATGCATCAAGACGGGAACGGGAAGTCCTAACTTTGTGACTTTAATTTTTCCTTTGATTAGAAGGGAGAACTAGCGTGCTAAGGCTATTTTGTAGCCACACTCGCTCGTTTCCCTTATCGAAAGGGGACTCTTCAAGCAAATGTACCCTATAACTAGCATGAGGTGCAAAAATCCTAAAATGAGGGGAAAAAGGGTTCGAGGAGCATGCCAAATGATAAAACTAAGAAAAATGCATGACATGTAGTGAACATGCAAGTATGCACTAACGAAAGGGGGACGGCCTATTGGGTCTAGCGTTGGACTAGCCCTTTCTATGAATTCCTAACGGAATAATGAGCCACAACTAGCATTGGACTAGTGTGGTGACGTACATTCATCCATCACATTCATCTACGACTATAGAAAGCAAGTAGACATGCCAAACACTCATAAACACATAGCACATAACACTTAACATGCTCGACTAGATGCAAGAGCCTAATAAAGCAAATTAACACATAGCAACAAAAGCAAGCAATCAAGCTAATGAACCTATTACATTTGCTAGCTAGGCACACGTCTTCAATAGGTCTTCATCAAGTGCTCTCCAAGCCCTATCTATTACAAGCCAAGAGGTGTACACATACCCCATAAATAAAAGAATGACTTAATAAAAGCAAAAGTAAATGAAATGAAGGAACTAAAGAAAGGCAAGGAAAGCAAATTAGACATGCAATTCTCACTTAGCACGTTGGATCACATAGGGGAGAGACAAAAAAGATAAAAGAAATTATACCGCCCCCTTTTGTGGTGCTAATAAGGTGGACAAGACTTAACTTGGGCTATAGTCACCAAAGAAAGGGATAACTTGAGCTAAAACCATCAAAACAAAAGATTAATGCACCAATTTAATAGTAAATTATAATCAAACAAAACAAGTTAGACCAATCAATCATCAAAATCATCTCAAAATGCAATCAAATAATGCATGGTTACCAAGAAAGAGAGATTACCAACCAAGTCCTAAAGTAAACACTCATAATGACTCATTTGTATACATTAACAATCGCTCAAACCCGATCAAACATTACATTTCAAGGGTCCAAGAGTGAATAAGGGTCAATCAATGATTTACCTTGCATTTTAAGACCCAATAGCGACCATTAATCAACCAATTAATTCAATCGAAACATTTAAGAATTTCAAAGGTCCCAAGAGCCAAGAAAGGATCAAGCAATGGTTCAAATGCAAATATTTTAGGGCCTAATTGCAAGAAATCAGCACATATTTGGGCCTTTGAAGAAATGATTGAAAAATTAGGGGTTAAAGCATAAATTTCAGAATTATTTCATGCATGCAACGTAAAAGATTTTTGCATTTTGAAGCTTTCTGCAACTAAACACATGCCGGCTGCATTTTTGTTTTCTAAGCTTTGCGGCAATCTTCCATGCACAAAGTTCCGCAATTCCAGCCAAACAAATTCATACAATTAGCTTTGCAATTACTTCAATTAAACATGGTTGAACATCCCTTAACAATGCAAATAATTGGAAGAAATTCATGCAAAGCTATGAAACAGCCTCAACGCATTTCTGCAAAATTTTTCTTTTGCTGCAAAAATTGCAGTTTCAAACCACTGTCTTAGATACCAGCAAAAATATCAAAATAGCAAGATGACCCTAGGATTCTCCTAACATGAACAACCGAGAATTAGCATCAAAAGGATAAAATGAATTATTTCCACATCGACCAAAAAGATTGCCAAGATAGGAGTGTGCAAAACCCAAAAGAGAACTTTAGCAATAAGAGAAAAGACACTTTTCTTTACAAAGGAAACTTCAACCCCTTTTCCACACTATGCAACTCAAAAAATAGCAAAACAAACTCCCCAAACACCACGTAGACTCAGATTTTAAACCATCTAGACAATGCGTTTGACAATATTGCTGCAACAAACCAATGCCTTGTCGCAGCCTACTGTCGTGCAGCACCAGCAGATTTTCGTGCACCGCTCCCCAGTCAAATCATACAGCCAATGCCCAAGATATACAGAACAAGAGGAGAACAAAACAAAGGCAAGAGAGACAGCAAATAGCAAACATGGGAAGGCTACGGAACAAACTTAATAAATCAGCGGCAAGAAGCTCGACAACTCATGCATCTTCTTAGTAGAAAACTGGTTTCCTACACTGCAATCACTGGGTTTCATGCCAAAAATCCAGACAAGTACCAAATTTCCAACCCAAGGCAACAATCAAGATTGAATCTTGTATTTTGGAAACCCAAGAATTCACAGACCCAACTTGTGCACCCCGAAGAGGACCAAAGGTGCCACCTTTAGTTCAATGGATTACATGTATAGAAGAAAAACCTATTCATGGATTCTTGATGGCATCCCTTTGGTTCAAATTCACTTCAAAGGAACAAAAATGGCGCTACCAGGTTTATCAACAATACCACAATATCAACAAGCAGATTCGGAATCATTGCTATTGACAAACACAGAAACTCTAAAAAGAAAACATCTTAGCGCATACGGGACTCAAACTCTATGAAAGCTGTATTAAACCAAGAGGTTACAATCACCTGATAATGACTTTTGACAAGGCTGAGGCCAAAAGAGATGAGCCGGAGTCGACGTCTATGGAACTTCTGGAAAAGATACCTCCTCGTTTCTTCCTTACGTCGGCCTCCCCCTGTAGCTTCTATAGCTTTCATGAAACCCTCTCCCTCTATTTCACTTGCGGTTCTCTTTTCCTTAGTCACTATTTCCTCTCTCTCGATCCCCAGATTTTCTTTTTCTCCCCAGTTTCCTTGATAAAATCCCGTAGCTTTTTACTTTTCCTCTGTTTCTCTCTGTTTTTTCCTAGTCGCTCTTTCTGATTTTTTCTTCCAGTTTGCAGCCGTCACCTTTTTCCCCCCCCCCAACTCTGCCGTGAATGTTTTCTCTTCTCCCAGGCTGCGTCTTTCTTTTTTTTCTAAACCCCTCCACCGTAAACCCCTGCGGCTGCATTCCTTTTATATGGGACCTCAACCCTAGAACTCCCATTGTCTCCTCTAAAATTGCAGCCAAGGGCTGCCCGAGCCCTTACTTGCAAGCTGCATTTTTACGCAGCTTGCCGTCGCGTATTTCCTTTTTTTTTTTCACTTTCAAGAAAGCATTGAATTTAAGTTACAAACGACTAAATCATATTTTTTAATGCTTTTTCTTTTTCTTTTCTTTTTTCAAGAAATTCTATGCTAAAAACTTAAAATAAAAATAAAACTAGAAACTAAAAACTAAAAAGCGAATAAAACTAACACGACAAATAAAAAACTAAAAATAAAAAGTAAATGAAATTACACCAAAAATTTGGTGTCTACAGTTTGCCCCTCTTTGTCTGAGTTTTGAAAAAACTTGAGACAAAGAAGTAGACACCAAATACTTACCTGCATTATTCGGCTGCAAAGTGATTCCAACGAACAAGAATTCTAGAACGGGACTGACCCGAACAGAAAACGGGACTGGCCCGAACAGAAAATTAAAACGGGACTGACCCGAACAGAAATTTGAATGGGACAGACCCAGACAGAAATGTAAATGGAATAGACCCACGGGATAGACCCGGACAGAAATTTAAATGGGATAGACCTAGACAGAAGTGTAAATGGGATAGACCTAGACAAAAGTGTAAATGGGATAGACCCACGGGATAGACCCAAACAAAAATGTAAATGGGATAGACCCAGACAGAAATTTAAATGGGATAGACTCAAGGGATAGATCCGGACAGAAATGTAAATGGGATAGATCCACGGGATAGACCCGAACAGAAAATAAAATGGGATAAACCCTGACAGAAATTTAAATGGGATAGACCCATGGAATAGACCCGAACAGAAATGTAAAATGGGATAGACCCAGACAGAAATTTAAATGGGATAGACCCGGACAGAAATGTAAATGGGATAGACCCACAGGATAGACCCGAACAGAAATGTAAACGGGATAGACCCGAACAAGAAATTTAAATGGGATAGACCCGGACAGAAATGTAAATGGGATAGACCCAGACAGAAATTTAAATGGGATAGACCCACGGGATAGACCCGAACAGAAATGTAAACGGATTTCACTGGGGAAGTTTAAACAATAAATTGAGTTTTTACTTGGGAGCAGCTCAAACTTTTATACCAAGAGGGAGATTTTGATCTCTGTAGCTGGAGCGATTGCTGATGTTATTTCTTATGATCAATTTTTGCCAAATTATCATTTCGTCTTTGCTTACTAGGGAGCTTTTTCTGACGTCGATTTAGGTGCGAAAAGAAGTGTGGTTGTTTTTGTTTGCAAATGTGATGTTCCTGCAAGAAAAGAAGAAATAATGGACTTGCCACCATCATTTGACCCGGTTTGCCTTGAGAATCGTGTAAACATGAGTCTTATGATGCTTTTGCTTCTGTTCTGTGACCTTTGGCTTAGTCGACCTCGTAATTTTGAACCCTTTCGATTCTGGAGACCAATAAAGTGCGCATTTACCATGTCACCAAATCCATGTAGCAGCTTTGTTACATTTTACTCACTTTAATATATTATTGAATCCCATATCCATGCACAAACCATAGGGTTTATCATTCATTCGAATCCAATGGTGAAAGAATGATGCATGAAAAATCAATAATATATGCAAAATGATTTCCTATGTTATGTAGGAATTAATATGCCAAAGAATGTAAAACACCACCAACTATGCTTAATCCTACAAAATGCCATGAATACAAGCAAATGAGGAAAGATGAGTTTCATAAGAATGTATTTGGAAAAGAATATTTTTACAAAGCGACACAGTTTTGGCCAACAGATGTCATATTCAAATCTCTGGATATCTTTGTTCTGGAATTTAATATTGGCAGAAGTATGACAAAAATGAGGAGAAATCCAAATGAACCAAGTCACCAGCTGTTCCTCCTCGTGCTCGCTCGTTGCAAAAACCCTACCTTGGTGCCCTTTTGGGTTTTCACCAAGGTTGCCCCCACCCTTTTTGCTTCTTGTTTTGTTTTTTTTCTTTCTTTTTCTTTTGTTTTTTTTCTTTCTTTTTTTTTCGAGGCGCCCTTTCGGGTTTTCACCTAAAGAACAATGAACTATCTCGACCATGATTGACTCAGAAACATGAGTTAAAGATTTCTGGCATCAGTAAAATGCATTTCCCTTGTAAGATTAGACGAAGGCATTATGGACATCACTTGCCAATTGATTAGCGAAATCCCTAATAGAAATACAGCAAGTGACGAAAGTCAGGACTTTTGGGTTTTTGTAATGAGGTCAGGTGGGGTGTTTTCAAGAAAAGTTGAGGCTTGAAAGCAAATTTTGCTTAAAGGTGTGAAATAACCTGAGATTGCATCATTTTGAGACTATCTCCAATTTTTGAACGAAACCGAGGAAGATTTGCCCCAGTTTGATTGAATTCTTCTCTTTGCATTTTTCACTGCATTTCCTCACTTTTGCATTTTTCTTCAAAAACTAAATTTGCCCCAGTGTGGGGTTCTTTCTTTTTCCATCTTTCTTTTCAAAATAAATTTGCCCTAGTGTGAGGTTTTCCTTTTCTTTCGGATCATCTCTTTTCAAAATGAATTTGCCCCGGTGTGGGGTTTGCAATTCTCAGGGGCTGCCAAACGAAAATTTGTCAATTCTGATGGCTCAAAGGGGACAAGTAGGGATAAAATGTTTTAAATGTAAAAGAAGAGGGCCTGACTTGCATTTCGTCATTTGCATGAATTTCTAAGGAAAATTTGCATGATCAAATGAAAATCTTCTTGCACATATCTGATTTGATGGGTTGAGGGAATGTTTGACCATCCATTTCCCCCAAAATGAGTGTTCCGCCAGGTAATACCTTTTGGACAACGAACGGCCCTTTCTGATTTTGAGCGAATTTGTCTCTGCCATCGTCTTGTATTGGCAAAGTTCGCTTGAGTGCTTTGTCGCCTTCCTCAAAATGTATGCTAATGAAACTTCTTGTCGTAGGCTCAGGCCAGGCATGTTTGTAACATTTCATGACAAATGGCATTCTTGGCTGAACTCCCATTAGAGTGTGCAAAGATAGAATTTCTGCTACTGCAAACGAGACTGCCTCCAACCATCTGTACACCTTGACACATAGTCAAACTCTTAATCATCTCCTTTTCTGCTTTTGTCCAAACGAATGCTGATTTATGTCCTTTTGACCTCATTCTCATTGCCAATGTGAACAATTGCTATGGCTTCTAGGTTTGGTTCGAATTTCTCCTCATTTTGTTCAAGATTTTTGAAAAAGAATCAAATACTTTCTCTTTATCACTCTCGCTTTGAAATCTGGGTTCCAAAATTCTCAAGTCGTGAGTGAGATAGAGATTGCCATTATTGAATTCCAAAAAAGTGATATCCAAAGGATCAAATAATTTCATCTTTGGCCATTTGAAAGAATTAACGAATTTGGAATAATAAGCAAACAGGTATACAACAAACAAGCAATATGACCAAAATAACCTGACAAGAATGACTTGTGCATTTTCATAAAACCTTTGATTGAAAGCAAATGGAAATGAAATAAAAATTTAAAAAATATTTACATGCACAAATTTTAGTCAAAAGTAAAGATGCTTTCATTAGCTAATTACAGATGCAAAAGTATTTTTCATGAATTCGCATAAATGACAAACCCCTTGGTTTACCGGAACTCCTTCTGAATGGGTAGAAATTTGGCTGTCCAATTTACAAACACCTCAGCCTCACTTGACGAGTTTTTAACAGGCTCCTTAAATTCTGTATTGTCCATAATAACCCCAATGGTGTTATCGTACTCTGGCAGGGGGTTCTTATCCACATTTGGCGCTTGTGCCTCTTTTCTTCTAATTACAATCTCTCCAGCTTCAATCATGTATTGAATTTTATACTTGAGTGCTTTACACTTAGCAATCGGATGGCCGGGTGCCCCTGAATGATAAGCACAAACAGCTTGTGAGTTATACCCAACGGGTATGCCATACGGATAGGTTGGAGGGGGAATGACACCTATTTTCCCGGCAGCCTTCAATTGATCATATAATTGGTCCAAAGGCCTGTCGAGATTGGTGAATGTGCGGTTACGTCCCAGGTTGTTGGCTTTAGGGGGTTGAGGATAGTTGTAAACGGGTCTGCTTGGCGGAGGCATTCTTGGATTGAATGGAGGCCGATGCCAATTTTGGTGAGGATTTGGTTGAGAAATTTGAAAAGGGGCTAAAGGCGAGTTGGTGTAGTTAGGACGAGGTCGAGGATGATTGGTGTTGGTGTGATAAACAGGATGAAGGTTTGAATAGTAAGGGTAAGGGTTGGAGTAGGTAGGGTATTGTCGAGGTCTGGGCTTTGAGACAGGGTTTCGATCCCAGGCAAAAGCGATTTCCCCCTCTTTCTTTTGGAGTTGCTTCTTCCCATTACTACCTTGGCTTTGCAAAGCATCCAACTGCGATTTGAGGGCAGACACATTAACAATCTTTCCAGCCTTCACGAAATCATCAAATTCCTCAAACTTATTAACAATTGCGGCAAATGAGCATCCAGTCATGCGAAAAATTTCTTCAAAGTACGGCGGATTATGTGCCTTAATGAAAGTGCGTATGATTTCGTCCTCCGTCATTGGTGGCTCGACTTTTGCAGCTATTTTCCTCCACCTCTTGGCATAAGTCTTGTGATCTTCAGATGGCTTCCTCTTTGTCCCTTCCAACGTGGTTCGTGTTGGAGCCAGCTCGCAATTATACTCGTACTGCTTTACAAAAGCGTTGGACAAGTCAAGCCAGGTCTTCGCTTCTTCGGGTTTCAGCTTGGAATACCAGTCGAGTGCATCCCCCTCCAGACTTTCTGGGAATAGCCTCAAAGGTAGATTTTCATCATCTGTTGGCCTACCCAACTTGTTGGCGAACAATCGGAGGTGTGTCTTGGGATTGCCTGTCCCATCATACTTGTTAAACTTCGGAGTTTTGAACCCCTCAGGCAATTGCACATTCGGGAAAAGGCAAAGCTCATCGTAATCCAAGACTCCTTGTTTGTTCAACCCCTGACTTTTCCTCATAAACTCATCGAAACGGTCAAGGCGTTTGAGAAGCTTTATATCAATAGGAGCAGAAGATTCTCCCATCTCTGGCTTGTTTTGAATGGTATGGTCTGGCAAGAAAGGCTCAGCAGTAGCGTGGTAAAAAGTATATGGCTCAGGTGGTATATTTGAGGTGATGTGAGGTTGTGGGCCTTGCATGTAAGTAGGGAAAAATGAAGGATCGGGAGGGTAAGTGTATGGCAAATGTATGGTGGGATATGTGAAAGTTCCTTCGGGTGGAATAGGAAAAGATGGAGTAACGGTGATTTGAGTCGAAGGGATGACAAATGGCTCTGGCTCAGGCTGCCTGTCAGGTATAGGTTCAAGTTGAACTCCGCTGCTAATTAGTTCATCAATCAACTTCCTTTGGGTTGCCATCTCAGTAGCCATCTCACCGAACTTTGTAAGCATATCAGTCAACTGAACCCCCAAACTCGCCGTCTCAGGTTGAGCGGTAGTAGCGGACCTGTCTGATGGTTCCGGTTGTGAACTCATGTTTACACGACTCCTCTGGGCTTGACTACGGGATCGTGTTATGATGGGGTTTCGACGAGAAGCTATGTTTAAATATTACCTGAGAATTTTGAAAGGAATTGCCTTTAGATTTAACCCTTGCTTAGTTATTTCAATAAAATAAAGAAAAAGAAAAGAAAAAGGCAAGAGTTAGTAGATATCCATAAAATGCGGATGCATGTCCTATGGGGGAACTCTTTTTGTGCTAAGGGTAGGCCTAGCATGAAAATGCAATCCTTTAGGGTAGGCACTATACCATACCTGATGGATCTGATCAACTCATTGAGTGAAAAATAAATTTGAAAAAAATTGGTCAACTGCAATGACGAAAGACACTTTGTCAAAAAGAGGTCAACATCTAAATGGATTGATCACTCTTGATCGATACAAAAATTTGCAAAAACGCACGGGTTTTGACCTTGACGAACTTCCTATTGAAGAGACTGGAATTCGTTTGATAAAATTTCCTCAGTAAAGCGCGGGTCAAAACCCCAACTGATCAAATGTCTGGATGCAATGGATGTTTTTCTCAAAAATCGACTAGATTTCCCCATTTGAAATTTGACATTGAAATCCTAATTGGTCAAACGGGTTGAATGAAATTGACAATTTATTTAAAATCGACCGAATTACCCTAAAAAAGGGAAACAGGTCAAATGAATTGAGTGAAATTTAAAAACTTACTCAAAATTGACCGAATCATCCTTAAAAAGGAACTTGATCGAATGCAATTGAGAATTTTATTCAAAATGGACCGGATCATCCTAAAAATGAAATTGGTCAAATGAATTGAATGAAATCGAGAATTTATTCAAAATTGATCAGATCGCCCTAAAAGGGTAAACTGGTCAAATGAATTTGGACGAAATTGATGATTTATCGAAAATCGACAAAATTGCCCTAACTAATCAAATGAATTGAATGAAATTGGTGATTTATTCAAAAATCGACTAGATTGCCCAAAAAATGAACAAATTGATAAAATGGATTGGATGAAATTGATGAATGAAATGGTCCAATGGATTGAATGGAATTGGGAGCTTATTAAAAAATCAAGCTATCCACTGGTAGTTTCAAAAATTTATTACAATGCATTTAGCCTATGAGCCTTCTAAATATCAAATTTTGGCCCCAATTTATTTATCGTCTCAATAGGAGGAATCATTTGTGAATTTTCTTCAAATTAATGTCCTTTTACGCAAGGGAATTTTACCAATTTTGATAAAATGGCCAAAAAGTGATTATTAGATGCTCATATTCCAAAAATCACTCTATGAAAATGATTGGATCCTACCTTACCTTGTGCACTACCCCTTTGGATGGTACAAAATGTAAACGTGCAAGTCTCCTTGGATTAAGTATCCGAGACACAAGGTGGCTTATTCCTAACACGGGATCCCCTAAATGGCATTCCCTTTCTAGGGCTTATGCATGATGCCACTTTATCAAAACAATAAAATATGCAATTTGAAATAAAACGTGACCTAAGGAACCCTTTATTTGCCAGGGTAGGCCTAAAATGGTATGGCATTATAAACAAAATATACCACAATTGTCAAACGTGCAATAGCCTATCTACAAAGGTAGGTCCTAAAAGAAGGTCATGCCAGACCTTTTATCTCTTAATGTTTGTGAATGCAAAAGACAAAAGACAAGGAAACGTGAGTTCAACACATAATCACATAACACATTTGGACAATTAGATAATATAAAAGCAACAAAGATAGATAAGGAAAAAGGGGTGGGACCCCTCCCCTCGTGAATAGTGTTTCCTAATTTAGGGTAAGGTCGACTCTACCCTAAGCAATTCTAATATGGATGCATGAGGTTAGGGTTTGCTAATGCATCTAGACTCAATAAGCTCAGGTCCCCGAGCCTTCAGACTTGGAAACCAAAGGTCATCACTCCCAAGGTTCCTTGTCGGTGGCTCGAGCGATTCCCCAGACATTGCTACGCACATGTCGTGTCACGGCCACATGTCTGAGTGAATCTATCAAAAATCCTCAATTTTCGACTAAAAGCTAAAGGCTATTAACCCAAAGCTTAAAGCGGAAGATTAAGTGACCCCTCGGATCGTGCTACGCACACGTCGTATCACGATCACACGTCCAAGTGGGTCGCCTAAAATCCTAACAGGGTGGAGTGGCGTGACAAGCCACTAAAGAAAAAATAAATGGGGGGTGAAAAAATTAAAGCGCATGCACGTATGCTAGTGCTCGTTTGGAGGGGAGGGATCGAGGACCAACGCGAGGCTCTAGGGTAATGTCCCCCCACCCAAATGCAATGCAAAGCGCGAGATAAAACAAGTACAAACATACATCCAATCATACATACGTGAGTTAGGGAATAGTTTGAGATGTATGCGAGGCCAAGGGGTGGTCCTAAAAAGGGAAAATGCAACCCTAATATCCAAAATGCAATGCATAAAAGGAGTAGAAAAAGGAAAAGAATGGCTAAATCAAATGCTTGGACCCACTTAGGATGTCCCCAGTGGAGTCGCCAAGTTGTCGCGCCCCACTTTTTGATATGGTGTGTAGAAGTGTGTGTGGTGTGTAGAAGTGAAACAAAAGACCGTGGGATTGTGAAATGCGACGGTTTTGGTCAAGTAAAGTTCAAAAGGGTTTTTTGTATGAAAAATGGAGTCGCCACTTGGTATAGAGTTAGGGTGTACCAAGTCACCCAAAAATGATTTTTTAGCTTTTGAATGAAAAAGTAAACAAACCCTTGTTGAAAGCTTTTAGGTCTACGTAACCAAAAAAAAGGATAGGGGATCACATTTGGTAAGGGAGAAGGCAAAGGCGGAGCCTAAGGCACTCCCTTACCCTAGCCAAAGCTAGTTGCGTGACTTAGCCCCACGTTTTCTACTTTTCTACCCAAGGTATGTATCGCATGTTGGATATGACTATATGAATGCAAAACCTAGACCTAGGGGGACATGGAGGGTAAAATTTCTCTCCTAAGCTTGAGTGATGCCAATCACATTAATTGTGAAGCCCAATAATGATTCTTTGGAGAGGTCACATATAATCCTAAATGACGTAAAAATGAGTGAAATGAATGCATGCCATGTGAAAATGTGAGTTTGTGTGAAGTGAAAAATTGATAAAAACAATAGTGTGTAAGTGAAAGTGTGCAAATGGATGTACAAGATAAGGTGAGTAAAGTAATAATGTGAAAATGTATGTGTGATAACATAAAGTGCATGTGTGCGAGTGATATTATAAAGTGTAAGTAGTTGAGTGAAAACGTGCAAAATTAAAGTAGTGTGAAGTGAGAATGTGGAAAAAGGGTTAGAATATAAAGTAGAAGTGTACGTGATAGCGAATGAGTAAAATGCATGAATCCTATAGGAATGCATCAAGACGGGAACGAGAAGTCCTAAATTTGTGACTTTAATTTTCCCTTTGATTAGAAGGGAGAACTAGCGTGCTAAGGCTATTTTGTAGCCACACTCGCTCGTTTCCCTTATCGAAAGGGGACTCTTCAAGCAAATGTACCCTATAACTAGCATGAGGTGCAAAAATCCTAAAATGAGGGGAAAAAGGGTTCGAGGAGCATGCCAAATGATAAAACTAAGAAAAATGCATGACATGTAGTGAACATGCAAGTATGCACTAACGAAAGGGGGACGGCCTATTGGGTCTAGCGTTGGACTAGCCCTTTCTATGAATTCCTAACGGAATAATGAGCCACAACTAGCATTAGACTAGTGTGGTGACGTACATTCATCCATCACATTCATCTACGACTATAGAAAGCAAGTAGACATGCCAAACACTCATAAACACATAGCACATAACACTTAGCATGCTCGACTAGATGCAAGAGCCTAATAAAGCAAATTAACACATAGCAACAAAAGCAAGCAATCAAGCTAATGAACCTATTACATTTGCTAGCTAGGCACACGTCTTCAATAGGTCTTCATCAAGTGCTCTCCAAGCCCTATCTATTACAAGCCAAGAGGTGTACACATACCCCATAAATAAAAGAATGACTTAATAAAAGCAAAAGTAAATGAAATGAAGGAACTAAAGAAAGGCAAGGAAAGCAAATTAGACATGCAATTCTCACTTAGCACGTTGGATCACATAGGGGAGAGACAAAAAAGATAAAAGAAATTATACCGCCCCCTTTTGTGGTGCTAATAAGGTGGACAAGACTTAACTTGGGCTATAGTCACCAAAGAAAGGGATAACTTGAGCTAAAACCATCAAAACAAAAGATTAATGCACCAATTTAATAGTAAATTATAATCAAACAAAACAAGTTAGACCAATCAATCATCAAAATCATCTCAAAATGCAATCAAATAATGCATGGTTACCAAGAAAGAGAGATTACCAACCAAGTCCTAAAGTAAACACTCATAATGACTCATTTGTATACATTAACAATCGCTCAAACCCGATCAAACATTACATTTCAAGGGTCCAAGAGTGAATAAGGGTCAATCAATGATTTACCTTGCATTTTAAGACCCAATAGCGACCATTAATCAACCAATTAATTCAATCGAAACATTTAAGAATTTCAAAGGTCCCAAGAGCCAAGAAAGGATCAAGCAATGGTTCAAATGCAAATATTTTAGGGCCTAATTGCAAGAAATCAGCACATATTTGGGCCTTTGAAGAAATGATTGAAAAATTAGGGGTTAAAGCATAAATTTTAGAATTATTTCATGCATGCAACGTAAAAGATTTTTGCATTTTGAAGCTTTCTGCAACTAAACACATGCCGGCTGCATTTTTGTTTTCTAAGCTTTGCGGCAATCTTCCATGCACAAAGTTCCGCAATTCCAGCCAAACAAATTCATACAATTAGCTTTGCAATTACTTCAATTAAACATGGTTGAACACCCCTTAACAATGCAAATAATTGGAAGAAATTCATGCAAAGCTACGAAACAGCCTCAACGCATTTCTGCAAAACTTTTCTTTTGCTGCAAAAATTGCAGTTTCAAACAACTGTCTTAGATACCAGCAAAAATATCAAAATAGCAAGATGACCCTAGGATTCTCCTAACATGAACAACCGAGAATTAGCATCAAAGGGATAAAATGAATTATTTCCACATCTACCAAAAAGATTGCCAAGATAGGAGTGTGCAAAACCCAAAAGAGAACTTCAGCAATAAGAGAAAAGACACTTTTCTTTACAAAGGAAACTTCAACCCCTTTCCACACTACGCAACTCTAAAAATAGCAAAACAAACTCCCCAAACACCACGTAGACTCAGATTTTAAACCATCTAGACAATGCGTTTGACAATATTGCTGCAACAAACCAATGCCTTGTCGCAGCCTACTGTCGTGCAGCACCAGCAGATTTTCGTGCACCGCTCCCCAGTCAAATCATACAGCCAATGCCCAAGATATACAGAACAAGAGGAGAACAAAACAAAGGCAAGAGAGACAGCAAATAGCAAACATGGGAAGGCTACGGAACAAACTTAATAAATCAGCGGCAAGAAGCTCGACAACTCATGCATCTTCTTAGTAGAAAACTGGTTTCCTACACTGCAATCACTGGGTTTCATGCCAAAAATCCAGACAAGTACCAAATTTCCAACCCAAGGCAACAATCAAGATTGAATCTTGTATTTTGGAAACCCAAGAATTCACAGACCCAACTTGTGCACCCCGAAGAGGACCAAAGATGCCACCTTTAGTTCAATGGATTACATGTATAGAAGAAAAACCTATTCATGGATTCTTGATGGCATTCCTTTGGTTCAAATTCACTTCAAAGGAACAAAAATGGCGCTACCAGGTTTATCAACAATACCACAATATCAACAAGCAGATTCGGAATCATTGCTATTGACAAACACAGAAACTCTAAAAAGAAAACATCTTAGCGCATACGGGACTCAAACTCTATGAAAGCTGTATTAAACCAAGAGGTTACAATCACCTGATAATGACTTTTGACAAGGCTGAGGCCAAAAGAGATGAGCCGGAGTCGACGTCTATGGAATTTCTGGAAAAGATACCTCCTCGTTTCTTCCTTACGTCGGTCCTCCCCCTGTAGCTTCTATAGCTTTCATGAAACCCTCTCCCTCTATTTCACTCGCGGTTCTCTTTTCCTTAGTCACTATTTCCTCTCTCTCGATCCCCAGATTTTCTTTTTCTCCCCAGTTTCCTTGATAAAATCCCGTAGCTTTTTACTTTTCCTCTGTTTCTCTCTGTTTTTTTGTGACGCCCTGAAAAAAAAAAGAGAGTTTGAGAACCCGGAAATTTTCTAAATTTTTAGGGTTTATTTTATTTAATCGCCCGCCTTTTCTACAGTTTCTTTATTAGAAATATTTCCCAGATAAAGTTATGAGCAAAGATAGTTTTAAAAATGATTTTTCTAGTATCGGTTAGTTTTTGAGAAATTAAAAGCGTATTTTGGACGTGGGACCCGCTAGTGCGGTAAATGCATTGTATTTTTGACAACTTGTTGGAATTTTGTATTAAATGATATTATTTTACAAAGTGTTAAGATATTTGTGTTGGAGAGAGACAAAAAGATAAGTTTTAAACCTAAGGGTGACAAGTGTCACCTTCCTATTCAACCTTGATTTTGACCATTTCTTACCTTTACTAATACTCAATTTTGACCCAAAAAGCACCCAAATTTCTGCAAGCTTGGCCGAACCTCTTGGAGCAAAAATACAAGAAGAAAGCCTTCAACTCCAACTCCATTTCTTGCTCAATCTTGTGAATCAACCGTTAAACTTTCAAATTCCTCCACAAAAGTCACTTGTTTAGGAAGATTGAAGGTAGTGGTGGAGTGATTAGAGAAGGCAAAGGACTAAGCCATCAACTTTCTTGATATTTCAAGGTTCATGTCTAGCAATCCTTTCTTTGTTCTTGATTATGCTAAATTAGTGACTTGTGATGGCTAAAGAGATGGTTTGATGGATTCTATCTTGAGTTGTGGTTGACTTGATGAAGTTTTATAATTTTTGGGGATTTTTCTATTTTAATATGAACATGGTTGTGTGGTTATATATGATGATTGGAAATGATGTTTAAGCACTCTATGAGGTGGAAAAAGTGGTCAATTGCAATCAATTTCTGTTTTGGAAGAAATTTCAGAAAATTAGGTTTTGTGAAGGAACATTCTGTCCGAATTTTTAGCTCCTAGTTAGAGGCCGAATTGGCCTTGGTTTAAAACAGGAAAGTTGTAGGTAATGACATTTTAGAGATGCCTACAAAATTGCAGGTCAATCGGAGTAGTGTAGAATGAGAGAAGTCGAAATTACCCTTGCTGTCCTGGTTTTACCCGAATTTGGGAATTGCTTCTGTAATTGGTTGTTTTGGTCAGGAATGCTTCCGAATTGGTTGTTGAGGTCTTCTGATGAAATTTATCCCTGTTTCTTAGCTATCCGCTGGTTTTGGAATTTCTGGATTTGGACTTGGAGAGCCTGAGTTATGATGTTTCCTCTAGAATGCGTTCTGTGAAGCTGTTTTTGTGATTCTGTTGTAGTATCTTGCATTTTTGACCTGTTTGCACACAAAAATGGGTTGAGTGACCTTCTGTGATATTGTAGCCCTATTTCTTAGTTTCAAAACGATGTATCTTGCACCTTCATCCGACAATCGTAGTGCCTCTGGTGCCATTACCACAAAAGGATGTCAAAAGCTATTTTTCTGGTTTTGAGCCTAACTTTCATTTCCGAACTTTTCCCTAACTTGACTTGTAGTAGTACTACTTGGAGCTTGCTGAATGGCTATTGGATGAACTTGTTGTTGTGTGTGTACCTTTGGGACTGGCTGAGGAAATAATGAAGCCATGATGGCTGGAAAAGTTAGCAAATTCAGGGGAAGTGCTGTCCGAACTTTGAAGGGACTTGTTTGCATTGAGTTTGTGATCTAAGATTTGGATTTGAGCAAGGCAATGATATATGATGGATGGTTCTTGAGCCATGAAGGTGAGTGACCCTAAACTATTTCCAAAGTACTTGTGAAATGCTTATTTCTGAAGTTATTTATGAACCGTTTCCTGCATTATTTACTTTTGAACTGTTTCCAAAGTTACTTTTGTACCATTTTCTTGCATTATTGACCTTAAACTGTTTCCAAAGTTACTTTTGAACTGTTTTCTTGCATATCATGCGTGCTTGCATGTGAGTGTTCCTTATTCGCTATATTTTCTTGACTTCATGACTTGTATTATTGATTGATAACGTGTTAAGTGCTTTGAATGATTTCCAAAACGAGCTTTCTAGGCGAGTGTGTACTTTATTGCACTCGACCTAAATAACTGTGCAATTTTCAAGGATTTAATTATTGAAATGCTAGTTGCACATGAATGTAAGCCGTTTGCCTGAATTGGCCACTGCCCTTTGTTACCGATCGACTCGAGCCAGAAAGGGACTCAGTCGGGCGATATGGTGACCTGGGTGAATTTAGTATACTCGAGTATTACCTTGTAGTCCGGCTACGTCCGGATGGGTGGAGTCCGGCCAATGGTCGGATGGGTGGAGTCCGGTCAACGTCCGGAAAAGGGGATGAACGAACAAAAGGATGAACGAAGGATTCTACTTACAAAAAAATGTATTTTCAAACGATTGGAGGAATAAGGGGAAATGTCAGGGGAATGAACGAACAAACGAATAGCTCCATGTGAGCCCGTATCCTTTTAATGAATGTTACTATCGCTTTCCATTGTAAATGTTCCTTGAATTATTGATACTCCATTTTAATGTTTTGTAAATGTTGTAATTGTTTCTGGACTTATCATTTGATTTATGACATCATTGATTTATGACATCATTGAAATGAACTATTGTGAAACCGAATTGATTACTGATTTTAATGGTTACTCTCTGAGCTTCTAGCTCACCCCAAAAATATTTTATTCCCCTCCACAGGGCTCGTGGCGAAGGAAGGCTTGTTGTGATTTTATTGTTGTGGAATTCCTCTTGTATAAGAATTGGGATCATGGATCAGAGTGGCGTAGTGGAAGCTTGGACGCTTCGCTTTTGATATGTAATTCTTGGAGAATTTGATGTAAAATTTGAGATTTATATTGTAATTTGTTTGAGGTTTGTAGGGAACGAGTGAGTCCCGGCGAGAGTTGGGCTGGCGGTCCGCCGAACCCTTTGGTTCGCCTTAGGGGGAGGTGGGGCCGTCACATTTTTCCTAGTCGCTCTTTCTGATTTTTTCTTCCAGTTTGCAGCCGTCACCTTTTCCCCCCCCCCAACTCTGCCGTGAATGTTTTCTCTTCCCCCAGGCTGCGTCTTTCTTTTTTTTTCTAAACCCCTCCACCGTAAACCCCTGCGGCTGCATTCCTTTTATGTGGGACCTCAACCCTAAAACTCCCATTGTCTCCTCTAAAATTGCAGCCAAGAGCTGCCCGAGCCCTTACTTGCAAGCTGCGTTTTTACGCAGCTTGCCGTCGCGTATTTCCTTTTTTTTTCACTTTCAAGAAAGCATTGAATTTAAGTTACAAACGACTAAATCATATTTTTTAATGCTTTTTTTTTCTTTTCTTTTTTCAAGAAATTCTATGCTAAAAACTTAAAATAAAAATAAAACTAGAAACTAAAAACTAAAAAGCGAATAAAACTAACACGACAAATAAAAAACTAAAAATAAAAAGTAAATGAAATTACACCAAAATTTGGTGTCTACAGAGACTTAGCAAAGTAAGATATTAGTAACCTTGAAGCTTCTAAGGTCTTCCTAAGCTTAAATTTGATTGGTGGAGGAAAAGTGACCTTTGACCCAAGTGAAGACTAAGTCATCTTAAAGCCATCTTGGAACTTCATTCTTCTCCATTTTTTTTAGCTTGTTGGCTGAACACAAGAGAGAGAGTGAGCAAGAGAGAAACTTCATTTGTTCTTCAATTTCTTGCCCAATCTTGAATTCTAACCAGAATTGTTGCAAAACCCTCCATCAAAGTTGTTTACTAAGGTAGATTAAAAGATTGAGTGGAGTGATTTTGAAGGGCAAGCTCCAAGCTACTACATTTCTTGTGGTTTTAAGGTATTTTGCCTAGAACATCCTCTTCACTTCAATTCATTTCTTATTAGTGGTTTTTAGTTGTTTTAGATGTTGTTTTGTGGAAGATTAGCACTTGAATGCATGAATTCCAGATTAGGGTTCCAAACAGGCCTGTTCTGTCTGAATTTTTTTGAGCATGCTAGAGGCCGAATTAGCCTTAGGTTAAAACATGAAAGTTGTAGAGAATGATATTTTATAGTTGCCTGTAAAATTTCATCTCAATCTGAGCTCGGTAGCTTGTGAAAAGTCGGAAATACCCAGACTGGTCTAGGTAGGAGTTCAGCAAACAGGGTTGTCATTTCACCCAATCTGACTGTGAATTTTCACCATGCTCCTTACCGAATTAGATTTTGGCCAAAACATTAAAGTTGTAGCCAATGGTGTAAACTAGTTGCCTAAAAAATTTCAGCTTGATCCTAGTACTGTAGCTTTTGAAATGACCGAAATACCCTTGACTGTCCGTGAAACCTGTTTCGCGCCCAGATTTCTGTTTTCGTGTAGTTTTCCATTTTTGACCATGAAAATGCATGATTTGGCCTTGGATTAAAACATGAAAGTTGTAGGGAATGATATTTTAGAGATGTCTACAAAATTTCAGGTCAATCGGAGCAACGTAGCTTGTGAAAAGACTGAATTACCCCTGCTGCCCTGTTTCTACCCGAATTTGATAATTGCGTCTGTAATTGGTTATTTTGGTTGGGAATACTTCGGAATTGGTTGTTGAGGTCTTCTGATGAATTGTAGCCATGTATCTTAGCTTTCGGAGGGCTTTGGAATCACTTGATTTGGACTTAGGGAGCCTGACTTATGATGTTTGAACCAGAATGCGGTTTGTGAACCTGTTTTTGCGGTTCTGGTGTAGTATCTTGCATTTTTGACCTGGTTACACTCGAAACTGGACTGAGTTGTGAGAACCCTGAAAATAGACATATAAATATCAGTGCATATTTATTTGCATTTTAATTCCTTAATAAATTTTAGCACGAAGTCCAATCGTTTTTAAATAAGTATGTGGAATTAAACGTTATGTGCAAAATAAAAGAATTGTGCTAAACTACTAAACTTCCTAGTTTTGTTACTTTAAATTCATATTTCTATGGTAAACTATTTCTCTAATCTAACAAGTAATCTCCCTGAATTCTAGTATAGTAATTAATTGTTTTGAAATAAAGCGTAAAGATAATTTTTATGAAATAAATAATATAATTGTGCCTAACATTGAATTATTCGATTTTGCTATACCAAATTAATATTTCTTGAGTTAGATTAATTCTATTACTTTAAAATAAATTCTTTGATTTCCGGTAACTAGTTTTAATCGCTAATAACGTTAAGTGTTCATAGGAACCTTAGTGTTAAGATGCAATCAATAAATTTTAGCCAAAAACAATACAAGTATACCAGATACGTGTAGGACGTAAAAATGTTGATAACTGAAAACCCCGTGAGATTAGTGCATCATTAGGAAGTTAAATTACTTTCGGAATAAATTTTTGGGATTAGATTAGAATTGAAGACTCAAGTGTTCATTGAAGGAAGAGTGAAAGGACTAAACTACCCTTGAACTATTTCACAAATTACCATGCAGCCACAAGATAAAATTTCCGGACAACATCATTCCCTCACCTCTTCATTTGGCCAATCACAAATTACCCCACTCCACACTCAACCGAAAACCATCTTCCCCAAACCGCGACTCCACTTCATTCCTTCCCTTCACCTTTGCACTTCACACCACCGCACTTCACTCTCTCCAATTCGCACTAGCAACCGAGAGCAAGAGAGGGAGAGCCGCTCCTCGTGAGTATCGACCATGGGAGGAAGCTGAGAGTCGCACTTCCATTTCTGGTTCTGCCCGCAAGCATCGAAGAGGGAGGAGAGGAGGAGAACCCGTGAGCAACTTTTCCACTGAATTCTCCAAGACCAGCCGGCTGTCATCCAGCCTTCAACCTCCACCAGCTACAACCTTAACCGAGCCGCACTTCGCCATTTCATCCGCAGCCCAGCCAAACCACAACCACTGCTGCGTGCGTGAAGCCGTGAGGAAGGAAGAAAAATTCCAGATTTCTGTTCGTAGGCATAGCGTGTGACTGAGGTAAAAATTCTGGGATAATTAAGTTAATTCATAGCAGAGGAAGTCCTATTAGAAGTTGCATGTGGTGTTGAGTAGGTGGTTGATGGATTTAAGGCTCTAGAAAATTTCTGTTTCGGTTATATGGAATTGCCGAGAAACTAGCATGATAACGCAGCCTTAATGTTGTTTTTCTAAAATAATCTGAGCATGAATTGGTGTGTTCCTAACTGAAACTTGAATGAATATGGATGATCAGAAGTAGTTAAGCTAGCCGTGGCCTTGCATGGGTTAAAATGTACCCTTGATCGATAAAACCAAAGCTGTGGAAAATTCTGTTTCGGCTAGATGGTTCTGCCGAGGAGCTGAGCTGATAGTGCAGCTTTATTTCTGTTTTTCTGGGACAATCTGAGCACCTAAGTGTACTTAACTGAATGAAAACTGGATGATTAAGACCATGCATGTTGATTGTGCTTTCAGATGATAATGGTAAAGCTTAAGAAAATTCTGTTTTAAGAGCAAAATGTCTTAGCCGAGAAGATGATTGGAAGTGCAGCTTTAATGTGTTTTCCTGAAATGATTTGAGCATGCAATGGTGATTAATTAACTGAATCTTGGATGATTGTTATGATTAGGGCCATGCATGATAATTTTGTGTGATTGGATGATGAAATCAGGAACCTGGAAAAAATTCTGATGTAGTGAACTGGAATTGATGTGAACCAGAAATCTGAAATGCAGTTGTAATCTATTTAAATCTAATAATCTGAGCATAAATGCAATTAGCTACATGAAAATATGATGTTTAAGCTAATTACTGGTAGATGAAGATATACCAGTGCTTGCATGCACTGATTGTGTATTCGGATGATGAATTAAAGAGCTTAGGAAAATTCTGCTTTGCTGAAAAGTTGCTGCCGAGAGATTGTCTTGTTAATGTAGCTTCATTTGGTATAGTTTTCTGTTTTGGAGCCTCTAACTTTGATTAACTAGTAAGTAACGAGAAATTTTAGCTTGGCATGCACATAATTAGTTGAGTTAGAACTAAAAATAAAAATAAGATGCAACCAGATTTTATGCAGCTCAAACCGAGGCTATCTGGAGATTTTTCTTGGAAATTTGATGATTTGGGTTATGGTTCAAACCTAATTTTTGAAATGGAAATGTTAACCAGTAGATTGAGTATCTATATGCCGAATCTGAGTATTTAAATCCCTGAATAAGCCAAGGAAGAATTTTATACAAGATAAATGGTTGCTGGAAAATTTAGCTAACCAAATGGTTGAGCAGAAAATATTGAATTGTTTCCGGATTTCACTAGTTGATGTTTGAATATTTTCCTTGGCATAAAATGGTTTCGAAACACTGGAATTTTCGTTGAGATAGCCGAGAATTGAGTTGAAAAATTTGCTTGGTTCTTGGAAATTTTTCTTGAAAAATGATGCTTGGAATATGTTGTTTTGGAGCCCTATAAGAAATGTATGATGGTTGAATAAAAACTTTTGGTGTCAAAAGAAAAGAAAAAGGAGTTTTTCATAAGTGAAAAATGAAACTCCAGACTTTCGGAAGTCCCTGACCAGTCTCGATAAAACGGGTATATCTTGGTGTAGGAAAATCCGTTTAAGGCGCCGTCAGCGGCATTTGAAACTAGAATCATAGATCTTCGCCCTGTAGAAATTTCGTATTTTTACTCCATGTGTACTACTGTCGGTGAATTTTCAAAGTAAACTGGTTGGCATGAATGACCTGTTTCATTTTAAATCTCAACTTGAATTCGGATTGAGACTTTATATTACTAGTGGTTCAAACTCTTGACTGAATTGTGAATTTATAAACAACGAAGTGCTGGAAATTTTAATGACCGAAAGGTTGAACTGAAGTTTTTTAAGTGGTTCCTGGAATTTTTCCTTGTGGTGGCCAAAGTTTGAGTAAGAATTTCCAGCTCGATTGTGAAGTTATTCCTTGAACCTTAATGATTGGAAAAACATGGAAAATGTTGATGTTAATGATTGTGGTTTGACCCTATTGCGTTCATGAAATTTTCAAAGAATTAGAGGGTAAGAAGGTACTTGCTAAACGTATGTTTAAGCCTGGCCAGTGAAACAATTTCTACTCGTATTTCAATGCCTGAAAAGCTAATGGTTGAAATTTACTTTCATTAGTATATCATGTGTTGAAATTGTGGACAGTGGGCTCTATGAATTCCCACTTTTGAATTGATGGTTGATTTATTGGAAATTGGTTGATGGTGGGCTCTATGAATTCCCACCCTGCATGGATAACTGAATTGCTGAAATTGTTTAGAAATCTGTGCTACTATTTTGTGAAACTGTGAGTTGATATAAGTACTGATTACCAAGTGCTAAGTATTGACGAAGCCTTGATAAATTCTCCTGCTTATGCTTAGATATAAATTTGTTGGAACACAGGGCCAAGAATTGACGAGCCCTAGTGTTATTACTGTTTAAATTCTAATTGTGCAATATTGAGGAAATGTGATTTTGGATTGGAATCGAAAATGTGAGAAGTTGTACCGACCTTGTGACTCCAAGTAAACGCTTGACTAAGTAAATGAAAAATATTTTGCTTTAAGTCTCGAGCGGTACAGATTTGGCATCGTATTGCTAAACATAGTGTCTACTATTTTTGCCTTAGAAACTTGGGCAACATGACTTTTATCCCTTAAGTTAGACTAGCCTTATCAATTTGGGAAAATGATTCTCCCAGACTCAAAACCTTAGTTTTGTTCCAAATTCCTTCCTTCTTTATAAATCGTTTAAGGCTAGTCGGAACTAAGGAAAATTTAAAAGGTGAAACTCGATCACTTTAGTTTTAAGCGTAGAAACCTGCTCGGCAAGAAAAACCTTATTTTAGCAACATTTTTCAATAAACCTTACCCTAAAGCCTTAGCAAAGATTTTTGTAGGCACAACCACTCCAATGAACTTTTTCCAAGGTATACTTTTAGCCTTGATATTAATTATCTTGCCGACTTATTTTAAGAAAATAATAATAGTATTTTCTTCGAGGAAAAGTATTCCAGGAATATTATAAGAAACTATTGTACGGTTCTCCCAAGCTCGATTCCAAGTAAAATATTTTGAGAAAAAGTAAACTAGCAGCATGCTAGAAAACTCTACATGTGCAAGCCAACAGTTCCAATAGAAAACTTATGGCTTAAATTCTGATATTCTAGGATTTTACGAGGACGCGGAACTCGATCCTCAATCCAATATCTGAACTTCACTCTTGGTGAGTGTCCCTGCTTGTTCTATGTTATGTGATTAAGCGCGTTATCAATTCGCTATGTGATAATTGTCAAAATGCAATAAATGATTTTGATCCATCGAAGTGAGCAGTGTGTACTTTATCGCACTAGCCGTTCGAGTGGTGCTGTGTGTGAAATATTTTCTATGAATCTAAATGTAGTTACGTTGTTGGGTGAATCCCTCGACGCATGAATCTGACTACTATGAATCTAAATGTAGTTACGTTGTTGGGTGAATCCCTCGACGCATGAATCTGACTACTATGAACCTAAATGTAGTTACGTTGTTGGGTGAATCCCTCGACGCGTGAATCTGACTGCAATCTAAAAGTAGTTACATCGTTGGGTGAATCCCTCGATACGTGAATCTGACTACTACAACTAAATTCTTAAACATAAACGTAGTTACGTTGTTGGGTGAATCCCTCGACGCATGAATCTGACTACTATGAATCTAAAAGTAGTTACATCGTTGGGTGAATCCCTCGATGCGTGAATCTGACTACTACAACTAAATTCTTAAACATAAACGCAGTTACGTTGATGGGTGAATCCCTCGACGCGTGAATCTGACTGCAATCTAAATGTAGTTACGTTGTTGGGTGAATCCCTCGACGCATGAATCAAACTACAATTACGTCTTTGGGTGAATCCCTCGACAAATTTATTACGGGTATATCTCGAGTATACTGCGTCGGTAGATGAAGTTTGGGCCCAAAGCAGAGGTATGAACGGTGACGGGTTAGGATTAAAATAAGTGTATCTACATGGAAATTAAGTAGGGAAAGTTGACGGAGGGTCAACTACGATGGTACCGGATCAAGCGTGGAAAATGGCTCCTGAGAGCCCTTGTATCCTACCTTGTGCTGTTACATGCTTTCCTAACTGTTTCAATTTGATTTAAATTATTACTCTCTGTTTGATTTATGTGATTGCATGTTTTGGGGCACCACTGAGCTTTAGCTCACCCCACGTTTATTGTTTTCCTTAACAGGTTCTGGAAACTGAAAGCTGGATGCTTACTTATGCTTTCCTTTTGGGATTGTATTTGAATACTATAACTTATTCTGTGGGCTGTAATGTGTTTTGAGATAATGCACTTTTCCTTTGGATTGCCACTTGAAGCTGGAAAATGTGTAAACCTTAATTCGGTTACTTGGCTTGTAAGTTTGTAATAGAGATTTATGTAGTGATCTATCCGGATTGGTTCGACTTTATACTTTGGTAAGTAGCACGTAGGACGTTTAAGGGCCTCGACTGGCGATTTTATCATTGCTATCTCTGAAGATAATGTGGCTTTAAGGAAGATCTTTTTGGGGAAAAATCATTTTGTGATAGATTAGGTTGTTATGCTGAAGGATTTGAGTTAGATTGCTCGCGTGAGTCCTGGCGAGAGTTGGGCAGACGGCCCGCCAACCCTTTGGTTCGCCTCAGGGGGAAGTGGGGTCGCCACATGAGTAGCCTTCTTCAACATTGTATCTCTATCTCTTAGCTTCGAAATGGTGTATCTTATACCTCCATTCGATAATCGTAGTGCCAGTGGTGCCGAAACCGCAAACGGATGTCAAAACTATTTTTATGGTTTAGAACTTAACTTTCATTTCCGGACTTTTCCCTAGCTTGAATTGTACTTGTACTACTTGGAGCTTATTGAACGGCTATTGAATGAATTTATTTGTGTGACTTTGGGACTGGTTGAGGAAATAATGAAGCCTTGACGGCTGGAAAAGTAAGCAAATTCAAGGGAAGTGCTGTCCGAACTTTGAAGGGACTTGTTTGCATTGAGTTTGTGATCTAAGACTTGGATTTGAGCAAGGCAATGTTATATGATGGATGATTCTGAGCCGTGGAGGTGAGTGACCCTAAACTATTTCCAAAGTACTTGTGAAATGCTTCTTGCATTATTTATTCGATTGCATATCATGTGTGCTTGCATGTGGATTCATGACATGATTTGGCTTCAATGAGTTCTGGGAAAGTCTAGTGCTGGACACCAACGTCTCCACCTCTGTTTACTTGGAGCAAATGGCTCCGGAGCTCAAAAAGGGGCTCCCTCTCAATGTTAATGTTAAATGATCTATTTGAGTGTTGGGTGTTCAAGTGCAATGATTTCACCGGCTCATGAGAGCAATAAACGTACATTTGATCTCTGAATCATGACATCATCGAAATGATCGAAATGCATTATTGTGAAATATATTTGATTGCTGATTTTTCTGGTTACTCGCTGAGCTTCTAGCTCACCCCAAAACTGTTTTATTCCCCTCCACAGGACTCGTGGCGAAGGAAGGCTTGTTGTGATTTTATTGTTGTGGAATTCCTCTTGTATAAGAATTGGGATCATGGATCAGAATGGCGCAGTGGAAGCGTGGACGCTTCGCTTTTGATATGTAAAAGTTGGAACATTTGAGTAATATTTGAGATTTATATTATAATCTGTTTGAGGAATGTAATGAACGACTGAGTCCCGGCGAGAGCTGGGCAGGCGGTCCGCTGAACTCTGGGGTACGCCCTAGGGGGAGGTGGGGCTGTCACAGTATAACCCTTGATAACAAGGTAACAAAAGTCCTAGATGATTCAAGTGATATTCACTTATCAACTTTGTGACAGCCCCACCTTCCCCTAAGGCGAACCAAAAGGGTTAGCGGACTGCCTGCCCAGCTCTCGCCAGGACTAACGGATCAGTTTACGTCGCTCTAATAAGTTCCGGAACAAACCAACATATATACATTGAAATTTAACATTTACAACCAAATGGCATGCCATAAAAACCATTCATCATGAATATACATATTCGGTTTGCCAATCCAAAAGAAAGTGAACCCATTACACATTAGGGTTTCATTCAAAAGCTATTCTAAAGATACATATACAAAAGCTCAATTTGGCAACCGACAAGTATGAACTTTTCCCCAAAAGTGATCATTTTCCTGTAAGGAAAACAAATGGAACGGAGTGAGCTAATGCTCAGTGAGTTACTACCACAATAGCAACTAAGATCACATAAGCATAACCGTTCAATTCAAGTATGCAAATAAGAAGTAAATCAAATCAGTGAAAGGATACGGACGGCTCTCAAGAGCCCATTTCCTCGCTTATATTCTTGATCCAACCTCATTGACCCTCCGTCAATGTTAAAAGTACCAAACCGTAGACATCACTTTACTTCCATTCCTTCCACCCAATATACCCCAACCGGGCCCGCACTCCAATCTGTAGCTTTTGGTAATACTCGAGTATACCGGAACCAAGAGTCTCATTACTACAGGGTTCCTCAGTACAGTCCCCGTGGCATGACAATTTTCACGACCAAGCCCTCGCCGGCTCGATCCAATTGACTACCTAACGGGGTTGAGCTCAGTGATATAGTAAGGCCGTTGGATATTCATCCAAACGACACCAAATCAGTTTTCCAAGAATGCAATTCAATATCTCATATAGCCAGTGCAGTATTTCAGTATAACAGTAAACAGTCATGAATGAAATCACAAGGGGGTGAGGGCGGTCAAGTACACCCTCACCTCTATCAATTCCAATAGCCAAGTAAGCCTTCAAAGCATCAAATTCACATATAACAAAGCCACATTGTAACAATTAAGTGAGTAGTATACTCACCAATCACGTAGGTGATATTTCATGCACCGACGTTAAAAAAGTCGCCGTGAACCCTCGTCACGTCCTAGAACACATAAACAAAGACCATGAGACTCGATAACGAGTCATAAAGCCATGCCAATCACAACCCCAATAGGGTTTCACATACATATTTAAGCATAATAGCAAACCAGAAAATCAGGAAATGTAACTCATTTGGCCCAACAACAAAAATAGTTTTGACCTCCTAATGCGGTAATGGCACAAAATGCGCTACGCTTATCGGATGAGGGTGCAAGACCCACCATCTCGAAGCTAAAAGACAGGGCTACAACAATGTAGAAGGCCACTCAGTCCAAATCCTAGCACAACTAGGTCAAAAATGCAAAATACCAAACCAGAACCGTAATTGCAGGTTCACAAATCACACAATGCTGTAATCAGTACAACTCAGCCTATACAAGTCCAAATGCCGAAATTCCAAAGGCATATGATAGCTAAGACATCCAGCTACATTTCATCAGAAGACACCAACATCCAAATCCAAAGCAATACCAGTTAAAACAACCCATTTCAGACGTAGTTTGCACATTCTGATCAACCCAGAACAGCAATAGTAAAATCGACATATCTCACTCTACTCTACACTACTCCAAATACCTACAACTTTCATGTTTTAAGCAAAGTCCAATTCGGCCTCTAACCCTATGATACAAAACCGGACAGAAAAGGGGGTTATGAAACCCTAACTTTTCACATTTCAATCCAAACCCAAAATTGGTTGCAATTATCAATTATTCACATCCACTAGAGTCATAACCCCTCATTATCAACCATCATAAACAACCACAAGACCATGATCACATTAAACCAGAAAATTCCTCAAAAAAATAAAAACTTCACCAATTCATCACAAACCAAGAAATAAATCACATAATCCATCACTTTAGCTCCCATTAGGCACAAATTAAACATCATTAAGTATAGGAGGAAGTTTAAACATCACTTACTGTGACGGCCCCACCTTCCCCTAGGGCGAACCAGAGGGTTCGGCGGGCGGCCTGCCCGGCTCTCGCCGGGACTCAGTCGTTCACTACAGTTCTCAAATGAATTTGAAGATAAAAATCAAATATTACATCCAATTCTCCAATAATTACATGTTAAGTGAAGTGGAAACGATTCCCCAAACTATACATCAAATGATTCCAAATCCAAACTGTACAAGATATATGCCATCCAGTCACGTGAATAAGTACTACAAGTCCTTCCTTTGCCTTGAGCCCTGTGGAGGGGAATAAAATATTTTTGGGGTAAGCTAAAATCTCAGCGAGTAACCAATAAAACTAGTAAGCAAATCAGTTTCACAATCGTTCATTTCAGTGATGCCATGATTCCAAGATCAAATGTACATTTATTGCTCTCGTGAGCCAGTGAAATCGTTGTACTTAAACACCCAATGCTCCAAACAAACATTTAACAGTAAACAATCAGAGGGGGAGCCATTTGCTCCAGATGAACAGTACACAGAGGTGGAGACGTTGGTGTTCAGCACACGAATTCCAAGTACTCATTTAAGCCAAAACATGTCATGGGCCACATGCAAGCACTCATGATATGCAATCAAGTAAATAGTGCAATAAACGGTTCATAAGTAACTTTGGAAACAGTTTAGGGTCACTCACCTCCACGGCTCAGAACCCATCCGTCATATACCATTATCTTGTCCGAATCCAAGCCCTAAAACCCAAAATAGATTTGATGTCATTAGCGGTTTTGGCACCATTGGCACTACGATTATCGGATGGAGTTGTAAGACCCACCGTTTCGAAGCTAAGAGATAGGGATACAATGTTACAGAAGGTCTCTCAGTCCAGTTCATAGTACAACTAGGTCAAAATTGACATATATGAAACCAGAATCTCACAAACAGGTTGGCTAACCGCACAATTGTTAAACAGCAATAATTCAGGCTACCGAAGTCCAATTGAAGTGTATCTTATGGTGTTTCGAATCTAAAACACAACCCTACATTTCTTATGAAGACCTCCAAGGCCAAATCATGCATTTTCATGGTCAAAAATGGAAAACTACATGAAAACAGAAATCTGGGCGTGAAACAGGTTTCATGGACAGTCAAGGGAATTTCGATCATTTCACAAGCTACAGTGCTAGGATCGAGCTGAACTTTTTCAGGCTACTAGTTTATACCATTGGCTACAACTTTCATGTTTTGGCCAAAATCTAATTCGGTAAGGATCATGGTGAAAATTCACAATCAGATTGGGTGAAAGGACAACCCTGTTCACTGAACTCCTACCTAGACCAGTCTGGGTATTTCCGAATTATCTCAGCATATACAACTCCAATTCAAGTGATTCCAAAGCCATTTGAAAGCTAAGATACAAGGCTATAATTCCTAAGAAGATATCAACAACCAAAACGGTAGTATTCCCAGTCAAACTACCCAATTACCAAAGCTGATTACTATTCTCGGATAGAAACAGGGTAGCAGGGGTATTTCGGTCTTTTCACAGGTTACCGAGCTCAGATTGAGCTGCAAATTTACAGGTAACTAGAAAACATCATTCTCTACAACTTTCATGTTTTGTGCTAAGGCCAATTCGGCCTCTAACCTGGTCAAACAGAAACGGGTAGAATAGGGGTTAGTGAAACCCAAATCTGGAATTCATGCATTCAAGTGCTAATCTTCCACAAAACAACATCTAAAACAACTAAAAACCACTAATAAGCAATTAATTGAAGTAAAGGTGATGTTCTTGGCAAAATACCTTAAAACCACAAGAAAGGTAGGAGCTTAGGCTTTGTCCTCCAAAAATCCTTCCATTCAAGTTCCTAATCTTCCTTAACTAGCACTTTGTATGGAGTAATTTGAGTTTCCAATGGTTGGAACTTAAGATTTGGCTTGGATTTGAAGTTGAAGATGAAACTTTTCCTCTTTTTCTTTCTCTCAAGTGTTCAGCCAAGAAGGAAGAAGAAATGGGATATTTTTGGTCAAATTTTGGTATTTAGTAAAGGCAAGAAAGTTAAGTCAAAGTCCAACTCCAATCGGGTCGCGACACCTAGCACCTTTTAATTGTAACACTTATCCTTTTGTCTCTCCATCATTAACCATCTAAGCAACCTCTAATTATCTCTTAACATCCGGTAAATTAAACCCAGTATCCAAAACTTAACCTAACTGGCCGAATTTTTCCGAACTTTTCGCACTAGCGGGTCCCACGTCCGATATACGCTCTTTATTTCTCAAAAATTATCCAATACTAGAAAAATCATCTTAAAACTATATTTACTCATAAACTTTATCTGGGGAATTTTTCTAATAAAGAAAATGTAGAAAAGGCGGGCGATCAATCAAACAAACCCTAGAAACTTAAAAAAAATTTCGGGTCCGCGTACTCATTCTTTCGGAGCGTCACAATCTCCCCTCCTTAAAAGAATGTCATCCTCGACATTCCATCTTGTACTAATCAAGTCAAAACATCCCGTAAGAATCACTGATATTCAAACCAAACCCACAGTCCGGCATCCTAAACTTCAAGCCTAGGATACACTACAGAGATATGAAGCCTAAGCTCCGATACCAACTGTGACGGCCCCACCTTCCCCTAGGGCGAACCAGAGGGTTCGGCGGGCCGCCTGCCCGGCTCTCGCCGGGATTCAGTCGTTCACTACAGTCCTCAAATGAATTTCAAGATAAAAATCAAATATTACATCCAATTCTCCAATAATTACATGTTAAGCGAAGTGGAAACGATTCCCCAAACTATACATCAAATGATTCCAAATCCAAACTGTACAAGATATATGCCATCCAGTCACGTGAATAAGTACTACAAGTCCTTCCTTCGCCTTGAGCCCTGTGGAGGGGAATAAAATATTTTTGGGGTGAGCTAAAAGCTCAGCGAGTAACCAATAAAACTAGTAAGCAAATCAGTTTCACAATCGTTCATTTCAGTGATGCCATGATTCCAAGATCAAATGTACATTTATTGCTCTCGTGAGCCAGTGAAATCGTTGTACTTAAACACCCAACGCTCCAAACAAACATTTAACAGTAAACAATCAGAGGGGGAGCCATTTGCTCCAGATGAACAGTACACAGAGGTGGAGACGTTGGTGTTCAGCACACGAATTCCAAGTACTCATTTAAGCCAAAACATGTCATGGGTCACATGCAAGCACTCATGATATGCAATCAAGTAAATAGTGCAATAAACGGTTCATAAGTAACTTTGGAAACAGTTTAGGGCCACTCACCTCCACGGCTCAGAACCCATCCGTCATATACCATTATCTTGTCCGAATCCAAGCCCTAAAACCCAAAACAGATTTGATGTCATTAGCGGTTTTGGCACCATTGGCACTACGATTATCGGATGGAGTTGTAAGACCCACCGTTTCGAAGCTAAGAGATAGGGCTACAATGTTACAGAAGGTCTCTCAGTCCAGTTCATAGTACAACTAGGTCAAAATTGACATATATGAAACCAGAATCTCACAAACAGGTTGGCTAACCGCACAATTGTTAAACAGCAATAATTCAGGCTACCGAAGTCCGATTGAAGTGTATCTTATGGTGTTTCGAAGCTAAAACACAACCCTACATTTCTTATGAAGACCTCCAAGGCCAAATCATGCATTTTCATGGTCAAAAATGGAAAACTACATGAAAACAGAAATCTGGGCGTGAAACAGGTTTCATGGACAGTCAAGGGAATTTCGATCATTTTACAAGCTACAGTGCTAGGATCGAGCTGAAATTTTGCAGGCTACTAATTTATACCATTGGCTACAACTTTCATGTTTTGGCCAAAATCTAATTCAGTAAGGATCATGGTGAAAATTCACAATCAGATTGGGTGAAAAGACAACCCTGTTCACTAAACTCCTACCTAGACCAGTCTGGGTATTTCCGAATTATCTCAGCATATACAACTCCAATTCAAGTGATTCCAAAGCCATTTGAAAGCTAAGATATAAGGCTATAATTCCTAAGAAGACATCAACAACCAAATCGGTAGTATTCCCAGTCAAACTACCCAATTACCAAAGCTGATTACTATTCTCGGATAGAAACAGGGTAGCAGGGGTATTTCGGTCTTTTCACAGGCTACCGAGCTCAGATTGAGCTGCCAATTTACAGGTAACTAGAAAACATCATTCTCTACAACTTTCATGTTTTGTACTAAGGCCAATTCGGCCTCTAACCTGGTCAAACAGAAATGGGTAGAATCCATGATTTTAAGTTTTATTCGGGTCAGTCCCATGATTTTTAATTTTGTTCGCGTCAGTCCCATGATTTTAAGTTTTATTCGGGTCAGTCCCATGATTTTAAATTTTGTTCGGGTCAGTCCCATGATTTTAAGTTTTATTCGGGTCAGTCCCATGATTTTTAAATTTCTTGTTCGGGCCAGTTCCATGTTTTAAATTTCTTGTCTGGGTCAGTCCCATTTTAAAATTTTGCCAAAGGGATCAATCCCCATTTCTAAAGCGTCCATCGTTCGAGACGTTCGCAGCTGAATAACGCAGATAAGTATTTGGTGTCTATTTCTTTGTCTCAAGTTTTTCCAAAACTCAGACAAAGAGGGGCAAACTGTAGACACCAAATTTTTTTTAGGATATTTTGTTTACTATTATTTTTATTTTTTTTATGTTAGTTTATTTACTTTTAGTTTTTTATTTTTATCGAAAAAGGAAGAAAAAGAAGGTCATTCACAAAATATGCTTTAGTTTTTTTTGTAGATTCAAGTTCATTGTTTTAATTAAAAAAAAAAGAGGAAAATCAATATGAAAAATAAAAAAAGAGTTTAGCACCTCAAAAAAAAAAAAAAAAAAGAAAGCCGTTTCATGCAAGAGTTCAATCAGATGGCTCAAGTTTTGGTGGAAACCCACCCTTAATCCTCACTTTTGAGGTGAGGGTTTTGGGGCCATCGACTCCTATAAATGCAATAGCCGCAAGCCCAAGAAAAGGAGGAGGTCTGAGAGCATCTAATGACGGCTAAAAATCTGGAGAGAAAAAAGGGGGTAGCACTAAGTGAGGGAGATCGAAACAACACCTAGAGAGAGGCTAAGGATGGCTGAAGAAAAACCAGAGCGAGGAGAGCTTTTGGAACGGCGGCTGGAAATATAACCAAGAGAGCGTTGAGAGTGGGAAAGGGCCAGTAAGAGAGAAAAACTGGAAGAGAGAGCTTCGAGGGTCTGGGTAAGAGAACCAAAAACCAGGAAAGGGGAGAAGGCGTCGAAGCAGAGAGGAAGAAAGGGGTGAGAGCCGAGCAAGGCAAACAAGAAACTGGTGGTTTTAGGTAGAGGGTTTAAAGGAAAAGCAACGGGGTTCCGGCTCAAACGAGAAGTCAAGAACAAATGAGTGGAGAAAGGCCGAGGAAGAAACAAGGAGGAGGCTACGGGAGTCGGAGAGAAAGGGAGAAAAGAAAGATTCTGGGCAGGAGAAGGAAACGAGAAACGCGAAGGAAAAGTGCAGAATTCTCTTCTGCCAAAACCCAGCCAGGCTGACGGATTATCTGACTTCGGGGACAGATTCCTGCTCTGATCTTTACTTTTTGGAGGATATTTTGATTTCTTCATACTCTGGGGAGACCATAGAAGAAATCTCGTTCTCAAATTTCTGGGAAAAACAACTCCAAGATAGCTGAATCAAAGTCTGAAGTAACAACTTTGCCAGCGTTAACATTTTCTGCCACGCGTTCTCAGGTAACTCTTGTTTTTTTTTTTTTTATCAGTTGTTTACACAATTTTCAGGGAAAGGCGGTTCTAATGAACATGAAACGTTGGAATGTTTGTTTTCAGTTTGATAAGCTTGCCCCGTCTCTCTATCATGTTGTTTTAGAAAATTTCCTCGCTGAATATTCTTTGTTTGGTTGATGAATCCTTGATGTGTTGAATTATAGAAGTAGAAATGCATAAAGTGTATGATCTTGTTGGTGTGATGATTTGCTTCATGTGTCTGTTGTACTAAAACCCAAGAGACTGCAAAAATTTTTCTTTCCTCGCAAAAGATTCACACATTTGTATGTTGAGTATCTGTGATTTTGATGCATCAGATCCAAATTCTGGTGCTAGTTGAGACTGTGATCATGTTTTGCAAAAGAAGAAGATTGCATTTAAAACCCAGAAATCAAGAAAAGAAAGCCTCTGCGAAAGAAAAACATGCATTCCTCATCGCAAGTTTTCCTTTGCATTTTGCTGCAATTGTCATGCCTGTTGCACTTTCGAATCTGTTGGGGGAGGGGGATTTTAAATCCTTGATCTTGTTGTCATTGTATGATTTTGTTGGGTTGAGTTTTGTGGGATTAGTTTGACAGATTTTGCATGTTTCATTTGGGATAATGTTCATGGCCATTCTCCTGGGTATGGAAGCCGATAGATTGCAAAAAAATAAGCTTCTTCGTAGCCTTGCATAAATTCTGTTAGAAAGTTTTCTCCAGATTTGCATATTTTCAACCTAAGTTTTGTCTTGATGGGTGAGTTTGATGTTTCATTTGCTTGAGGCCGAGGTTTTGATGTCTGCTTGAGATTATATGCTAAGGGAAAGCTTACCAGGAAACTTAGAAAGTTGGTTGTTCTTTTTTTTTCTGCCGCAACATGTGCTTCCCATTTGGTCATTCATTTGATTTTAACGGTTTGTGTTCCTGATTGGTTTGTGTTAAGTTGTTTAGTTGCCCAAGGATATTGAGTGATGTTTTTCACTAGCTCTTGTTTGAAGTCTTGCATGAAACCTGCGTTTGAAAGCTTGAAACTACTGAAGAAAGTTTCCTAAGCTTGCCGCATGCCTTTCTGTTGCAGAAAATTGTTTCTTCGTGGCTTTTTGCATGTTTTTGCATGCAAAAAATAGCTTTTAAAATTGCACCTTACTCCTCCTTAATTTCTAGCTATACAGCAAAAGCCCGAACATGCTCCAACTTCTTGCAATTAGATCCTAAAGTAGTTGCAATTGGAACCATTACTTGACCTTTCCTTTGCTCTTAGACCCCTGAAGTCCCAAAATGTTTTGTTTGGACTTGAATGATTGGTTAATGTTTGCAATTGGGTCCTTGGTAGTTTTCTATTTTAGAAATTTGATCCATAATTTACTTTTCTTGGAAATTATGCATTATTTGGTTGCAATTGGAAGGAATTTGGTGATTTTGTTTACACTTTACTATTTAATTGGTGCCTTGACCCCTTTATTGTTTTGAAGCCATTTTTCCTTCATTTGCTTACCATTGTGAGAGAGGTACATTCTATCCTTTATTTTTGACTTTATTTGACCCTACGTGCGTATATGTGTCTTATGTGTGCAATTGCATGACTTTAAGTGTTTATTTCATTTTCACTTTATTTATTTCTTTAGTTGCTTAGTTTTTGCTTTAATTTTAGTTCAATTTTATCATTTGGGAGGCACTTGAATGCCAAGTTGTAATAGTGAGTTTTATTTCATTTATTTTTCGTTTCCCCTCTTAGATTGTAGTAGGCTTTCCCCAAATGTAATAGTTAGGGTTTTATTTGCTTTGTTTGCTTATGTGTGTTTTGCATGTATATGTGCTATGTGTTACCGCTTTCTTAGGGTCTCGCATCTAGATATCATGCTTGCGTGTTATGTGCTATATGTGATTTATGTGTTTACCTGCTTTTATTAGGCCTTACATGATTTATTTGATTGTAACCGATGTGTGACGTCACCACACTAGTCCAATGCTAGTTGTGGCCAATTTCGTAAATCCACGCTAGTCCAACGCTAGTTGTGGCCCTTTGTTCCGACTTTCCTCACTAGTCCAGTGCTAGTAAGAAATCGTAGACATGGGCTAGTCCAACGCTAGACCCTTAGGAGCCCTTCACGCATTAGATCATGATTGTGTGACAAATCACTTCATCTCATGCATATATTTACTTTTTAGGGCCTTTTTCACCATATTGCATGACACTTTCCTTATATAGGCATACCCATTTCCCCTAATTTCCCTATATATATACCCCTATATATGATACATGACATTAGAAGTGCATTTCATTCTAGAAATAGGATTAGGGTAGTGCATTTGCTTGATTAAATTAGGGATACCCCTTGAATATGGGATATGGACGAGTTTGGCTTTCTAGCCTTAGCACGCTCGTATTCCCTCTATTAAAGGGAAAATTGAGTCACGAACATTAGTCCCCCGTACCCGACATGATGCACTCCTTTAAGACATGTATATTTCTATGATCATTTTTATCCTTCCTCTTTTTAGAGTCTCATATTTTTGCATTATTCGTGACCTCTCTAAAGAATCATTATTGGGCATCACAAATAATGTGATTGGCACCATTCAAGCTTTGAAGTGAAATTTTGCCCCCCGATGCCCTCCTAGGTTTAGGGTTGCATTCATATAGTACGTTCAAATATGATAAATCTTTTGGTTAAAATAAGAAAATCCTTGACTAAATCACGCAACTAGCCTTGGCTAGGTCGAAGAGGTGCCTTGGATTTTTATCCTTGCCTTCCCCTTCGTCAAATGCGACTCCCGAATCTTTTTTTCTGATTTTTCGTATACTTGGAATCGTTTAAAAAGGGTTTTCTATTTTTCTTTAAAATTTCATTTTTAGGTGACTTGGTACACCTTAATTCTATACCAAGTGACGACTCCATTTTTCATTCAATAAACCCTTTTTAAATTATATTTTGGGTCAAATCGTCGCATTTTCATGTCCCATTTAGACCCATATTTTTCTTCATTTTCTTTGTAAATCAAAAATTCACTTTTCAAACCATTTATTTATTTTTCAAAAAATGGGGCGCGACAAAAAGAATTGAAAAAGAATTCTCAGTTTCACCCCTACCCTCGGACGCATACATTGAAGGTACCGGACATCCGAAATAATTCAAGAAAAATTCTTGAGCTCACTGCCTACAATCGGACGCAAGAAAGTGGTCTACCGGATGTCCGATACTACCAACGGCTAGTTGACTCTTCAGCTACCTTCTGTCCGTGGGAAACATTAATTGAGGAACTTTTTGGTCCCATATAAATAGGGCAAAGTCAACCACTTCCAGGCAACTTTGCACATTGAGACTACATCAGATTAAAAGTGATTTTGGTGGTAAAATACTCTTCAAAGAGGATTTGTACTCTTAGTTGTGTAATTTTTGATAAGTTTTTCTAGTGTGATTCAATTACTTCAATAGTGTAGCTTTGCGAGAGTTATCCGACTGATAGTAAAACTTCCTTGCTTGACCAAGTGCGGCTTGGCACAAGAAGGAAGTGATCCTTCCATCGTACACAAGAGATTAGTTATAAGTTGAACAACTTGAATAAACTTATTCTATAAAGTGATATTCAAACTCTAGAGGAGTTTGATATTTGGTTTGATACTCTATCTCTTTTACTTACTGTCTTGATTTATTAATTGCTCATCTCTTCTACTCACAAGCACTTGTGCTTTCTCATCAATTGCTCTATTGTATGGTCTTTTAGAAAAAGAGGGCAAGTACTAAAAAAGGTGACTCATAACTTGGCCATTTTTTGAAATTACCTAATTCACCCCCTCTTAGGTTGTGTTCGATTTTTACAATTGGTATCAGAGCTTGATCTCCTTGAGATTAAGCTCAATCGATTTTGGAGTAAAAATGACAACCAACAATGCCATGTTCTTTGAAGGGCAATCCGTCACTAGACCCCCAATATTCAATAGATCAAATTATGTGAGTTGGAAGGACATGATGATTATTTTCTTACAATCTATTGATATAAAGCTGTAGTTTATTGTGAATGAAGGTCTATATGATACCTCGATAGTTGATGAAGTCACTTATAGACCAAAATCAAAAACTTGAAATGAATTGACTGGTGATGATAGAACCCACCTCACTTTGATTGCAGAGGCTATGAACGTGTTATACATTGCTCTAGATTCAAATGAGTATATTAGAGTCAAAGGCTTTGAATGCCAAGGTTATGAACGTGTTATACAGTGCTCTAGATTCAAATGAGTCTATTAGAGTCAAAAACTGTAAATCTGCAAAAGAGATTTGGGATAAATTTAGAGAAATCCATGAAGGGAGTGAGAATGTGAGAGAACAAAAAAAAGTCAATTCTGGTCACTAAATATAAATCTTTTAAGATGGGACCTCATGAAAACGTTGATATGATGTATTGTAGATTCAATGATCTCATTAAAGACTTAGAAGTGCTGGAAAAGGAATACTCTCTAGGTGAAAAAATAGAAAAATTCTGAATGCCTTATCCAAGGATTGGGAGAGTAAGGCGACTGCCATTGAAGATGTTAGAGATCTAAATTCCATGCCTATTGAATCTCTCATTAATTCTCTAACATCTTATGAGCTAAAACTCAAATTCAAGATGCGGGAGGAAGAAGATGCAAAGGTGAGAAAGAACATTGCTCTAAAGGTCTCGCAAGATGAAGATGACTCAGCTTCCTTGGATGGAGACGATATGGAAAGTGATGACAGTGACATTGCACTCATCACAAGAAGTTTCAAAAGAATTCTTAACAAAAGAAGATTCAGAAAAGGAGGACCTAGCAATCCATTCCAAATCAGTTCAATAACTCAAGGAACAAAAGGAACCAAGAGTTCAATAAGAAACAAACTGACAAATGCTTCGAGTGAGGTCAACCTAGACGCTATGCGAGCGAGTGTCCAATCAAAAAAAAAAGGAAAAATTGAACGAAATCAAAGTTCAATAACTTCCAGATCACCTAAAATAACTGCAACTCAAAAGGTGAAGTCGAAAAAGAAGAGGAATCTGCCCAAATGGCTTTTATGGCCATTGGTGATGAAGAGGTAACTACTTGTAACTCTCAAACTGATAGTGATAATGAATCTGATGATGATGTTAATTCTTTTATGGAAAGAATGCATAATAACTTAAAAGAATCCTATGTTAGAAATAAGGAATTGAAACAAAAGATCAATTTTTTGATTCAAGATAATGCAAATCTTTTTTGACAAAACAAGAATCTGAAAAATGAAAATGAAAACCTGAGAAGGATTGAAAATGATTTACATGCTAAACTCGATAGAAAAACCAACTTCTGTGACATGCTCAAAAATGAACAAGGGAGTTTGAAAAGAAAAATAGATGATTTTAATCAGTTGCTTCAACATAAGAAACAAAACTGCTTTCAAAAGAATGATACAAAACTCATTTTGGCATTCAGGAGAAAAGGTTGAATTCTAGTGCAAATGAATTTACCATTTATAAGAGAAGGTAAATCAGATTTATTAAACCTATCCATACGAGTAACTCACTGACTATGTGTAACTTTTGTTGTCAAATTGGTCACATGAAGAGTAATTGTTATGTGAGGAAAAATATAAGAAATGGTGTAAAATGCATGTGGATAGTTAGGCATAATGCTAACTCTCAAGGACCCAAAATATAAAGGGTACCAAATATTATCTTGCAAACTTTTGTGTAGGTGAACTTGGTGAATATTATTAAGGAATCAAAATGATTCATAGATAGTGGATGCTCAAGACATATGACTGGTGATCCATCACAATTCATCAAGTTCAAGCCACAAGCAAGTGAAAAGGTAACCTTTGGAGATGATAACAAAGGCAAAACTGTTGGAATTGGTGATGTTGGTAAGAATGGTCAGACCTTTGTTCACAATGTTCTTTTAGTTGACAATCTGAGCTATAACTTGTTAAGTGTTAGTCAATTGTATGATAGAAATCTGCTTGTATTATTCAAGAAGTATGAATGTCTTATTCTTGACTCAAAGTTAAACACTATTTTCAAAGGAAAAAGAGTTAATGACATCTATGTAGTTATTCTGAAAAATGTGGATTCGTTTCGTCTTAAATGTCTTAAAGTTGCTAATGAAAACCCTTGGCTGTGGCATAGAAGGCTTTGCCATTTCAACATGGATTTGTTAAAAGAGATTTCCAAAAAGAAACTTGTTAGAGGTTTGCCAAAAATTAAATTTGAAAAAGACAGAATCTGTAATGTTTGTCAATTCGAAAAACAAGTCAAAGTTTCTTTTAAACCCAAGAAATATGTTTCTACCACAAAACCTCTGAAACTTTTACATCTTGATTTATTTGGTCCTACACAAACGACTAGTTTAGGTGGCAAAAGATATTGCTTTGTTGTTGATGATGATTATTCTAGATACACTTGGATAATATTTCTTGCACACAAAGATGATGCTTTCAAAAACTTTGTTTCATTACTTGAAAAGGTTCAAAATCTGATTGATTTGAAAATCATCAAGATCAGAAGTGACAATAGCACAGAATTTCATTTTGTAGCTTTCCAGAATTTTGTAATAACAATGGAATTACACATGAATTTTCAATTGCAAGAGTTTCCCAATAGAATGGGGTTGTTGAAAGAAATAATAGAACATTTCAAGAGGCTACTAGAACCATGTTAAGTAAGTGCAATTTGCCAAAAATACCGCTTGCTATACTATGAATAAAGTTCTTTTAAGACCGATCTTGAACAAAACCTCTTATAAGTTGATGTTTGATAAAAAGCCTGTTGTTGGATACTTCAAAATCTTTGGTTGCAAATGTTTTATTTTAAATATCAAGGAACATCTTGGTAAGTTTGATAAAAAATTTGATGAAGGAATTTTCTTTGGGTATTACGAGAATAAAAGAAGTTTTAGAATTTATAATCCAAGAACTCTGGTGATAGAGAAAGTCATACACATTACTTTTGATGAATCTAATGGTGATATTTTCAAAAGTTGTTGTGAGGATAATGATGCAGGTGTTCAAGAAGGACTAAAGAAGCCCACAATCAATGACCAAGACACTGCTTCACCAGAAAATGACTCAAAAGATGATGATACTGAAAACAGTCCAGCACTGGAAAACAATGACAAAGATGTTAGTACACTTAACGATCTTCCAAGAGCCTGAAAATTTGTTTAAAATCATCCTAAGGAACTCATCATTGGTGATCCATCAGAGAAGGTCAGAACTCGTTTCTCCTCTAAACAATTGATGGATAATTTTGCATTAGTCTTACATGTTGATCCCAAAAATGTTGTTGATGCGTTGAAAGATGAGAACTGGATTTTAACTATGGAAGAAGAGCTAAATCAATTTGAAAGGAACAAGGTTTGGACATTAGTTGAGAGACTTCAAGATCATCCTATCATTGGCACAAAATGGGTTTTTAGAAACAAAATGAACGACAAAGGTGAGGTAGTAAGGAATAAGGCCAGACTTGTTGCTAAAGAATATGTTCAAGAAGAAGGAATAGATTTTGATAAAACAGTTGCACCCGTGGCCAGATTTGAATCTATTAGAATGTTTTTGGCCTTTGCATGTTTCAAGAAATTTAAACTATTTTAAATGGATGTTAAAAGTGCTTTCTTAAATGGCTTTATTGATCAGGAAATATATATTGATCAACCTCCTGGTTTTGAAAATGAGATTTACCCAAATCATGTGTTTAAACTCTCAAAAGCTTTGTATGGATTAAAACAAGTTCCAAGGGCATGGTATGAACGTTTATGTGATTTTTTTTATTAAAAATGGTTTTAAAAAAGGCATTGTGGATACTACTCTTTTCACTAAACAAAGTTCACATGATCTTTTAATCGTGCAAATATATATGGATAACATTATATTTGGTAATACTAATGAGAGCTTGTGCAAGGATTTCTCCACAATTATGCAAAAAGAGTTTGAAATGTGTAACAGCCCCACTTTCCCCTAAGGCGAACCAAAGGGGTTAGCGGACTGCCTGCTCATCTCTCGCCAGGACTACGGATCAGATTAGAGCTATCTATAGCGATCCGGAACTTACAAACGAGCGTAAACAAGTCAAAATGGTAAAATAACCCAAAATAAAAAAATGAAATCCGGAGTCGGCCATGAATAGCAACCGACCCGTCAGAACCCAACCGAAAAGCTAACAAACATACACAACTGAACTTTAGCGTTTACAAATCAAAATGACATACAAAAGCTTTCAAAAGTTAATACATATACACGGTTTGCCAAATCCAAAAGAGAAAACGCCCCAAAAGTACACTTAGGGTTTTAATACATGGGCTATACAAAAGATATGTTCATCTAGCTCAATTTGGCAGCCATTTGTCAAATCCAGACCAAAAGGGTTTATTTTCCTGTAAGGAAAACAAAAGGAACGGAAAGGGGTGAGCTTGCGCTCAATGAGGTACCAAACAAATAGCATTAAAATCATGGCATTTCACATTTAACAAATCAGATACACATGTCAGATGTAAAGCACAGAAACCAATGATTCAAATCAGAAGGATACGGGTGGCTCTCAGGAGCCAAATTTCCAGCGCAGTACTTGATCCAAACCGGTTGACTCTCCGTCAACGTATATAGAACCAATGCGTCCGTAGACCCCTCTTTACTCCGAATTCCGTCCACCAAACACCCCTTTACCGGGACCGCTCACCGTAACCGAACAGAAATGGTAATACTCGAGTATACCGGAATCAAGGGTCTCAATACCCAAAAATCCCCGAACAGACTACCGTGGTTCGTTATCTAATCGTCCAGGCCCTTGCCGGCCCGACTCGAATAACTTAGCCACAGGATTGAGCTCATAGGTCATAGAAATCCGAACAGATGCAGACACAGATAACAGATTCAGATACAGATACAGAATAGCAAATTCAGATAGCAGATTCAGATAGGCACTCAAAATTGGCATATGGACAGACAAGAGAACGAGTGTGATAAAGTACACCCTCGTCTCAAACAAATTAAACAAATTACAGAGCAGAAATCAAGTTAAACAGCAATGGAGAGGAGTGGTACACTCACCGGCTCAACTTCAAAAGTTTTCACTTCAGATTGGCCTTAATCGCCAAGAAACCCTAAAATAATCAAAATAAACCAATTGAAGGTTTTACTTCCAGAATCGAGTAAACAGAATGTACATGTGAGGCTCGACTATACATCGTACGCCTTGCCAAATAAATACTAATGCAAGAATGCAAAAACATGATTCCCTTGGAAACGAAAAGGTAGCATGAAGACTTAGGCGCAAACAACCCAAAAGCCTTTCATTCTACCAAAAGGCAAATCCAACTTAAAGGAATCAAACGGCCTAGAAAATCGGGCAGCACTTCCCCTAAATTTCTTACTTTTCCAGCCATTAAGGCTTCATTATATCCTCAAATCAGTCCCAACATCTCACACAAAATTCATCTCATTTCCCAAAAGCCGTTCACTAAGCTCAAAGTGGTACAAGTACAAAAGTTAGCTAGGAAACAACCAAAATGAAAGCAAGCCTTAAAAGAGACTCGATAACGAGTCATAAACCAATGCCAACCACAACCCCAATAAGGTTTCATATGCATATATAAGCATCATAGGTAACCAGAAATTAAGAAATGGCTTTAACTTAGGCCTTAACAAAAAAACGTATTTGACCTCATAATGCGGTAATGACACCACTTTCACTACGGTTATCGGATGGGGGTGCAAGACCCACCGTTTCGAATCTATGAAACAGGGCTACAACAATGTAGAAGGTCACTCAATCCAGTTCCTGGCCCAACTAGGTCAAAAATGCCAAACACTAAACCAGAATCACCAAAACAGGTTTGCAAAACACAGAAAACTGTAATCGGTATATCTCAGTCCATACAAGTCCAAATGTCGAAATTCCAAAGGCATAAGTTAGCTAAGACATCCAGCTACATTTCATCAGAAGACACCAACTTCAAAATCCAAACCAATTCCAGTCAAAATGGCCAAATACAAACGCAGTTTTTGCATTCTGTCCAAAGCAGAACAGCTACAGTAATTTCGTCATAACTCACTCTACACTAATCCAAATGCCCTGAAATTTTACAGACACCTCAAACACATCAATACCTACAACTTTCATGTTTTGAGCAAAGTCAAATTCGGCCTCTAACCCTATGATCCAAAACCGGACAGAATTAGGGGTTTATGAACCCTAACTTTTCAATTTTCACACCAAATCCAAAATTGGTTGCATTTAACCACAATTCACACTCACTAGAGTCATTTCCAACCATTACAATTCATCATACAAGCCCCCAATATCAAGATCATATTAAACCAGAAAAATTTCCAATAAAATAAAAACTTCACCAAAACAAGCCAAATCAAGAGATAAATCACATTTTCAAACACTCAAGCCACTTCTAAGCATCATATAACCATTATTAGAGGTAGTAGGGTGTTCAAGCAACACTTACCAAGAAATCAAGAGAGAGAGGGATTGTGGACACCTTAGCTTCTCCAAAAAAATCTCACCAAATCACTTACTAGCACCAACTAGAGGGAATTTATGGAGTAGAAACTAGTTTAAGTAATTTTCTTGGAAGATTTGAGCTATATGGAGACTAGAATGTGGAAGAGTTTTCCTTCTTTTGAGCTTCAAGGTGGCCGGCCAAGAGGGAAGGGAGAAGAGTGAAATTTTTGTAATTTTTGAGATATTTAACTCAAGTGGTAAAAGTCAAAAAAAATTGTCAAAAGGTGAATAGTGTTTCTTAAGTCACAACCAACCATATTGTGACACTTGTCACACTCATTAATGCATTCTTATCTTTCTTTTTCCCTCTCACATCAATCACTTCACACATTCTACTTATCTCTTAACACCCGATAAATTTCACACAGTATCCGAAACTTAACCTTATTGGCCGAATTTTTCCGAACTTTTCGCACTAGTGGGTCCCACGTCCACTATTTACTCTTAATTTTCTAAAATTTCTCCAATGCTAGGAAAATCATCTTAAAACTATAATTGCTCATAAAATTCACTAAGAAAATATTTCTAAGCCAGAAAATGCAGAAAACATGCAATTAAGGGGAAATAAACCCTAGGAAAAATAATTAGGGTTTTACGGGTTCTCACACTCTCCCCCCCTTAAAAGAATTTCGTTCTCGAAATTCCTTATCAGCGGAATCCATCAAATCTAAGGTACCCAACGGATCGTACCTTCTGCGTCCTCAGACGAGTCAGGGACCTGATGCTGCTCTAGAGAATATACTCGAGCTGGTGCCTTCGATCCCGTCCCTTCTCCTTTCGTCTGTCCAGGGTTGCTCTTGGCGGGTTGCTGAGAATTGGGCTTGGTTGGTGGCAGAGTCCCTCTCCGCTCGCGCAGGCGAGCTGAACAGTTAGCAATTCGATGTTCAGCGCTTCCACAGCGCAAGCATTTTCCTTCTTTCTTCCAGCAATTTGTTTCCGTATGACTTGGCCCTCCGCAATATCCACAGGGACCACGAGCAGCAGAGACCGTTCCTCCCTGAGGAACATCACGCGACACCCCTAGTTGTCGTACTCCTCCGTTTCCCTTTCCAATCTTAGGGGGTGTATTTGTACCTTCTTGTTCAGAGCTACTCCCAGGAAAGCCCCTTTTCTTGGTTTGGAAGTTTCTAACTTGTAACCTCGCATCTTCAACCCGTTGAGCTTTCTCCACAGCGTCACTAAAGGTACTAAGTTGAGCTACAGCCAAATCCTTTTGAATCTCAACATTTAGCCCCTGAATAAAACGCCTTATCCGTCTTTGTTCGGTTATGATCAGTTCAGGCGCAAACTTAGACAACCGAGTAAATTGACTCTCATACTCGGCTACGGTTTGTGTTCCTTGGCGAAACCGAATAAATTCATCTTCCTTCTTTTCTTGGATGAGAGGAGGGAAAAACTTGGCATTAAATTCTCTCATAAAGTTCGCCCACGTTCTCGGGGTTTGTTCTCTTTCCCATTTCATTCGAATGACATTCCACCAGGAACGGGCGGCTCCCTCTAGTTGAAAGACAGCAAATGTCACCTGTCTCTCCTCGGTATAGTATAAGGCAGCGAAAATATCGATCATCTTCTCCAGCCACTTCTCAGCTACGTCAGGATCAGGGCCTCCAAGAAATTTGGGTGGGGAGAACTTCTGAAATCTCTCAAGGGCTCTATCCTCGCCCTCCATGTGATTACCAGGATTCCCAGGGTTAGGGTTAGGGTTTTGACCTTGTTGGTGCACCACTTGGGCTAGCAAAGTAGTCATTTGCTGCATGGCAGCAGCTATTTGGACATTGGGATCAACCCTAAGTTCAGGGTTTGGTCCAGATGAGGTTTCCCCAGTACCCCTTTCAGGTGTAGGTTGCCTATTTCCACGCCCACGGCCCCGTCCACCCCGTGTACCTTCCATGAGTTTTACTTGGTCTAGGCAATAATACTAAACCAAAATAAGCACGATGCATGTAAGTAACACTCAAAACTTTTATGATAACACACACTTATACATTCCAAACAAGATCAAAGCATATATATACAAGCCAGTCAAAATTAGGCCGCACACATACATACAGCTAGTTAAGTCAAGTACAAACATAGACGATCCACCGAGGAAAGGCCTTTCTAGTTCACCAAATCCTTTCTAACCTAGGCCCTCACATCTTTCGTATCCGGGCGCAAGAATCCCATCTAAGATAATTCACAACTCGAGCCGGCCGGTCCCAAGAGTAAACCATCTTTATTAAGGATTCCTACCCGACATACATACCTAGCTTCCTCGAGTCCCATGATAATGATTCGTACACTTATCACATGCCCGGTTCATAACTTACGCTCAAACGAGCACTTAGACATATTCATGAAATTAGGACCACAACACCACTTGGCCCAGTCTCACTCCGCGCAGAGACCACACGAAGTGGCTCTGATACCACTTGTAACAGCCCCACTTTCCCCTAAGGCGAACCAAAGGGGTTAGCGGACTGCCTGCCCAGCTCTCGCCAGGACTACGGATCAGATTAGAGCTATCTATAGCGATCCGGAACTTACAAACGAGCGTAAACAAGTCAAAATGGTAAAATAACCCAAAATAAAAAAATGAAATCCGGAGTCGGCCATGAATAGCAACCGACCCGTCAGAACCCAACCGAAAAGCTAACAAACATACACAACTGAACTTTAGCGTTTACAAATCAAAATGACATACAAAAGCTTTCAAAAGTTAATACATATACACGGTTTGCCAAATCCAAAAGAGAAAACGCCCCAAAAGTACACTTAGGGTTTTAATACATGGGCTATACAAAAAATATGTTCATCTAGCTCAATTTGGCAGCCATTTGTCAAATCCAGACCAAAAGGGTTTATTTTCCTGTAAGGAAAACAAAAGGAACGGAAAGGGGTGAGCTTGCGCTCAATGAGGTACCAAACAAATAGCATTAAAATCATGGCATTTCACATTTAACAAATCAGATACACATGTCAGATGTAAAGCACAGAAACCAATGATTCAAATCAGAAGGATACGGGTGGCTCTCAGGAGCCAAATTTCCAGCGCAGTACTTGATCCAAACCGGTTGACTCTCCGTCAACGTATATAGAACCAATGCGTCCGTAGACCCCTCTTTACTCCGAATTCCGTCCACCAAACACCCCTTTACCGGGCCCGCTCACCGTAACCGAACAGAAATGGTAATACTCGAGTATACCGGAATCAAGGGTCTCAATACCCAAAAATCCCCGAACAGACTACCGTGGTTCGTTATCTAATCGTCCAGGCCCTTGCCGGCCCGACTCGAATAACTTAGCCACAGGATTGAGCTCATAGGTCATAGAAATCCGAACAGATGCAGACACAGATAACAGATTCAGATACAGATACAGAATAGCAAATTCAGATAGCAGATTCAGATAGGCACTCAAAATTGGCATATGGACAGACAAGAGAACGAGTCTGATAAAGTACACCCTCGTCTCAAACAAATTAAACAAATTACAGAGCAGAAATCAAGTTAAACAGCAATGGAGAGGAGTGGTACACTCACCGGCTCAACTTCAAAAGTTTTCACTTCAGATTGGCCTTAATCGCCAAGAAACCCTAAAATAATCAAAATAAACCAATTGAAGGTTTTACTTCCAGATTCGAGTAAACAGAATGTACATGTGAGGCTCGACTATACGTCGTACGCCTTGCCAAATAAATACTAATGCAAGAATGCAAAAACATGATTCCCTTGGAAACGAAAAGGTAGCATGAAGACTTAGGCGCAAACAACCCAAAAGCCTTTCATTCTACCAAAAGGCAAATCCAACTTAAAGGAATCAAACGGCCTAGAAAATCGGGCAGCACTTCCCCTAAATTTCTTACTTTTCCAGCCATTAAGGCTTCATTATATCCTCAAATCAGTCCCAACATCTCACACAAAATTCATCTCATTTCCCAAAAGCCGTTCACTAAGCTCAAAGTGGTACAAGTACAAAAGTTAGCTAGGAAACAACCGAAATGAAAGCAAGCCTTAAAAGAGACTCGATAACGAGTCATAAACCAATGCCAACCACAACCCCAATAAGGTTTCATATGCATATATAAGCATCATAGGTAACCAGAAATTAAGAAATGGCTTTAACTTAGGCCAAAAAAACGTATTTGACCTCATAATGCGGTAATGACACCACTTTCACTACGGTTATCGGATGGGGGTGCAAGACCCACCGTTTCGAAGCTATGAAACAGGGCTACAACAATGTAGAAGGTCACTCAATCCAGTTCCTGGCCCAACTAGGTCAAAAATGCCAAACACTAAACCAGAATCACCAAAACAGGTTTGCAAAACACAGAAAACTGTAATCGGTATATCTCAGTCCATACAAGTCCAAATGTCGAAATTCCAAAGGCATAAGTTAGCTAAGACATCCAGCTACATTTCATCAGAAGACACCAACTTCAAAATCCAAACCAATTCCAGTCAAAATGGCCAAATACAAACGCAGTTTTCGCATTCTGTCCAAAGCAGAACAGCTACAGTAATTTCGTCATAACTCACTCTAAACTAATCCAAATGCCCTGAAATTTTACAGACACCTCAAACACATCAATACCTACAACTTTCATGTTTTGAGCAAAGTCAAATTCAGCCTCTAACCCTATGATCCAAAACCGGACAGAATTAGGGGTTTATGAACCCTAACTTTTCAATTTTCACACCAAATCCAAAATTGGTTGCATTTAACCACAATTCACACTCACTAGAGTCATTTCCAACCATTACAATTCATCATACAAGCCCCCAATATCAAGATCATATTAAACCAGAAAAATTCCCAATAAAATAAAAATTTCACCAAAACAAGCCAAATCAAGAGATAAATCACATTTTCAAACACTCAAGCCACTTCTAAGCATCATATAACCATTATTAGAGGTAGTAGGGTGTTCAAGCAACACTTACAAAGAAATCAAGAGAGAGAGGGATTGTGGACACCTTAGCTTCTCCAAAAAAATCTCACCAAATCACTTACTAGCACCAACTAGAGGGAATTTATGGAGTAGAAACTAGTTTAAGTAATTTTCTTGGAAGATTTGAGCTATATGGAGACTAGAATGTGGAAGAGTTTTCCTTCTTTTGAGCTTCAAGGTGGCCGGCCAAGAGGGAAGGGAGAAGAGTGAAATTTTTGTAATTTTTGAGATATTTAACTCAAGTGGTAAAAGTCAAAAAAAATTGTCAAAAGGTGAATAGTGTTTCTTAAGTCACAACCAACCATATTGTGACACTTGTCACACTCATTAATGCATTCTTATCTTTCTTTTTCCCTCTCACATCAATCACTTCACACATTCTACTTATCTCTTAACACCCGATAAATTTCACACAGTATCCGAAACTTAACCTTATTGGCCGAATTTTTCCGAACTTTTCGCACTAGTGGGTCCCACGTCCACTATTTACTCTTAATTTTCTAAAATTTCTCCAATGCTAGGAAAATCATCTTAAAACTATAATTGCTCATAAAATTCACTAAGAAAATATTTCTAAACCAGAAAATGCAGAAAACATGCAATTAAGGGGAAATAAACCCTAGAAAAAATAATTAGGGTTTTACGGGTTCTCACAAATTGAGTATGATAGGAGAGTTAAATTTCTTCCTTGGGCTCCAAGTGGTTCAAACCTGAGAAGAAACATTCATTAATTAGGCCAAATACACCAAGGAGCTGTTTAAAAGATTTGGAATGGAAAATTCAAAGCAAGTTGGAATACCTATGTGCACATCTACCAAACTTGACAAGGATGAAAAAGATACAAAGGTTGATGAAAAGAAGTATAGAGGTATGATCAGTAGCTTGCTTTACTTAATTGCCAGTAGACCTGATATCATGTTTGCTTGTGCTTGTGTGCTCGTTTTCAGTTTTGTCCAAAAAAATCTCACTTGAATGCGGTAAAAAGAATTCTTAGATATCTCAAAAGAACTTTGAATTTTGGCCTATGGTATCTTAAGTGTCATGAATTTCCTTTATGTCAATTCTCAGATGCTGATTTTAGTGGTTGTAGAATAGATAGAAAAAGTACAACGGGTATATGTAGGTTTCTTAGAAACTGCTTAGTATCTTGGTTTAGTAAGAAACAAAACGCCATTTCCTTGTCTACAACCGAAGCAGAATATGTTGCCACCGGTGCTTAGTGTGCTCAATTATTGTGGATGAAAACACATTGAACGATTTTGGATTGATGTATGACTGTGTGCCTATGTATTGTGATAACGCCAGTGCCATAAATTTGATAAAAAATCCCATCCAACATTCTAGGACAAAGCACATAGATATAAAGCATCATTTCATTCGCAATCTTGTCCATAAGGGTGAAATTTGTATTCAATATGTCTGTTCAAAAGATCAAATTGCTGATATTCTCACAAAAGCCTTACCACTAGATCAATTTGTGTTTTTGAGAACAAAATTGGGCATTTCTGAAAAAATACTCTAAAAAATTCTGTGATCACTCTTTATCGAACATCCGATGTGTTAGAACGGACATTCGACAGTGTTCTTGATCATTTTTTCCAGAAAGTTCTGGTTTGGACGGATATGTCAGACGTTCAACTTCGTTCAGCCGTCCGACACTAAAAAATTGCGTCCTATAAGGATGTCCTCTACGTCATTTAGTTCATTTTTACCCTTTGTTTCGGACGCAACTCTTCATATTCTCTCACTTCCAAAATTCAAATTCATCTCTCTTCGAATCAAGTTCTAAAAAATTACTCTGACCGACACCATTACATTCCTATTACGTGTTTATTGACCATCATAACTTCTCCCAACTGCCAACTGCACTATAAATCCCAATTCTCACCCGAAACTTTAGCCACTCAAATTCACTTTCTGTGGACGGTTCAAGCATCCATTATAGTTCATACTGCACTTTTCATCTTTTGATACTTATTTGCATTAAACTCCACAACAAAAAATACACTGCATTGCAATCATGGTGAGAATTAGAGGAGGGTCTGTGAGTGTCGGACGCACCTTCAAGCTTAGTGATGAAGAGGATGAAGACGTTCAAGTTGTCGAACCTTTCACCAAATCACCCAAAAAGGGATCTGGAACTCATGGTGGAAAAACGAAGCAGTCTACAAAGAAGAAGCAGACTGCCCGAACTAGAGAACCATCTGTTGAACAGATGGAGGAGCATCAAACTGAAGAGCATCCAGTCAGCAGCAATGAAGAAGAACTGGAGCAGCCCACCAATGCAGATGCATTCGTCACAAAATCACCCAGGAAGGGAAAAAGGACAGCCAAAAGGAAGAGGATGACTCAATCTAAGGAAAAGCAAGCCGCAGATCCTTCTGGGGAACAGCAGGCTGGAGAGAAAACTGCTGAGCCATCTACCAGGAAGTCACAAAGGACAAGGTCTGGTGTCCAGAATACTGTGCCAACTGCTCAATGCAGTGAAAAGAAAAAGCGTCATGCCAATGAGCAACCTGAGGATCAAACTGCAGAGGAACCTACTCCCTTGCCCAAGTTCATTGATGATGATGTCAGGGAGAGGTTCGAATGGATCTCGCAGAAAGGTTTCATCACTCAGAGGACCATCATAGCTTACGAATTCCGTAAGCTTGACCTTGAATCTGTTCTCAACCTTTTTGAATTTCAAAAATGGACCCATCTTCTGACTATTCCAAACACATACTATCCTGACATGTTTCATCAATTCTTTGCCAATTTTAAAAAGGGTAGATCACATACTGATCTAATATCACGTGTCAATGCTGTTAACATAGAATTGAATCCTGACATTGTCAACACTGTTTGGAAACCAAAATCAAAGATGGTTTTAAAGGAAAAATTACAAATTTCTTTTAATATGAAGAATTTTCCTCTGCATACCATCATTTTCATGTTGTAAAATTAATGACCTATTTCAAACTCATTTTAATACTCCTATTGAGGCAAGATTGGATGATCTAAGTCCTCAAAACTTGATTATTTTTTTCATAATTTCGAATCTGTTGGTGTCTACTGATGGTCATAGGACTGATGCCAACAAAATGGAACTTTATCTATTTTACTACTTTCTTGAAAAAATTAGAATTGATTTTGGATTTGTCATGTGCAAATTTTTGCTCAAAATCAGCACTGATAGTCGTAGGAAACTTTCCTATAGAAAATTTTTGACTCCTATCTTTGCTCACTTTGAAATTCCATTCACTGGAAAATCACCAAAAGAAAGTGCATCAACTATTTTTTCCAAGACTTATTTTGAAAGGAAAAATCTGAAATTTTTTGAGGGTTATTAGTGCTACAAAGAAACTGTTTCGGAGTTTAGGAGAAAGAATTTTCATGAAACTCCTGTCACCCCTAAGACTCATCGAGATCAGTCCATGTATTTATCACCCTTTACTATCCATCCTAGAAAGTCAGCCACTGAGTTCTCTTCATCCAACTCTGAGATCATTTCTTTGCTTTAAGGACCTCAAATAACAAATCCTACTCCTTGAAGATGGTCTGATAATGACCATATCATCCGAACAACAAGCTACCTTCATTGACACAAGGAATTTGCTTGTGCCTCCCATTTCTCAAGAAAATGAAAATGCACATCGAAAGGAGGCGAGAACTGAGCCAATTACTGAAACTACTCCAAAATACCGTGCCTCCAGTTCTCAGCTACAGGACAAAGGAAAAGCTCCAGCAACTGAAGAAGAAACTGATGATGATGATGATGAGTACACTGAAGAGGAAAAAGATCCTGCTCAGTTTCGCCTAGCAAGAAGAAGACCTAGATCGGCCAAAATCACCATTTAGGCACTTCTAGGCAAATGCACTTCATGATTAGGATGGTAGTTCATAATAGGTTTTTGGCATCTTCTGCATTTTAAACATTTCGTATGTTCTGTACTAAGGATTCTATTTTCCTGCCTCTGCTGGTCTTTAAAAACTATTTGGTTATCTTTTGTGGTTTGAATTAATGTTATTTTTATGGATTATCCCTTTGTTCTAGATTTTCCCTTTGTCATGGATTATCCTTTCTGCCTAACTCTGTTTGGCCTCTAATTTCTGATATTGACTGCTGTTGACAATTGCTGGTTGCTGCCTCTAATATGGACTACTGTGTTTTGGTTTCTAGTTTTTTGCTGATAATGGTTGATAATTGTTGATTGTGTTGCTGATTGATTACTGGCCTCTGGTTGATCTAATGATAACAAAAAGGGGGAGAAATAGATACTGGTCTCTAATGAGGTCAAGTGTAATAAAGGGAAGTCACTCTAAGGGGGAGTATTCACACGTAAGAGGATATCATTCTGAGGGGGAGTATTCACTCTTTGATGCATTAAGTAAGGAGGAGTTGTGCCTAAGTTATTTTCTTCCATCCATTGTTTTGTCATCATCAAAAAGGGGGAGATTGTTTATTTCAGTTCGTAACTTTTGATAATTACAAAATAAATGGATGTTACTAATGTTCTCTAAATAGACCTTTTCAGAAATGGAGCAAAACAGGGTCAAAGATTAAGCACAAAGGATGCTAAAACTACTGTCAGACGCACAAGAAGACTGGATCGGACGTCCAACAATCTTTGCGCAACTTCAGACGCATGAAAAACTTCACCCTCGAACGTCCGAAGATATTGAGTCATTCCTTCTAAGCTCACTGACCTCGATCGGACACACACTATCAGAGCACCGGTCGTCCGACCAACGTTACGACACTTTGGACGCAAAACTTTGGAAGCACCAGACATCCAAAAAGAATTGAAGAAGAATTATCAGTTTCATCCCCTACCCTTGGATGCATACATTGAAGGTACCGGACGTCCGAAATAATTCAAGAAAAATTCTTGAACTCACTTCCTACAATTGGACACAAGAAAGTGGTCTACCGGACATCTGACACTACCAGCGGCTAGTTGATTGTTCAGTTGCCTTCTGTCCGTTGGAAACATTAATTGAGGAACTTTTTGGTCCCATATAAATAGGACAAAGTCAACCACTTCCAAGCAACTTTACACATTGAGACTACATCAGATTAAGAGTGATTTTGGTGGTAAAATACTCTTCAAAAAGGATTTGTACTCTTAGTTGTGTAATTTTCGATAAGCTTTTCTAGTGTGATTCAATTACTTCAATAGTATAGCTTTGTGAGGGTTATCCAACTGATAGTAAAACTTCCTTACTTGACCAAGTGTAGCTTGGGACAAAGAGGAAGTGATCCTTCTATCGTACACAAGAGATTCGTTGTAAGTTGATCAACTTGAAGAAGCTTGCTCTATAAAGTGATATTCAAACTCTAGAGGAGTTTGATATTTGATTTGATACTCTATCTCTTTTACTTACTGTCTTGATTTATTAATTGCTCATTTCTTCTACTCACAAGCACTTGTGCTTTCTCATCAATTGCTCCAATGTGTGGTCTTTTTGAAAAAGAGGGCAAGTACTCAAAAAGGTGACTCATAGTTTGGCCAGTTTTTGAAACTATCTAATTCACCCCCTTCTTAGGTTGTTTTCGATCCTTATAGCTTAGGACAAAAAAGGAATAGGTGAGAAAAAGGAATGAAGATATTTGTCCCAAAATTATGAAAAAACTGGAAAATGCTAAGGATGATGCCAAATCAAACATTGCAAGATGGGCTAATGATGACAGATTCGAGGTCTCAAAAATGTATGGGGGCATTTTTGTAGTTGATATGAAGAGAAGGACATGCACATGCAGGTGGTGGGAACTTATTGGTATACCCTATTCATATGTTCGATGTTGTGTTTCATTGCAGCCAAATGAGCCAGAGAGCCTTGTGAATCCTTGTTATTCTAGAGATGCATATTTGAAGGCCTATAAGCCAGCTATTGGTCCAATTAATGGAAGAGAAGAAATACCTAATTCTATATAGGGTATGTTTAAATCTGATTCTTGCATTTCATATTTTATTAAACTACTATGCTTGTACTTATATTTTTAGCAGAATCTACTTTCAATGGAGATAATAGTAGCCCTCAAAATATATCGCAACCCCAAAGTCTAATTCAGGTATACACAAATGAATATTTTGTAATGTTTATGTTTCATTGGATGTTTACTAACTATTTGAAAAGTTTGTTCAGCAGTCAACATCTAAGCTGATGAGATGGCTGAAACAATTCATGTGCAATTCTCTACTCCAGAATTAGGCTCAAGAAAAATCCTTAGAACTGGGTGCTACTCTTTTTTTTGTCATGTTTCAAGTCAAACCAAAAAACTTGCCCCTGCATGCAAGCTCAACCTTGGAGGTCCAGGACGGCTATTGTAGTGTCTTCAGGAAAAGGCAAAAGGAGAAAAGAAATTGTATGTTTTTGGCATTAAAAACTCTATCTAATATTGAACTATCAACTATTACTGTTGCTGGTTCTCACTTCATATGTATTTGCAAGCGCATAGGCTGTTGAGTGAGCCAGATAACTTCACGAATAGTACTTAAGAAAGTTGAAGACAGTCACTTAGCTGCTGCTAAATGTGAAAAAATCTGTTTTGGAGCTAAAATAGTTATGATGCCAATCATATTTTTGCTACTGTAGTTAGTTTTGGGTGACTTGGTGTCATAAAGTTGAATCTCCTTGTCATTTTTTGTTAGTACATGTAATAGTTTACTAGCAAGACTAGTGGTCACTTAGTTTTTGATGATATGACATGATCACTTAGTTTTGGATGATATAACATGGATAGACATACCTTGCTGGTTGTCTTCTAAATGGCTTTTATGTAACTCTGACTATGCTATTCGAATGCAACTACAATCATTCTATATTTGGTGAATATGTTAGCTATTTTGTTGAATTGGTGCCAACTAGAAGTGTCCATAAATAGGCAAAATTCCATCGAATTTTTGGGAGACCTTTTACAAGTTTTGTTTGGTGAATGTGTTAGCTATTTTACTGAATTAGTGCCAAGTGAAAATGTCCATAAATAGGCAAAATTTTGTCAATGTTTTGGTAGAACAAATGCAAGTTTATAGCGACCAAAACAATGACCAAACAAATATCAAACCAAAAAACTCGTGAACTTGGTTGCTCATCTTTCATATTCAACATTCAAGTTTACAATGAGACACCTTTTTCCTCAAAACTTTTACAAATCCAAAACATATTAGTAGCCGATATCCAAAAAATCCAGAAAATGTCCAAATCTAGTGCAGCATCTTCAGGTCCAACACACCTTGCTTCTATCTTCCATTGCAAACAAGCACACCAGCAATTAAAATGCAGCAACACAAACAAACACATGCCAATATCAATAGTTTCTCTTTTGTTCTCAATTTCCTGATCTTAATCTTCAATGTTACATTTTCTCCCTCGACACTTCTAAGGTCCCTTAACAATGAAGCCATTACATTCTTCATCTTCTGAGATATAGGTGGATCATAGCACAAAAAATATACAAGCTCAACGTTTTGCATTCACAATTTATTCATAGTTTACTTCTTGGAAATTCGTTAAATTTTCATAATTGAAATATGTACGAGAAAATATTACCCCATATTTTTTGTAGCCAAGAAATCTTCTTGAAGGATTTGACTCTGTCCATGAGGTTACTATTTAACACTCTTCAAGATAGTGGTAACACGCAATTAAATCTCCGTTGCAGTATTCGTCTTTTCCTTGGTGAATCTCTTCTCTTGTTTCAAATTGATTTGAACCCATATTACTTGAAACACTAGCTGAGCTTGATGTTGCTTTGGCCCAATTTCTCCTTAGATGCATTTGCAATGATTCTATATGTGACGACCCCACTTCTCCCAAGGGCGAACCCAAGGGTATCGGCGGGCCGCCTGCCTATCTCGCGCCAGGACTCAAAACTTAAAGTTCGAAAGAGCACTAAATACAATATATACAATCCAAAAGTTATATTTACATCTTCAAAAGTATCGAGTCAAACCACTCTAATATACTACAACCACAACCAGCAGAAGATAGACCCTAAGAAGGGTCCTTATACAAACCACCAAAACAAAAAAAACAAACATCCTAACCGTTCAACTATTACAAGCCAATCTAACTATACTAGTATATGAGCCAAAAGTCCCCGCGTCGGCCCCTGCTAAGGAAAACAAAAGGAATGGGGTAAGTTATATGCTTAGTAAGTAAACAGGGGTAAAAGCGTAAATTTTCACGTAGCAACCATCACACAATAAGAGTAAAGCAAAAGCAGAAAAGTAACATCACATAATAAGGATACAGGTGGCTCCAAAGCCAATTCATATGCCATGCGTGATCTCCTGCCGACACTCCGTCGACCACACTCAATGGTCCGTAGAACTTCACTTGTACACCCACCGACACCTTATCACCCTCACTGGCCAGTCACCTCACAAACTTGCCCGGGCGAACGAAATCACAAACTTGAGCTTGAGTCACAAGCTCGGGTCGCAAACTTGGTCACCTTCTCGGTGAACCGGATTCACAAAATTGGTTCATAACATGAACCTACAAACTTGGTGACCTCAGACTAAGTTGGACTGATTTCGACCAAGCCCTAACCGGCTCGAATAGTCCAAACAGGTCTTAGATCGGGCCCACGAACTCACAAACTTCATAAAATTCACAAACTTTACTCGAAAGTCGCCCCGAGCCACAAGCTCAAGGGCTTTAGTTCCAAAAGGTTCATATACATATGCCAAGTACAATTATACGTTCAGATTAGGGTTTAGGTCGAGTGCGATAAAGTACACCCTCGCCTAAGTACCCTTTTCACATATCTCAAACACATAGCAAAGAAAACACACCAAACTGGCCTGAATACTTACTCAGAAACTGAAATAGCAAAAGTACGAGGTCGGATCGAAATGAACAGCTAGTAGTGGGTTCCACCAGTTCCGCCCAACTCACCACCGTCTGAAATAGAAGATTGTGTCACATAATATCACAAACGGCTACTATCGTGCTTAAAACAAGCAAAACGGCAAAACGACACGCGCGCACGTAAATATGACGAACGGAAACGGAAACAGCCATTAGCGGAAACGGCAGATTTGACACTTATTTCTAGTTTACTCATAAGTTGAGCTACGAATATCGGATTAAGGCGTATGGGACGCCATATCGAAGCTTAAAGGATGAACAACAATTGTTATGAAGACATCCAGAACTGAAACTGGAGGCTTCAGTCCCAAATGAACCAAACACAATCACTTACGAAATCTGGCCAATGCACAAATGGTCAGTTTTGAGTGCAAACTGTTTTCTATGCTACACATGGTCAAAAAAGCTGAAAATTGGCAGTTAGATAGTTCATTCCAAATGAAACAACTTTCATGAAGGTCGGCAATCCAAATTCGGAACGAAAATTGGTCATCAGGGCCAAAACAGATCTGACCAGGAAATGGTCATTTTCACGGGCAAGCCTTGTTTGCTCGGCTATATTTCAGGTTTTATAAATCCGATTCATGAAATTCCAAGGGATTTAGAAAGCTCTGATATAAGGCTATAAGTTTGGTGTTTTGGTCGCAAGCCCAAACAGCTTGTAACCCAGTCAAATGTGAAGCCAAAGTTCCAGTCATAAACTTTCCAAAAACGTAACAGAATTTGATGGTCAAAACAGGTCTGAGTATTTCGTTTATAGCTCAGGATATACTAATCCGTTTAATCTGAAAATTTACAGGAATATCCAGGACTTAAGGGGCTACAATGTTGAAGAAGGAAACTTTGTCCAATTTTGAATGTAACAAGGTCAAAAATGCAAGACACTATACCAGAATCGCAAAACAGGATCACAAACCGTATTTGACCTCAATATGCGGTAATGGCGCCAAATTCACTACGGTTATCGGATGGGGGTGTAAGACCCACCATTTCGAAGCTAAGAAACAGGGCTACAACAATGTAGAAGGCCACTCAGTCCAAATCCTAGCACAACTAGGTCAAATATGCAAAATACGAAACCAGAATTACCAAAACAGGTTTGCAAATCACAAAATGCTGTAATGAGTCCAACTCAGTCTATACAAGTCCAAATGCATTGATTCCAAAGGCATATGGTAGGTAAGACATTCCTCTATATTTCATCAGAAGACACCAACATCTAAAACCAAAGCAATTCCAGTCAAAATGGCCAATTACAAGTGCAGTTTTCGCATTCTGATCAACCCAGAATAGCAACAGTAAAATCGACATATCTCACTCTACACTAATCCAAATGACCTGAAATTTTACAGGCACCTCAAACACATCAATACCTACAACTTTAATGTTTTAAGCAAAGTCCAATTCGGCCTCTAACCCTATGATCCAAAATCGGACAGAATTAGGGGTTTTGAAACCCTAACATTTCACATTTCAATCCAAATCCAAAATTGGTTGCAATTATCAACAATTCACATCCACTAGAGTCATAACCCCTCATTATCAACCATCATAAACAACTACAACACCATGATCACAATAAACCAGAAAATTCCTCAAAAAAATAAAAACTTCACTAAATCACTTCAAATCAAGAAATAAATCACAAAAGGCTTCACTATCGCTACCATTAGGCACAATTTAAGCATCATTAGGTGTAAGGGAATAGTCAATCATCACTTACCTAAGAAACAAGAGAAGAGGAGTTGTAGACCACCTTAGCTCTTCCAAAAACTTCACCAAACTCACCACCAACACCAAATGGAAAAGTTGTATGGAATGGAAACTAGTTTATGTGATTGATTTGGATGATTTGAGCTAGAGGAAAGCTTGAAGATTGAAGAAGTTTTCTTCCTTCTTGGCAAGAGAGAGGGCCGGCCACAAGGTGAAAGAAAATGGTGATTTTTTTGTGAAATTTTAGATATTTAACCAATTTTGGTCAAAGGTCAAAAAAGGTGAATAGTGTTCTTAAGTCAAAACCAATCACCAAGTGACACGTGGCGGCACTTCATAAATGCACTCCTATCCTTTCTTTTCTCTCTCACATCAATCATTTCACACACTCTACTTATCTCTTAACACTCGATAAATTTTACACAGTGTCCGGAATTTAACCTAATTGGCCGAATTTTTTCGAACTTTTCACACTAGTGGGTCCCACGTCCAATATATATTCTTAATTTTCTAAAAATTCTCCAATACTAGAAAAATCATCTAAAAACTATAATTACTCATAAAATTCACCAGGAAAATATTCCTAAGCCCGAAAATACAGAAAACCTGCCATTAAAGGGTTTAACCCTAGGAAAATTTATTAGGGTTTTACGGGTTCTCACACTCTCTCCCACTTAGGACAATTTCGTCTTCGAAATTAATTCGTTGGCCAAAGCGTACCTTCAAAACCTGCCGAAGGGTCAATTGCCTCCGGTTGACCCATTGCATACACTCTTGCTGGCCCTTTAGGTCGATTGTCCCCTGCATTTGACGACTTAGTTGTGGTCCCTTCAGTCGGTGACTTAAATCCTTCCTTTTTCATCTTAGGACACCGGGCAATCAGGTGTTCGGTGCTACCACATTTGAAGCATTTGCGTACCGAACTATTCTTCCAGCAATTTTCATCGGTGTGATTGCCCCCACAGAAACCACAGGTTGACTTGGCGGCTGTACTTGCCCCTCCACACTGGACACTCCTCGGCCCCTCTTGCACTACCTGACCCCGCACAAAGTTATTCGGGGTCCCTGCAGGTCGTGGACTATCCGTACCTTTATTTATCTTGGCAGGTGGCTCGTTTCGCGAGCTTTGTCCGACCATGGAATCATTCGAGCTAGGTTGCCTCCTTTTCCAATCGTGGAAGGCTTTAACCTGTCCTCTGGCAGTCTCAATCCGCTGTGCTTTTTCTAGCGCTTGGCTAAACGTGTTCAACTGAGCAGCTGCTAGCGATTCCCGGATTTCCACATTTAAACCTTGAACGAATCGACGGATTCGTTTCTGCTCCGTTAACACCAGCTCTGGGGCAAAGCGAGAAAGTTTAGTGAACTGAGTTTCGTACTCCGCCACGCTAGATGCACCTTGACGCAGGCGGATAAAATCATCTTCCCGTTTCTCTTGCACGATGGGCGGCAAATACTTCTTATTAAATTCTCGGGTAAAATTGATCTAGGTCCAGGGGGTTTGTTCGCGCTCCCACTTAGTTTTAATCACGTTCCACCAGGCTCGAGCGGCTCCTTCAAACTGGAACACAGCAAAAGATATCTGCCGCTCCTCCGAATACCAAAGTGCGGCAAATATATCGAGCATACGGTCCATCCAGGTTTCTGCTAAATCAGGATTAGGTCCTCCTATGAACTTAGGAGGTGCAAACTTTTGGAACCGTTCTAAGGCACGGTCCTCACCCTCATGATTATGTCCCGGATTATGTCCAGGGTTTCCAACAGCATCCCCGTGGCCCTGAACCTGTTGGTCAATCATACGCTCCATCAAGTCAGCCATTCGCTGGATGGCTGTAGCTACTTGGTCTGGCTCTTGTTCATGTTCCATTTCAGGGCCTCGTCCTCGCCCTCTACCTCCACCTCGAGTACCGGAGGCCATCTAGTGTACAAGTCTATAATTCGGAACAATACGTATGCTTATTATCCAGACCATGAGCAAAAGAAGAGTCACAAAACTTACGCACAAAAGGCACACAAAAGATAAGTTCAAAATTCTATTCAAATATATACACGTATTTACAAAATCACTCCAAAAGATTTACACATTACCCGACCTCCAGTCGGTACAAAACCCAATATACACGAGCACTCCGGCTCCAAAATCTAGTTAGTCGGCCAAGTAACAAAAGGAATTAGCCGAATTAGTTCTAACAAAAGTCATACACTAGCTAAACAAAAGTACAAAAGCGACCCTAATCGCCTCCCCTAGGGCCCAGGTTCCCAACGGAACCTAACGTGTCCACCTCGTCCATCCTCTCTGGACCGGTGGCCCGTGGCGGTGCCTCTGCGACTAGATCTAGTAGGAGCTTGCAGTTGACCGACATACTCCGAGCCCTATCCCTCAGCTGCCTCTTCATAGCAAAGAGGTGCTGGTGTGTGTCCTGAAGCTGACGGTGCAAAGCATCCGTCCTCTCCCTCTCCTCTCGGAGACCCCGCTCCAAGTATCCCATGCGTCTCGCCTGCTCACGGCCAACCGCTCTAGCCTCGTCGAGCTGCACCCTCAGAGTCTCGACCGTCCTGTCGAGGTAATAACGCTCGTCATCCAATGCTATGACTACCTCGTCGGGATAGCCATACGTATACCAACACGCGCAGGGGCGGCGCGACACCTGGCCGAAGGGGGAATACAAAGTGTAAGGCTCTCCCAGCCTCTGCCTATAACGGATCGCCCGCTTACGCAGCGCTCGATCCCCTGGGCCCCTCCTACTCGGAGGTCTCGGTCCCACACCACTGGGTCCCGCATCACTCGAACTGCCCGGATACATACCTACAAAACATTAAGTCGTCAGTCAACCAGCATTTCAGCTTAAAAGATATCATTCAACTTAAAATGGTCAAATATGCCTAGTGTCTATCGCGTATGTCCCACTTGCCCAAGTCCTCTAACGTAGGCGCTCTGATACCAACTGTGACGACCCCACTTCTCCCAAGGGCGAACCCAAGGGTATCGGCGGGCCGCCTGCCTAGCTCGCGCCAGGACTCAAAACTTAAATTTCGAAAGAGCACTAAATACAATATATACAATCCAAAAGTTATATTTACATCTTCAAAAGTATCGAGTCAAACCACTCTAATATACTACAACCACAACCAGCAGAAGATAGACCCTAAGAAGGGTCCTTATACAAACCACCAAAACAAAAAAAAACAAACATCCTAACCGTTCAACTATTACAAGCCAATCTAACTATACTAGTATACGAGCCAAAAGTCCCCGCGTCGGCCCCTGCTAAGGAAAAAACAAAAGGAATGGGGTAAGCTATATGCTTAGTAAGTAAACAGCGGCAAAAGCGTAAATTTTCACGTAGCAACCATCACACAATAAGAGTAAAGCAAAAGCAGAAAAGTAACATCACATAATAAGGATACAGGTGGCTCCAAAGCCAATTCATATGCCATGCGTGATCTCCTGCCGACATTCCGTCGACCACACTCAATGGTCCGTAGAACTTCACTTGTACACCCACCGACACCTTATCACCCTCACTGGCCAGTCACCTCACAAACTTGCCCGGGCGAACGAAATCACAAACTTGAGCTTGAGTCACAAGCTTGGGTCACAAACTTGGTCACCTTCTCGGTGAACGGGATTCACAAAATTGGTTCATAACATGAACCTACAAACTTGGTGACCTCAGACTAAGTTGGACTAATTTCGACCAAGCCCTAACCGGCTCGAATAGTCCAAACAGGTCTTAGATCGGGCCCACGAACTCACAAACTTCACAAAATTCACAAACTTTACTCGAAAGTCGCCCCGAGCCACAAGCTCAAGGGTTTTGGTTCCAAAAGGTTCATATAAATATGCCAAGTACAATTATATGTTCAGATTAGGGTTTAGGTCGAGTGCGATAAAGTACACCCTCGCCTAAGTACCCTTTTCACATATCTCAAACACGTAGCAAAGAAAACACACCAAACTGGCCTGAATACTTACTCAGAAACTGAAATAGCAAAAGTACGAGGTCGGATCGAAATGAACAGCTAGTAGTGGGTCCCACCAGTTCCGCCCAACTCACCACCGTCTGAAATAGAAGATTGTGTCACATAATATCGCAAACGGCTACTATCGTGCTTAAAACAAGCAAAACGGCAAAACGACACGCGCGCACGTAAATATGACGAACGGAAACTGCAGATTTGACACTTATTTCTAGTTTACTCATAAGTTGAGCTACGAATATCGGATTAAGGCGTATGAGACGTCATATCGAAGCTTAAAGGATGAACAACAACTGTTATGAAGACATCCAGAACTAAAACTGGAGGCTTCAGTCCCAAATGAACCAAATACAATCACTTACGAAATCTGGCCAATGCACAAATGGTCAGTTTTGAGTGCAAACTGTTTTCTATGTTACACATGGTCAAAAGAGCTGAAAATTGGCAGTTAGATAGTCCATTCCAAATGGAACAACTTTCATGAAGGTCGGTAATTTAAATTCGGAACGGAAATTGGTCATCAGGACCAAAACAGATCTGACCAGGAAATGGTCATTTTCACGGGCAAGCCTTGTTTGCTCGGCTATATTTCAGATTTTATAAATCCGATTCATGAATTCCAAGGGCGTTAGAAAGCTCTGATATAAGGCTATAAGTTTGGTGTTTTGGTCGCAAGCCCAAACAGCTTGTAACCCAGTCAAATGTGAAGCCAAAGTTCCAGTCATAAACTTTCAAAAAACGTAACAGAATTTGATGGTCAAAACAGGTCTGAGTATTTCGTTTATAGCTCAGGATATACTAATCCGTTTAACCTGAAAATTTACAGGAATATCCAAGATTTAAGGGGCTACAATGTTGAAGAAGGAAACTTTGTCCAATTTTGAATGTAACAAGGTCAAAAATGCAAGACACTATACCAGAATCGCAAAACAGGATCACAAACCGTATTTGACCTCAATATGCGGTAATGGCGCCAAATTCACTACGGTTATCGGATGGGGGTGTAAGACCCACCGTTTCGAAGCTAAGAAACAGGGCTACAACAATGTAGAAGGCTACTCAGTCCAAATCCTAGCACAACTAGGTCAAATATGCAAAATACGAAACCAGAATTACCAAAACAGGTTTGCAAATCACAAAATGCTGTAATGAGTCCAACTCAGTCTATACAAGTCCAAATGCATTGATTCCAAAGGCATATGGTAGGTAAGACATTCCTCTATATTTCATCAGAAGACACCAACATCTAAAACCAAAGCAATTCCAGTCAAAATGGCCAATTACAAGTGCAGTTTTCGCATTCTGATCAACCTAGAACAGTAACAGTAAAAACGACATATCTCACTCTACACTAATCCAAATGACCTGAAATTTTACAGGCACCTCAAACACATCAATACCTACAACTTTCATGTTTTAAACAAAGTCCAATTCGGCCTCTAACCCTATGATCCAAAACCAGACAGAATTAGGGGTTTTGAAACCCTAACATTTCACATTTCAATCCAAATCCAAAATTGGTTGCAATTATCAACAATTCACATCCACTAGAGTCATAACCCCTCATTATCAACCATCATAAACAACCACAACACCATGATCACAATAAACCAGAAAATTCCTCAAAAAAAATAAAAACTTCACTAAATCACTTCAAATCAAGAAATAAATCACAAAAGGCTTCACTATCACTACCATTAGGCACAATTTAAGCATCATTAGGTGTAAGGGACTAGTCAATCATCACTTACCTAAGAAACAAGAGAAGAGGAGTTGTAGACCACCTTAGCTCTTCCAAAAACTTCACCAAACTCACCACCAACACCAAATGGAAAAGTTGTATGGAATGGAAACTAGTTTATGTGATTGATTTGGATGATTTGAGCTAGAGGAAAGCTTGAAGATTGAAGAAGTTTTCTTCCTTCTTGGCAAGAGAGAGGGCCGGCCACAAGGTGAAAGAAAATGGTGATTTTTTTGTGAAATTTTAGATATTTAACCAATTTTGGTCAAAGGTCAAAAAAGGTGAATAGTGTTCTTAATTCAAAACCAATCACCAAGTGACACGTGGCACTTCATAAATGCACTCCTATCCTTTCTTTTCTCTCTCACATCAATCATTTCACACACTCTATTTATCTCTTAGCACCCGATAAATTTTACACAGTATCCGGAATTTAACCTAATTGGCCGAATTTTTTCGAACTTTTCGCACTAATGGGTCCCACGTCCAATATATATTCTTAATTTTCTAAAAATTCTCCAATACTAGAAAAATCATCTAAAAACTATAATTACTCATAAAATTCACCTGGAAAATATTCCTAACCCCGAAAATGCAGAAAACCTGCCATTAAAGGGTTTAACCCTAGGAAAATTTATTAGGGTTTTACGGGTTCTCACACTCTCTCCCACTTAGGACAATTTCGTCCTCGAAATTAATTCGTTGGCCAAAGCGTACCTTCAAAACCTGCCGAAGGGTCAATCGCCTCCGGTTGACCCATTGCATACACTCTTGCTGGCCCTTTAGGTCGATTGTCCCCTGCATTTGACGGCTTAGTTGTGGTCCCTTCAGTCGGTGACTTAAATCCTTCCTTTTTCATCTTAGGACACCGGGCAATCAGGTGTTCGGTGCTACCACATTTGAAGCATTTGCGTACCGAACTATTCTTCCAGCAATTTTCATCGGTGTGATTGCCCCCACAGAAACCATAGGTTGACTTGGCGGCTGTACTTGCCCCTCCACGCTGGACACTCCTCGGCCCCTCTTGCGCTACCTGACCCCGCACAAAGTTATTCGGGGTCCCTGCAGGTCGTGGACTATCCGTACCTTTATTTATCTTGGCAGGTGGCTCGTTTCGCGAGCTTTGTCCGACCATAGAATCATTCGAGTTAGGTTGCCTCCTTTTCCGATCGTGGAAGGCTTTAACCTGTCCTCTGGCAGTCTCAATCTGCTGTGCTTTTTCTAGCGCTTGGCTAAACGTGTTCAACTGAGCAGCTGCTAGCGATTCCTGGATTTCCACATTTAAACCATGAACGAATCGACGGATTCGTTTCTGCTCCGTTAACACCAGCTCTGGGGCAAAGCGAGAAAGTTTAGTGAACTGAGTTTCGTACTCCGCCACGCTAGATGCACCTTGACGCAGGCGGATAAAATCATCTTTCCGTTTCTCTTGCACGATGGGCGGCAAATACTTCTTAATAAATTCTCGGATAAAATTGATCTAGGTCCAGGGGGTTTGTTCGCGCTCCCACTTAGTTTTAATCACGTTCCACCAGGCTCGAGCGGCTCCTTCAAGCTGGAACACAGCAAAAGATATCTGTCGCTCCTCCGAATACCTAAGTGCGGCAAATATATCGAGCATACGGTCCATCCAGGTTTCTGCTAAATCAGGATTAGGTCGTCCTATGAACTTAAGAGGTGCAAACTTTTGGAACCGTTCTAAGGCACGGTCCTCACCCTCATGATTATGTCCCGGATTATGTCCAGGGTTTCCAACAGCATCCCCGTGGCCCTAAGCCTGTTGGTCAATCATACGCTCCATCAAGTCAGTCATTCGCTGGATGGCTGTAGCTACTTGGTCTGGCTCTTGTTCATGTTCCATTTCAGGGCCTCGTCCTCGCCCTCTACCTCCACCTCGAGTACCGGAGGCCATCTAGTGTACAAGTCTATAATTCGGAACAATACGTATGCTTATTATCCAGACCATGAGCAAAAGAAGAGTCACAAAACTTACGCACAAAAGGCACACAAAAGATAAGTTCAAAATTCTATTCAAATATATACACGTATTTACAAAATCACTCCAAAAGATTTACACATTACCCGACCTCATGTCTGTACAAAACCCAATATACACGAGCACTCCGGCTCCAAAATCTAGTTAGTCGGCCAAGTAACAAAAGGAATTAGCCGAATTAGTTCTAACAAAAGTCATACACTAGCTAAACAAAAGTACAAAAGCGACCCTAATCGCCTCCCCTAGGGCCCAGGTTCCCAACGGAACCTAACGTGTCCACCTCGTCCATCCTCTCTGGACCGGTGGCCCGTGGCGGTGCCTCTGCGGCTAGATCTAGTAGGAGCTTGCAGTCGACCGACATACTCCGAGCCCTATCCCTCAGCTGCCTCTTCATAGCAAAGAGGTGCTGGTGTGTGTCCTGAAGCTGACGGTGCAAAGCATCCGTCCTCTCCCTCTCCTCTCGGAGACCCCGCTCCAAGTATCCCATGCGCCTCGCCTGCTCACGGCCAACCGCTCTAGCCTCGTCGAGCTGCACCCTCAGAGTCTCGACCGTCCTGTCGAGGTAATAACGCTCGTCATCCAATGCTATGACTACCTCGTCGGGATAGCCATACGTATACCAACACGCGCAGGGGCGGCGCGACACCTGGCCGAAGGGGGAATACAAAGTGTAAGGCTCTCCCAGCCTCTGCCTATAACGGATTGCCCGCTTACGCAGCGCTCGATCCCCTTGGCCCCTCCTACTCGGAGGTCTCGGTCCCACACCACTGGGTCCCGCATCACTCGAACCGCCCGGATACATACCTACAAAACATTAAGTCGTCAGTCAACCAGCATTTCAGCTTAAAAGATATCATTCAACTTAAAATGGTCAAATATGCCTAGTGTCTATCGCGTATGTCCCACTTGCCCAAGTCCTCTAACGTAGGCGCTCTGATACCAACTGTGACGACCCCACTTCTCCCAAGGGCGAACCCAAGGGTATCGGCGGGCCGCCTGCCTAGCTCGCGCCAGGACTTAAAACTTAAAGTTCGAAAGAGCACTAAATACAATATATACAATCCAAAAGTTATATTTACATCTTCAAAAGTATCGAGTCAAACCACTCTAATATACTACAACCACAACCAGCAGAAGATAGACCCTAAGAAGGGTCCTTATACAAACCACCAAAACAAAAAAAACAAACATCCTAACCGTTCAACTATTACAAGCCAATCTAACTATACTAGTATACGAGCCAAAAGTCCCCGCGTCGGCCCCTACTAAGGAAAACAAAAGGAATGGGGTAAGCTATATGCTTAGTAAGTAAACAGCGGCAAAAGCGTAAATTTTCACGTAGCAACCATCACACAATAAGAGTAAAGCAAAAGCAGAAAAGTAACATCACATAATAAGGATACAGGTGGCTCCAAAGCCAATTCATATGCCATGCGTGATCTCCTGCCGACACTCCGTCGACCACACTCAATGGTCCGTAGAACTTCACTTGTACACCCACCGACACCTTATCACCCTCACTGGCCAGTCACCTCACAAACTTGCCCGGGCGAACGAAATCACAAACTTGAGCTTGAATCACAAGCTTGGGTCACAAACTTGGTCACCTTCTCGGTGAACGGGATTCACAAAATTGGTTCATAACATGAACCTACAAACTTGGTGACCTCAGACTAAGTTGGACTGATTTCGACCAAACCCTAACCGGCTCGAATAGTCTAAACAGGTCTTAGATCGGGTCCACGAACTCACAAACTTCACAAAATTCACAAACTTTACTCGAAAGTCGCCCCGAGCCACAAGCTCAAGGGTTTTGGTTCCAAAAGATTCATATAAATATGCCAAGTACAATTATATGTTCAGATTAGGGTTTAGGTCGAGTGCGATAAAGTACGCCCTCGCCTAAGTACCCTTTTCACATATCTCAAACACATAGCAAAGAAAACACACCAAACTGGCCTGAATACTTACTCAGAAACTGAAATAGCAAAAGTACGAGGTCGAATCGAAATGAACAGCTAGTAGTGGGTCCCACCAGTTCCGCCCAACTCACCACCGTCTGAAATAGAAGATTGTGTCACATAATATCGCAAACGGCTACTATCGTGCTTAAAACAAGCAAAACGGCAAAACGACACGCGCGCACGTAATATATGACGAACGAAAACGGAAACGGCCGTTAGCGGAAACGGCAGATTTGACACTTATTTCTAGTTTACTCATAAGTTGAGCTACGAATATCGGATTAAGGCGTATGAGATGCCATATCGAAGCTTAAAGGATGAACAACAACTGTTATGAAGACATCCAGAACTGAAACTGGAGGCTTCAGTCCCAAATGAACCAAACACAATCACTTACGAAATCTGGCCAATGCACAAATGGTCAGTTTTGAGTGCAAACTGTTTTCTATGCTACACATGGTCAAAAGAGCTGAAAATTGGCAGTTAGATAGTCCATTCCAAATGGAACAACTTTTATGAAGGTCGGCAATCCAAATTCGGAACGGAAATTGGTCATCAGGACCAAAACAGATCTGACCAGGAAATGGTCATTTTCACGGGCAAGCCTTGTTTGCTCGGCTATATTTCAGGTTTTATAAATCCGATTCATGAAATTCCAAGGGAGTTAGAAAGCTCTGATATAAGGCTATAAGTTTGGTGTTTTGGTCGCAAGCCCAAACAGCTTGTAACCCAGTCAAATGTGAAGCCAAAGTTCCAGTCATAAACTTTCCAAAAACGTAACAGAATTTGATGGTCAAAACAGGTCTGAGTATTTCGTTTATAGCTCAGGATATACTAATCCGTTTAATCTGAAAATTTACAGGAATATCCAGGACTTAAGGGGCTACAATGTTGAAGAAGGAAACTTTGTCCAATTTTGAATGTAACAAGGTCAAAAATGCAAGACACTATACCAGAATCGCAAAACAGGATCACAAACCGTATTTGACCTCAATATGCGGTAATGGCGCCAAATTCACTACGGTTATCGGATGGGGGTGTAAGACCCACCGTTTCGAAGCTAAGAAACAGGGCTACAACAATGTAGAAAGCCACTCAGTCCAAATCCTAGCACAACTAGGTCAAATATGCAAAATACGAAACCAGAATTACCAAAACAGGTTTGCAAATCACAAAATGCTGTAATGAGTCCAACTCAGTCTATACAAGTCCAAATGCATTGATTCCAAAGGCATATGGTAGCTAAGACATTAATCTATATTTCATCAGAAGACACCAACATCTAAACCCAAAGCAATTCCAGTCAAAATGGCCAATTACAAGTGCAGTTTTCGCATTCTGATCAACCCAGAACAGCAACAGTAAAATCGACATATCTCACTCTACACTAATCCAAATGACCTGAAATTTTACAGACACCTCAAACACATCAATACCTACAACTTTCATGTTTTAATCAAAGTCCAATTCTGCCTCTAACCCTATGATCCAAAACCGGACAGAATTAGGGGTTTTGAAACCCTAACATTTCACATTTCAATCCAAATCCAAAATTGTTGCAATTATCAACAATTCACATCCACTAGAGTCATAACCCCTCATTATCAACCATCATAAACAACCACAACACCATGATCACAATAAACCAGAAAATTCCTCAAAAAAAATAAAAACTTCACTAAATCACTTCAAATCAAGAAATAAATCACAAAAGGCTTCACTATCACTACCATTAGGCACAATTTAAGCATCATTAGGTGTAAGGGACTAGTCAATCATCACTTACCTAAGAAACAAGAGAAGAGGAGTTGTAGACCACCTTAGCTCTTCCAAAAACTTCACCAAACTCACCACCAACACCAAATGGAAAAGTTGTATGGAATGGAAACTAGTTTATGTGATTAATTTGGATGATTTGAGCTAGAGGAAAGCTTGAAGATTGAAGAAGTTTTCTTCCTTCTTGGCAAGAGAGAGGGCCGGCCACAAGGTGAAAGAAAATGGTGATTTTTTTGTGAAATTTTAGATATTTAACCAATTTTGGTCAAAAGTCAAAAAAGGTGAATAGTGTTCTTAAGTCAAAACCAATCACCAAGTGACACGTGGCACTTCATAAATGCACTCCTATCCTTTCTTTTCTCTCTCACATCAATCATTTCACACACTCTACTTATCTCTTAACACCCGATAAATTTTACAGAGTATCCGGAATTTAACCTAATTGGCCGAATTTTTCCGAACTTTTCGCACTAGTGGGTCCTACGTCCAATATATATTCTTAATTTTCTAAAAATTCTCCAATACTAGAAAAATCATCTAAAAACTATAATTACTCATAAAATTCACCAGGAAAATATTCCTAAGCCCGAAAATGCAGAAAACCTGCCATTAAAGGGTTTAACCCTAGGAAAATTTATTAGGGTTTTACGAGTTCTCACACTATACACAATTTTGGGAATTTGAGGAGACATTCCTGTTTTCCAATGAACTCTAGCTCTCCAATTGCGAAAATCTGCAAATTAAGCTCCTCAATTTGAATTTGTTGTTTTAACGCACGATTTACTTGGCTTTATTACACCCGCATAAGTGATGTTTACAAAATACCTCTATAAATTTGGTCAATTTGACATCCGCTTGATTTTTGCTTGTGGCCTTGCGCTGGAGCGCCTCAATTGGGACATGCATCTTAAGTTTAGGTATGCAATTGGTCAACACTAAAATATGGAGACTAAATTGACACAAGTAAGATAATTTGGGAACCAAATTGGTTATTTTCCCGATCCCTTACTCCCCTTCCTGACGGGGAGAGGATAAGAAAGTTTCATAAACGTGAAACTTCCTCTCTTTTTTCCACTCTGCCTCTCGAAACCACAAATCAATAGCAAATTGAAATACAATACAAAAAATCATGGCACAATCACTAGCCGTACCTGTACTACCTTCATTTTCCCTCATCTGCAACACTACCTCTTCAAAACGCACCTCCAGTTCCTTCTCTTTGCCCGCCTCATCAGTTCCCCCAAAGGTAGATTTCTTCGATTATCGTTTTTTTTTTTTGTTCTTTTTCCTCTTTTGTCATATTTTAGTTGACTTTTGTTTTAAATTTTGTTTGGGGTGCTAGATTGGTGGGTTGAGTATAAGGTGTGCTCGTGTGGGAGGAGTGGAGATACCAAACAGCAAAAGGGTGGAGTTTTCTTTGCAGTATATTCATGGGATTGGGCGTACAACAGCTAAGCAAATACTGGTTGACCTTGGAATGGACAACAAATTCACAAAGGACTTGTCTGAAGAAGAACTCACCTCTCTCCGTGAAGAAGTCTCCAAGTACATGATTGAAGGAGATCTTGTATGTTTTTCTTTTCCTTTTCAATTAATGCCTGAAGGAACATTTTTTTTCTTGTTATCTGTCGAGGGTAGTATTTTTCTCTTTTCTGTTTTCTTTTCTTTTTGGAGGGGTTTTAGGGGTCCAGTTAAAAGGATTCTAGCTAGTTTGCTGGCTTAATTGTGGCTTCATAGGCTGTTGTTTGAATTGGAACTGTATTGCATTAAACCTTTAAAGAAATTCCATAGAATGCAATTCCTTAGTAAATGGATTTGGAAATTTTTACATTGGAGCTTTAAATTTGTTTTATGAGGTAAAGGCGTGATTTATTTATTCTTGCTATGGTTATCTAGAATGCAACTTGTTGCATGATGGGCTCGTTTGCTTGTTTATTTTTATGGGATGACACATCTTTTTTGAAATTTTTTTAGTGCAAGTGGGAGATCTCAAATCTGGAATCTCTCACTTATGCCATCGTACCACTCAACCCCTCCCTCCCCGGACGACAGATCTTATCAATTCATTAGGTTTTTAAATGGGCTTATGTTGTAGTTATTATTGACATGTTCAGTTTGATGTATAAAGCTGGTACTTGAGAATTAATTTCAATGTCAAATTAATGTCCCCCAAATCAGGTGCAGGGTATGGATAGTATGTCAATGCTATTGCAATCACTAGGTAATGTACTTGGAAAGGTTGAATGGGCAAAATGAAGCGAAGAAAGCTACTTTTCCTGGTGCTAATAGGTTGTGATAAACATGTTATAAATGAAATTTCAGGGTTGTCAAGCAATCTCTCTGTTCTGTATTTAAGGGAATAAAGGATAAGGGAAAAGGAAATAAAACACTCCCATCTTGAGTGGTCAACATTAATACAAGGAGACTCACTGGTTTACAAGGCAAATGTAAAATAGTGGACAAGCGAAAAATGTATAATAGTTTATCTGCATAACATGTCTCATCCTCGTTTATGTTACCCTTCGTTTTTTTCCTTGTTTCTTTTTCGTTAGCATGACCATATCATTATTCATGTTATTAAATAGGAGCAATAAGAGCTGAATTTGAATGCAAGTACATTTTGTTACATTGTGCATAACATGACTAGAGCTTTTTACATTTTTCTGTGCCAATGCTGCCTGATTATCTGGGTAAAATTTGTAGAGGAGGTCTACTGCACTTGCAATTAGGAGGCTAAAGGAGATCCAATGTTACCGAGGTGTGAGGCATATTCAGGGATTGCCCTGTAGAGGGCAACGTACAAAGAACAACTGCCGGACCCTGAAAGGCAAGAAGGTTACTGTTGCTGGAAAGAAGAAGGCACCTCGCTAAATTGGTTCGTTTTCTAAAGTACAGCAAATGGAAAACTGTTAATTTCCATATTTGTTGTAACATCCTGAATTAAGCCAACTGCTTGGTTAATTATTTTGTATATCAAATAGTCTTTATTATTACACTTCTGCTTCTTCTTCTTTGTGGAAATAAGAAAATGATGGCAAAACATACATATTTTGTAGCGAGGATTTGATTTGGCCATTCCAAGTTGTCTAGCGACCAATGCTGTTCCAACAATCCTTCAGGCTGTGCCAGATTCTTTATGCCTTTAATTGGTGTCATTGTAGAGGTATTCACTCCGATAGATTAGCATCCTAGTCCATTTAGCTACTTGAAAGTGATTTTTTTGAGGGGGCAAGAACGCTGTTGTCTAATTGCATTTAGTACTTTTAAGCCTGTTGCGTTGCAACTCTGAATTTGCTTTGGCTCAGCCAACAGCACCAAATGCTCATAATACAAACTTCAGTTGGAGACTATCAAGTGGCCTACGTTCTGTGTCCGCCACAAATTGGGCATTTCCATATCCAAAAATGAGTTTGTATTATTGGATATTTTCTCTCTCTCTTATACTGTACTATCGAATTGTGCAGAACTTTCACATATTATTCTCTGATATATTCCATTTCAATAGCATCAGTTTTTTTTTATTTCAATATCATCAGTCTTAGAACTTGCTTAAACTGTACCTGTTTTGCTGTTGTGTGTGCTCATACTAGATCAAAAGTAGTAGTTACAAGTCTGATTATACACGGCCAATACAAGTTGTCTAGGGACATGTTTAGCATAGTTACAACAGTAGTTATGATAAAAGGTGGAAATTGTTTCTTTTGCAATTGACTGTAACAATCTGTAACTAATGCAAATTTGAAATACTTTAAAGTCCAAATGAAATGACATGCTACCCAATACTTCGTTTCGTTTCCTCCTTTTGGAACCACAAACGCCAGACTGATGATCAAAAAACGATCGCGAGAATTCTGACATAGACCACACTCTCAAGTCTCAACCAATCAAAAGCATCTTCCATTGTTCTTATACTTCGAGCAGTCAAAATATCTTATTGAAGTGTTGCTGCTCAAACCTCAAAAGATCTTCAACACATCCTATAAATAATAATTAGAGTAAATACAGAATCATCCTCTACCATGCGCCTAACTAACTCTTAGCATTCAAAACCATAAAAGCAAAGAAGAAATAGCGAAGGAACAGATTATCATTTAGGGGCAGTTTTTAAAGATTACCCTAGGAAGAGCTTCACAAAACTACTACTCTCCACAAACTTAGAGTAGTAGCATATATCGAAATAAGTAAGTCAATGGTCCGATCTTATTTAGATTCAATTCAAACCTAATATACTAAAGGCTTGACATTTACTTTCTCAAATCCAAACCTAAACCCTATAAGAGATTTATAGGTCTAGATAGGATTTGATTTTCTATTATCCATACGCAAATTCAAATTCAAATCAGATCCTACCAAAACTCATGTATGTTTGTATGTGTGTGTGCGCGCGCTTGCATACATATATAATAATCTAATATTATATGGCCATTGGATTTAATACAATAACACTTCATGACTGTTTATTTTATTAATTTAAAAACAAAAATTGGCTGGTTTTTATGTTATTTTTGAACACTATATATTTTTAAGACATTTTTACTTTAGTTCTTCACTATATGTTCAAAAAAATACCTACGGAAATCCATCAAATATCCAAATTCATGAGAGTTTGGGTTTGGATTAACTTTTTAAAAGGATTTCGATCTAGATGTGGGCCTAACTAAATTTAATGGATTTAAATTTGGATCAAAAGAATCCAATCCAAACCCTACTCATTGACATACTTATATCGAAAGCTACAATCTGTAATCTCTCGTATAGTTTTACCTTGCAGATGCTACTTAAAAGAAAAGCTGACAGAAATATTCAAATAGCTTAATCAACATACATAGATCAGTCTTACAGTAGATTTTGTCACTTGCACATTTTTTCTGAGAATAGGGTTAAAATGTATGCCATGTATATGATAAAGCCCCACGAAATCTAACAATTTATTATGTGGTCAAAATTCAGAAAATGACTACACAGAAAATAAATCCAATATACTCTTTCCTAACAAGGGGAGGAATGGGATATTAGAAGAAGAGAAGGGGAAGGAGGATTTGAGCTAGGTCCTCTAATTCCAGGAATTTCAACTTTAACCACTAGATCAAGACTTTCTCAACAAAAGTCCAATGTATATTGTTGGATGAATGCTTCGACATACCATTTATCTGCTAGCACTTGTAATAGCTTTAAAAAGTGGATCAGAATTCTTGTAGCAAATGTCTCAAGTCACTTCTAAATTATGACCACCTTTTCTCATATAACAGCATCCTTTCAATCAACAATTAAAGTCCACTCCTAAGATGATATCTAAAGACAGCAATCATGAAATGTATATTTCCCTCCACATAACTTGAGAAAACACCTAAAATTTCTTCTGCTGAGAGAGAGAGAGAGAGAGAGAGAGAGAGAGAGAGAGAGGAGGGGGAGGAGGAAATACGAGAAGTTGTCTGATGGAATTTTACCTTGAACTACGTCAATACATTCTTATGATACACTCAATTCCTAACTTTACAGTCAAGGAGAGAAAAACTAAACCCATCAACTAACCAAGGCTATCTCCTAAACAGAAAAACCACAGAAAATTTATACGAGAAAGAACAAAAGCAAAACCAATAGACTAAATGCAACATGTATGTCACCCAAAAAACCAATTAAATCCGACATCTCCTTGTACAATTCACAAAAATTATGTCAGTTTTTCTTTCACACCTTTTATATCCTTGGGAAACAACTATACTGTCTGCAATATGCTGCTACATGACAAGGTCTTTCGAAACTTTAGGAAATAACACCATCCATGCAGCAAGAATAAGATACAATGGTTTAAGTCTCCAAAAGCTACATGCTGGTAGACGGTTCATTTGAATGAGTATCGTTCTTTGATTCGAGAAAAAAGAAAGAGCAAATGTCAGATACCCTTAAATCTGAATCTTGAGGAAAAAGAGTCGTCAAAAACACTGTCACCTGAATTAGCTAAAAGAAAAAATTCAAGGAGACCACATAGCAAATCAAATATTATGTCAGGTGTCTGCAATATGCTGCTACTTGGTAAGGTCTTCTAGAACTTTTGGAAACAATAACATCCATGCAGCAAGAATAAGTTACAATAGTTTAAGTCTCCAAAAGCTACACGCTGGTAGACAGTTCATTTCAACAAGTATCGTTCTTTGGTTTGAGAAAAAAGAAACAGCAAAATGTCAGAAACCCCTAATTCTTAATCTCAAGGAGGAAAAGGAGTCGTCAAAAACGCTCTTAGCTCAAATTAACTAAAAGAAAAAACTTAAGCAGACCATATATCAAAACCAATATTATTTTAGGCAGTGCATCCACTGGTTGAAAAGATCAAACAGTTACTATGAGACAGAAGCAAATATTTACGAGTGACCTGAAAAAACAACCATAAACAAGTGGATCACAATATTAAATGATCAAGCTTACGAGTGCTTCATGCAATTTGACTACAGGTCCCTCTTCTTTTCTCACAATTATCATGAAGGGCTGCAGAGGTTTCATCTAATCTTCTGTGTTGGGTCTGCTTCAAGTGCTTTGAGAGTGTGTTGAAAATGAAGGTCAGTGCAAATTTATAGCCAAGTGACGTCAAGACCCTCAACCTTGTTTTAATATTTTTGTTTGAACTTGCTAGCGCTGTCTAATTTCCACACTTAAACTTGCAGTAAATTCTGACATTTAAAACTTTAGATACTATCCTTTACACATGTTCTGTACTACAATTATACACTTTCACAAGCAGCTAAACTCTATTTCGAAGCCATACACATGTGATCAATGTTGCACTAGCTATAAGTATTGCAAGATACAATTACCAAATAATTTACTATAGCAAATTAAAAATTACCAAATCTTCTGCCAGTAGACTGACTTTTGTGAATCCGAAAAATACTCCCTGCTGGCAAACTGTGAATCATATCATAATGCAGACTTAGCTTCGGACTGAAGAAGTGATGAAGACGCTCTCTCTGTATTCCTTGCTGAAACAGAAGACAAAATTCCAGGAGTTTGAACTGACGAAGATGACGAGGGAGCTGGAGCTGAAGGTGCAATTGTGGAAAAGGCACTGATACTACTAGCGTTTATGCTAGTCCCACTGACAGATCCATCTGTGACACCCTTAGGAATGGGTGGTTTACCAATATCAGTAATGCCTTCTAGCATCTGAACAACCTTACCCATTACAGGCCTCTGAGATGGTTGCTCTTGGATGCACCAAAAGCTAACTTGAATTGCCCTCATCACTTGCTCTATATCTATCTCATTCTTAGAAAGCTGTTTATCAAAAATTGCTTCAGTATTGCCCTTATCAAATTCCTCATAAGCCCACAAAGAAAACTTTTTATTGTTAGTCTCAGCTGAGACTTCAAAGTTCCTTTTTCCACTTACTATCTCCAATAATACCATCCCAAAGCTATATACATCAGATTTTGAAGTTATTGGAAGATTAGCAAGCCACTCAGGAGCCAAATATCCTCTTGTTCCCCTTACACTTGTCAAGGTTCGATACCTGTGGTCCTTGGGATTAATAAGTTTCGCAAGGCCAAAATCAGATACTTTGGCATTGTAATTTTCATCCAAGAGAATGTTTTCAGGCTTTATATCACAGTGCACAATACAATCTCGACACTCTTCATGAAGATATGTAATCCCCCTTGCAGTCCCTAGTGCAATGTTATAACGAGATTCCCAACTCAATATCTTTCCTGAATGCTCTTCAGTGGTGAAGAGAAAGTTATCCAGCGAACCATTTTTCATAAACTCATACACCAGTAGTCGGTGACGCCCTTCAGAACAAAATCCTATCAATCTAACCAAATTCAAATGGTGGGTGCTGCTTATTGTGGCAACCTCCATTCTGAACTGTTTTTCACCCTGCTCAATTCCCTCCAGCTGTTTCACTGCAGCAACAGTTCTATTAGCAAGAACCCCTTTATAGACAGCCCCAAATCCTCCTGCACCAAGCTTTTCTTTAAACCCTTTTGTTGTCCGTTGGAGCTCCTTATATGAGAACTGGACAGGTGCACCAGAGGCATACTCAAGAAGTGCATACTGAGCTGACATTCCCCCAAATTTCGGGCTATCCCTAAAGCACCACCACCAAGTACTACCTTCAACTAAGATCAAACCCAAAATGGTAACCAATACCACGACCACAACTATCCACGCTTTCAATCTCCAGCCATCCCTTTTCACATTGTCAGCTGATAAAACAGGAGGATTAGGCTCAGGTTGACCGCATATCTTGAAAAAGGAAGTGCTAGGAAGTGCAGGCGACTGGTAGCCGCTGATGAAATTTGAAGTTTTCTGATAACAAAACCCTGTCCCATCAGCCAATGACGTTGATCCAAGACAAGGATTTGTCACAAGACAATTTGATTTACAAGCTTGAAAACCAGTAGAGAAAACCTGAGTATTATCTGCAACTGATTCAGGGGGATAGGTCAATAACACAGTATGGTCCAACTGCATCATCGTCCCATTTCCTTGACAATTCTGAAGGTCCACCTTAATCTTACACCCTTTCCTACTATCCCTCTGATCAACTGGTTCGAAATTCTGTGACGGGCAACTGCAAACCGGTCCCGTCTCATTATAACCACATATCCCCAAATTCCCACAATATCCAAACACTCGACATTGATCACTTACAGCAGACCATGTAACAGTTTTACTCCCACTACCCTTCCCAAAGCTATAAATTCTCAAATTACCGTCATTATCCAACTTCACAAACCTTAATACAATTGTTGCGTCGGCATAATCACTACTATAAGCCAAGGATAAAGGGCCGGAAAGGTGCAGATCAGAAAGGGTTATTATCCCAATTGGTGAAATGGTTAAACTTGGTGAAGTCCAGTTGACCGTAGCAGATGAATTCAACCCAGAATTGTAATAGAAAATGGACTCATTCCACAGAAGAGTTAAGTTGCCAGTACTATTGCTCAAGCGAAACGAATAAATCCCATTTCGCAAAACATGATTTCTGGTGAAATTCTGAGACGGAACAATAGTATCGGTCGGATTATCAAAAGTTGACCAAATATCCGACCTGGTGGCGTTTCTAAGAGCAAAATTACCTGAATCGTCAAGAGAAGCCGATGCAGTCCCACGCCCAGAAGTGGACGACTGCCAGACAAGGGAATTGGATGAACCGTTGCGAAGCTCCAGATTGCCGTTCGACAGGAGGCGGAGGGTGGCGGTGGAATCAGCAGCGCCGAGGTCAGAACCACCAGCAATCCAGATAGGAATATTGGGGCTGTTATCGTAAATTATGGCTGCAAAATGAGCTGAACTAGCACCAGAGGGATCAGTAATGAAGGTAAAAGTGAAGGTCTGGCTTGGAGAAGTCCATTTGGAGTTGGGATCGGAAGCTGAGAGGGTTGACCCAAGTTGAACATCAGCAGCTACAGTAGAAAAACTCTTGGCTGTGATGAATAGCAAGAAGAAAGGCAAAGGGTTCAGCATTTTTTACCTTCTCCTCCTCTTATATTGGTCTAGTTTCTCGTGGCAAAGTAAGAAGAATGGTGATGACAAGGAGAAGAATTGTGGTGCTTCATCAATGGCTGAATCAAAGCTGGTGGCTTAGATTTAAATATGTGATGATCGTGGTGACTGGTCAGTGGATAGAGGCAGTGGGAAATTGACTTTGAATGCCAAGGAGATCGTGGGTTAGACTGGAATATGGACCGGGTTTTAGAGGAGAGAAATTGTACGAGGTCTCTGAAGGAACGGTCTTAATTTGATGCGAGACGGAACGTGGAGACGGGGAGATTTGAAAAGCTGATATAAATTGTTGGAAAAATTTGAAAGGAAAACAAAGAAAATTGTTGGGAAAATTTGAAAGGGAAACATGAACATGATTTTTTTATTTTTTTTTTGTCTAAGGTAAATGCATTAGTGTATTCTCTAGATTTTTTGATGAAACAAAAAATAGGGTTAATTACACTTTACCCCCCGAACTTGGATCCTTGTAACACTTTGCCCCCAACCCCCCAGATATATATATTTTAGATTAATATTCTATACACCGGTAGTGTATACACTTTCACCATTGGATGCATGATAAATAATTCAAATTTGAATTTGAAATCTAAATTTTATATACGTGTCATGCATCCAACCGTAATAGTGTATATAAGATTTATTCATACATTTTATCCCTTGTGGTCAACTTTATGATGGAGTTAAGATGAAGTTATATTTTTCATAACCAAAATATCTTTGACTAATTCTTAAACACACATAATAATTGTAACATAATAAATACCTATTTGTTTAATAGTTACTAAATGCATTTAAAGACAATTACACTATGCATTTCGATCTTTTAATGCTAAAACGAATTAGATAATTCACAAAAAAAGTCTAAAAAACTCAATATATTTATCTCAATGCAATAGCAATACTTATTTTAAATAAAATAAAATTAAATAGTGCATTTGGAATGAAAATTATGTGCTTATATTTTTTTATTGTAGCACATTTTAATTTGTTTTATAAGATAAAAACATGATTAAAAATAAAAATTTATTGAAAATGGATTTAGAGATTTTTTAGTTGTTTAAAAATGTAGAATGCAAACAAAATACAAAGTAAGGTATGAATGTGGTATAAAATTACCAAATAGCATTTTATTGACTCATGAAAATCTTGTAAAAGCTGCAAAGTAAATGAAAATTATCAAAATTAATCCATTTATAATTTAAAGGAAGAAAGATAAGCGATGGAAAACTTGTACAAATGTTTTAGGAATTTTTAAATTTTTTTCTCCACAATATAAATTTTCAATTCTTTGGTATTATACCATCTTTTATTTTTGAAATTTTTAAATCATATGACTTTGTGTTTTCCCAATAAAATGTTTCATATTCTGATTAAAAGTATGGCATTATTCTAGAACTATTATGTAAGGGCATTAATATCATTTTGTTAAAATTTTAGATGGAGAAATCATCATTAAGATTTGACTTAGTCAATGAAGGGGACAAATTGTATATTTTTAAAATTCATGAGGGCAAATTGTTATGAAGGGACAAGTTCAATGGGGCAAACTATAATTAACCCCAAAAAATATTATATTTCCCCTACTATAGTAGACGAAAAAAATAATATGCTTCCCATTAATGTAAGAGATTTTTAAGCCCCCGACATGATACACAAAAATTCTCTCCCTAGCCATTGGATCAAAGTTCAATGATTATGAAGATGACAAACTTTGTGATTCTAAAGAGTTACATACACTCTCGAGCATACGTTCTCGAATATTTAAAATTCCTAACAAACTATGTAGAAAAAGTTGGAAGCAATGTTTTATTTGTCTATAACTTTGGAGTTGCAACGTTTAGGTAATTCAGTTTTCAGGTATGCAAAAAAGTTTGTTTAGTAGGTAGAGCTTTTAATGAGCCGAATCAAACCAAATATTTAGTGTTCAAACTTTGTTCGTAAAATATACGAACAGGGTTGGAATTTGTCTCGAATATTAACAAATTATAAATGTTTATAAATATTAGGGTTTGAGTTTCGCTCATTAAACTCTATGAGTCGAATTCAAGCTCGAACTGGCGCTCGATTTTGATTTTGATTTTGAAGATGATTTAATTATATTTTTAATAAATGTATATTATTTAAATAAGTTTAATTGTATTTATTGATTTTTAAAAAATAAATAATGCTAATTTATGTATAATTACTTTTTTAGGAAAATATAATATATATTTAATAATATTAAATGTATTTATATTTATTTTCATTTTTATAATTATATATGTGTGCATTCGACTCAATTATTAAATGAGTCTAATATTATGTTCAAACTCAATTCATTTATTAAGCAATTGAGCTTTTGCGAACTCGAATTAGCCAAACATGAATACATTCGCAAACAGCTCACTTCATTAAAAGCTCTATCTGTAGGTAAGATTATGAAATTACCCTTAGTGAACATATCAGCACTCATACATGCACAAGCAAGCATGTGTGTGTGTGTATATCAGACATATCAACATACATTCTTGATTATACTTACTTGTGCATGTACGACGTATAATCAAGAATGTATGTCGATAGGTCTGTGCATGTACAACATATAATCGAGAATGTATGTAATCGAGAATGTACGTTGATATGTTTGTGCATGTACGACGTATAATCGAGAATGTATGTTGATATGTATGATACACACACACACACACACATATTTCAATTTAAATTTACAATTCTTATAGTAGAGGATAAATTATATGAGATCTTTGAATGAAAGTCTTAATTTAATGCGAACCAGAACGAGAAGACATGGATGCATATTTGATTTAGAAGGTCAATGAAAAGGGATAATTTAAGAAACGTCTGTGATGACCCCACCTCCCCCAAAGGTATACCCTAGGGGTTAACAGACCGTCTGCCTGACTCTTGCAAGGACTCACTACAAACCCCAATCGGCAACATTAAAATCCTTCAATATAACATTTACATGCCACAAATCATCCAAATATTCAAACAAAAGTATAAGCCAAAAGAGAAGAGCTTAAACAACTAATTCTATAATATGGTGTTGGCCAAATACAAGATCAGGATGTCCTTATTACAATTTATTATTATCCTCATCTTTCTCATCCCTATACCCTATTAAGGAAAACAAATAAAAGGGGTGAGTTAAAAGTCTAGTGAGATTCCTCTAAACTTGAATACCATAAAAGTCACTTACCTTTCCTCTGGGTGCCCTAGGACATCAAAGATAGTGATCATATCTAATATCCTGAGATTATTACATATGTAGTTTAAATCAGACTGCATGATGCGAATCCTGTTGGTGAGAAGATTCGCGACCCAAGATCACTTGTTGGATTTGACTTCGAACGCAAGGAACGGTAGCAACGGAAACCCTACGACCCCTCTAATCCCCGTGACTACGAACTTGTTGATACTATCTCAACCCGTAATCAAACGAATTAGTGAACCTCAGGCAAGTGTAGAAGGCGCCACAATTCAAGTGCGATTCTTGAATTGATAAGCCGAACAAGAACACTAGAGTATAACTCTAAGTTGTTCAAGATTTGCTCGAAAGCTATGGAGAAAACTCTCTCAATATTTTTATCATAAAAGTGTCTACCTTAAATTATCAAAACTTGGCTATTTATAGCCTTACAAAGAAGCAAACCTAATCTAAGTTGGAAACAATGCAAGTTTCCTTATTCGATTTGACAACTAAACTAATGACTCGCTAATCATAGCTAGGGCTAAATAATGGACAGCTTATAATCGACCCAATGAAGGCTTTAAGCTGGCCCAACATAACCCAATAAAAGCTAATTAACCAACTTAAGTAATAGTGAGCCTAGACTCTATAAATCGGATCCAATTCAACATGAGGTCTTCGACCGAACTTATTCCTACCAAATAAAATAGAAATCTGAAAAATAAACTACTAAACTATTACTAAAAGATTCATTCTCTTGCAGCCCGAAACATGGCCTATAAGCGGCCCATATTTCGTATCACTGCACCAAACGCAAGTAAACACATAACAAGTCCACACATTCATAGGAGAAATTAAACAGATCTACAATGCGAGCACCTTAAACATTCACGACAATCATCAAATTTCAAATCTAGCCACTATCTATAGAAACCCTAGCCAAATATTTATTGGACTAGTTCATGACAGCACTCATCGATCCAATCTTCTCAATCGGTTCAATTTCCAGGTCCAATACTAGAATCCTCCATGCCTTGACCTTTGCCATAAAAATATACCTTAAATTCAATAATGATTTCTACTTTCATCATAATGCTATAAAATATTTGATACTCAAGTACAAGCATTTGAAAATAGAATAATTCACAACTCAAGCCGGCAAGTTCCAAGAGTAAATCAACCACATTTGAGATTCCTACCTGGTGTACATTTATATTTCCTCCATCAATAGTAATTCATTCCACACTTAACAGGCCATTCCCTATAGCCTGAGAATCCTCTCCCGGTTTGACCTCATTAAGAGCTCTGATACCACCCCATCTCCTCCTAGGGCGTACCCCAGGGGTTAGCGGACCGCCTGCCTGGTTTTCGCTAGGACTCACTACAAACCCCAATCAACAACACTAAAATCCTTTAATATAACATTTACATGCCACAAATCATCCAAATATTCAAAAAAAAGTGTGAGTCAGAAGAGAAGAGTTTAAGCAACTACTTCTATAATACAGTGCCAGCCAAATACAAGATTAAGATGTCCTTATTACAAACTATTGCTATACTCGTCTCTCTCATCCTCACACCCTATTATAAAAAACAAATAAAAGTGGTGAGCTAAAATTCCAATGAGATTCCAAGAAAACAACAAGCATTCTAGCAATCAATATAAAATCCACCTTATGGCATGATCACATAGCTCATGAAGCAAGTAATATCCTGAGAGATCATTTAACAATGAATAGTAAATACCACATTCACGTAAAAAGGATACAGTCTGCTCTTGCGAGCTAGTTCCGCAACAGCTTGTCCAAGATCCGTTGACACTCTGTCAATCATGGGAATATAGTAACAAGTCCAATAGAGCACTACTTAACGCCAATCTCCATACACTGATCATCCCCCTATCGGGTCCGAATGCCAAATATAACAAGAAGGGTTATACTCGAGTATACGAAATCCAGTGGATTAAATAAGAAACAGGACCCAAGATTCATCAATCTCCTCGACCAATCCCTTACTGCTTCGATTCAACCAACTAGCCAATGGGGTTCGGGCTTTGGAGCCCTAGGAATAGTATAGCTGATGTGATAAAGGCACACAATCGACTTTCAAGCTAGTCACATAGTGGAATAATAGTGGTAAAACACATGAGCACCCAACGCTCAAGTATTGCATGTCACGTGTTCAGATCACTTGTGAACAGGATAGGAATCCTTTCTTTATCCAAGGGTGTCCAGCCTACCCGACCTCACTAAGGCTAGTCTCGAATAGGGGTTCCAGTAAAGCATCTAGTTCAGCCGATATGATAAAGTACACATTTAGCCTACATTCATGCATATGCACATTCAAGATTAGGGAATTCAAGTTCACGGAAGTCGAGTGCGATAAAGTACACACTCGTCTATTCAATAACAAGTCAAGATATCTAGCAATTTCAAGCAACAAGTCACATTTCGATCAACAAGTCATAAAAACATCAATCAAGTATATCACATGGTCCTAACATACAGTTGGAACACTCACCAATATATCACATTCTTTCCACTTCAAACCCTGGTTCTTCCTCTTGGATACTCTCAAGTCCTGTGGTCATATAATAAATCAAGTGTGAGAACTCGTACTTTTATTCTTAATTTCACCTATTTTAAAATTATTTGCATTGGCATGTTATTTAATTTTATCATTTTAGCATGAATTTTACTTAAATCATATTTTTATCGTTTAAATGTCAAAATTTTCAAAAAATCACACCGCCGCGACCAATTGGGGATTTGGAGACTTAATCTCGAACTAATAAGAATGAGTATTAGTGGTGTAAGAGAAACTACCTTGGAAAATTAGTATTTGAAAGTAAGAAACAAGAAGAAAACTAGCTAATGCATGGCACTATTTGGCCACTATTTATAGTTGACTTTTAAACCAACAAAAGGCAAGCTTTCTCTTCATTTCACATAACAAACCAAAGCTCCATTTCTTCTTCCTTTTCTCTCTCTTGGACGAACTCTTGAAGCTCCAAAGGAAGGGAAGAAAAACTCCATCTTCAACCATAAATCTTGCTCCAAGAATCTCTCCAAAAACCTTCAAACTTTTGGAAGTAGATCAAGCTAGAAGAAAGCCCTTGTCTTATGGTGATTCTTGGTGATTTTGGTGGTGCAAAGCTTGACTCTAACTAGGGTTGAAGAAGGTTGGGTGAGGTAAATAGCTTCACTTCACTTGATCTTTAGTTTCATACAAAATTTAGTAGTAGCTTTGGGTTGTTATGAAAGGGTATTTGAAACCCTAAACAAAGCTAGGCTAGAGACTTGAGGATATTCTTGTTTTCTTGATTTACTCTTAGGTAGATGTCTTGAGGAGAATTATTAGGTAATGGACTTAAGGATTTCTTATTTGTTTGGTTATTATTTTAGTGATTTCTAGTTTGATTTTGGCTTGAAAGTTGGAGAGAAAAGTTTTAAAGGGAAAGAGGGCCAATGCTGTCCAAATTTTGCTAATTTATTTTCCTTGATTTATTTTCGAATTTTGTTGTTAAATTGCTGAAAAATGCTTGTTATATGTTGGGTTTTGTGAGTGAAAATTATCTCTTAAAAATCATTTTATTTGATTGGGTAAAAGTTAAGTTTAGAGAAGAGAAACGAACCTGAAAAATTTTGCTCAGGACAGCCAACCAGGGTGCATTTAACTGCACATAATTTTTTGTATAGGAGTTGAAATCAAGTTTGTAAGGATCGAAGACAACCTAAGAGAGGGGTGAATTAGGTAAATTAAAAACTAGCCAAGTTATAAGATATTTTTTGGTTGAATATGAAATTTACCCTCTTTTTTAGATGACCACACAATGGAACAAATAATGAGAAAGCACAAATGCTCGTGAGTAAAAGAGATGAACAATTTATATTGCGATATAGTAAATAAAAGAAATAGAATAGCAAATCAAATTCCAAACTCCTCTTGAGTTTGAATATCACTTTGTAGAGCAAGCTTCTTCAAGTTGATCGATTACAACCAATCTATGTGTACAAAGGAAAGATCACTTCCTCCTTGCCCCAAGCCACGCTTGGTCAAACTAGAAAGTTTTACTATCACTCAGATAACCCTCATAATGCTATACTATTGAAGTAATTTTCTCACACAAGAAAAGCTTATCCGAAATCTACACAACTAAGAGTACAAATCTTCTTTGAAGAAAATTTTCTCACTAAAATTGCTCTTGATCTTTTGTAGTCTTAATGTGCAAAAGTGTCTTGAAGTGGTTGACTTTGCTCTATTTATAGGAGACCAAAAAATTCCTTCATTAAAGCTTCCAACGGATAGAAGGCAGCTGAAGAGTCAACTAGCCGTTGGTAGTGTCGGACGTCCAGTAATCTTATTCCTTGCGTCCGACAGCAGGCAGGGAGCAAGAAAGATTTTCTTTAATTCTTTCGGACGTCCGGTATCTCCAAAGTTTGCGTCCAAAAGTAGATGGTAAAGTTTGAGAAATCTTTTTCAATTCTGTCGAACGTCCGGTATCACCAGTGTCCTGCGTCCGAAGTGTTTCGCAGTTTATTGGATGTCCGGTGCGTTAATGTTTTACATCTGATCGAGGTCAGTGAGCTTGAGGAAATGTTTTGATTCTTTCGAACGTCCGGTGATGGAGTTTCTCATGCGTTCGAAGTTGCTCAAAGATTGTCAGACGTCAGATCCAGTATTTTCGTGCGTCCGACAGCTTCAGCAACAGCTTCATCTTTGAACCTGATTTGTTTTATTTTTAAAAAGGTCTTTGAGGAGATATTAGTAACATCCATTTATTTTGTAATCATCAAAAGCTAAGAACTGAGATTAACAATCTCCCCCTTTTTGATGATGACAAAACAATGGATCGAGGAAAATAATTAAGTTGAAACTCCCCCACACTTAATGCATCAAAATGGTTGACACTACCCCTTATAATAGCTCCCCCTCACGCATTTACCAGATTTCATTTCCTGCAACAACTTGTTATCATTTCTCCTCCTTTTTGTCATCATTAGAGGATCTTAATAGCCAAAGACAGTAATTCAAATACAATTCAAATCCAGAGACCCAACATCAATATCATCAGCAATATCATTAACCAAGAAATCAGCAATTACCAATATCAGCAAACAATGTTAAAAATCAGAAGTCACAGGGATACCAAGCACCCAGAAGCAAACAGAGTTAACCAACAAAATTAACCAAAAATCATTCAACATAGAGAATTAACCGAATAGTTTACAAGCTAGAAGAGTAACCAAACAACCAGAATCCTAAGTACAGAGTACTTGAAATGTTAAAATGTGAGAACCCGTAAGTTCCCTAATAATTTTTCTAGGGTTTTTTTTCCCTTTAATGGCATGTTTTCTGCATTTTCTGGCTTAGGAAAATTTTCCTGGTGAATTTTATGAGTAATTATAGTTTTTAGATGATTTTCTAGTATTGGATAGTTTTTGAAAAATTACGGATATATAACGGACGTGGGACCCACTAGTGCGAAAAGTTCAGAAAAATTCGGCCAATAAGGTTAAGTTCCGGATACTGGTTGAACTTTATCGGGTGTTAATAGATAAGTAGAGGATGTGATGTGATTGATGTGAGAGGAAAAAAGAAGGATAGGAATGCATTAATGAAGTGACACTTGTCATGTTGGGATTGGTTTCACTTGTTGACAACTATTCACCTTTTTTACCTTTCTTACCAATTGAATAAATATCTCAAAAATCACAAAAAAACTCACTCTTGTCTTCACCTTCTTGGCCGGCCACCTTGAGCTTAGGAAGGAAGAAAACTCTTCAAAATCTTGGCTACCATCTAGCTCAAATCTTCCAAAACAATTGCTTGATCTTGTTTCTACTCCATAAAATCTCTCCATTTGGTGCTAGTAAGTGATTTGGTGAAGTGTTTAAGGAAGCTAAGGTGTCCAACAACTCTTCCTCTCTTGTTTACTAGGTGAGTGGTGAATGAACTTCCTCCTACACTTAATGAAGCTTAAGTTGTGCTTAGTAGTAGCTAAAGTGCTGAAATTTGTGGTTTATTTCTTGGTTTTGGATGAATTGATGAAGTTTTCAATTTATTGGTGATTTTTCTGGTTTAATGTGATCATGATGTTGTGGCTATCTATGATGGTTGGAAATGATGGTTAATGACTCTAGTAGGTGTACATGATTGGTATTTGCAACCAATTTCTGGTTTGGAAGAAATTTCAGAAAACTAGGGTTCTTGAGGGGGCATTCTGTCCGAAATTTTAGGTCCTAGATAGAGGCCGAATTGGTCTTAGCTTAAAACATGAAAGTTGTAGGGAATGACATTTTAGAGGTGCCTACAAAATTTCAGGTTAATCGGAGTAGTGTAGAATGAGATAAGTCAAAATTACTATTGCTGTTCTGGATTCATCCGAATGTAAGAACTGCGTTTGAAATTGATTGTTTTGGCTGGAATTGCTTTGGATTTGGTTGTTGAGGTCTTCTGATGAAATGTAGCTTGATGTCCTAGCTACCATATGCCTTTGAAATTTCTAAATTTGGACCTGTATAGACTGAGTTGTACTGATTACAGCAGAATGTAGTTTGTGAACCCGTTATTGTGGTTCTGGTTTAGTATCTCGCATATTTGACCTGGTTGTGCTAGGAATTGGACTGAGTGATCTTCTACATTATTGTAGCCCTGTTTCTTAGCTTTCAGCTGGTTTTGGAATTTCTGGATTTGGACTCGTAGAGCCTGAGTTATGATGTTTCCGCTAGAATACGTTTTGGTGAATCTGTTTTACATTTTTGATGTAGTATATTGCATTTTTGACCTGTTTGCACTCAAAACTGGGTTGAGTGACCTTCTGTGATGTTGTAGCCCTGTCTTTTAGCTTCAAGATGGTGGGTCTTGCACCCTCATCCGATAATCGTAGTGAAATTGGTGCCATTATCGCAAAATGAGGACAAAAACTGTTTTTTTCAGGGCCAAAGCTAGTTACATTTCCGAAATTTCTGGTTGCCTATGATGCTTGTATATGTTTATAAAACCCTATTGGGGTTGTGATTAGCATTGCTTTATGAATCGTTATCGAGTCTCATTGTACTTGTTTGCGTGTTCTAGAGCGTGACGGTGGTTCACGACGTACTTTTGGCGACGGTGCATGAAACATCATTTACTTGATTGGTGAGTGTACTACTCACATGAATGTTTACAATGTGGCTTTGATATATGTGATTGTGATGCCGTGAAGGCTTACTTGGCCATTGGAAGTGGTTAAGGTGAGGGTGTACTTGACCGCCATCACCCCTTTTGATACTGTTAATGACTGTTTACCGTTTCACTGTAATACTGAACTTGATATATGAGTTATTGAGTTCCATTTCATGGAAACCTGATTTGGTGTCGTTTGGACGAATATCCAACGGCCTTACTGTATTACTGAGCTCAACCCCGTTGGTAGTCAATTGAAGCGAGCCGGCGAGGGCTTGGTCGTGAAAATTGACATGCCTCGGGGACTGTACTGGGGAATCTTGTAGTAATGAGACTCTTGATTCCGGTAAACTCAAGTATTACCAAAAGCTACTGATTAGAGTGCGGGCCCGGTTGGGGTATGTTGGGTGGAAGGAATGGAAGTGAAGTGACGTCTACGGTCGGGTATTCTTAAACATTGACGGAGGGTCAATGAGGTTGGATCAAGAATGTAAGCGTGAAAATTGGCTCTTGAGAGCCGTCCGTATCCTTTTACCGACTTGTTTTACTTCTTAATTATGTACTTGAAATGAAAGATTATGCTTATGTGATCTTTGTTGCTTATGTGATAGTCACTCACTAGGCGTAAGCTCACTCCGTTCCATTTGTTTTCCTTACAGGAATGTAATTACTTTTGGGATTGGACTGGATAGTCGATTGCCAAGTTGAGCTAGTGTAAATGTCTTTTGTATAGCTCTTTAAATGAAACCCTAATGTGTATTGGGTTCATTTTCTTTTGATTGGCAAACCGAACGTGTATTTCCTTGATGAATAGTTTTTGGCATGCCACTTTGGTTGTAACTGTTGAATTTCAATGTATATATATGTTGGATTGATGTTTGGTTGAACTCCGAATTCTGACGTGGCCGGTACTGTTCATCATCGGCTTCGATTTTCATTTTTTTTATTTTGTGATTTTGACTTGTCTGCGCGCGTTGGTCTGCTCCGGGACGTAATAGATCGAAGTAAACTGATCCATTAGTCCTGGCGAGAGCTGGGTAGGCAGTCCGCTTGTAACATCCCGAATATTAGGAGCTTGTTTGTGAAGAAAATATTAAAGTATATTTCTTCGGGTTTGGTTTAAAACCTTATTTGTTTTAAAAGACTAGAGACCCTAATATTTTAGTCAAAAACCCTAGTTTACTTGTGACTAACCGGTTTTCTTAAATCTCTCACATTTTAATTGAAACCCTAATTTTAATCACTGGAATTGGAAAATTCCTCACGTTTTCTTAAAAATTTCCTTTTATTTGGAAATTATTATTTATTAAAGCCCTACTATCCATTTATTCCATAATAAGTGCAAATGAGCCTAGAAAGTAGGGTTTCACTCTTCGTTTTCAAGATTGGGGCAAATTAGGGTTTTCGCGATTTTCCGCCGGATGAATTTTCGGTACAGAGTAAGAATTAATTTGGGGATTAAAAGTGACTTTTAAGTGAGAAATAATATGTGATTAGTGGCAATGAGATAAGGTTAGTAAATGAGAAATAAAAACTCTAGTACGTGAGTTTTAAGAAAAACGGCGCGAATCGGCGGGACCCGCGTACTACCGGTTGAACGCACCACTTGACCACCACTTTCTTACCATACAAGCTTATTGATATTTGAGCAAAATATCTTCTCAATTTCCAGCTAGCTTGACCGAAATTTGTGGCCTAAAAATGTAAGGGAAGAGAGAGAAAAATGCTTGGCTATGGTGGTGACACTTGTCCAACTCTATTGGGTCCTTGTTTGATATTTTCTTTCTTCCTTTCTTATCTTTCCTTGGACTGCATTTCTTCTTCATTTCTGCTTGTCTTGGCCGAGAGTGAGAGGGAGAGAAACCAAGAGAAAGAAACTCCAACCCATCTTGAGTTTGATCCATTTAAGTGAGCAACAAGAAAACTAAACCGATTGATTGTAAGTTTGAAAGCTTGGGAAGCTAAGGGAACCAAAAATTTCAAGAAATAGTGGAGGATCACTCTTGCAAGGCTTTGTCTTAAGGTATATTGGCTGATCACCCTTTTCTTCTCCATTAATCATAATCAAGTGGTTGTTAAGCTTAGAATTGAGCTAGTGATACCTATTTTCAAGTTGTTGTGATGATTTTTGGATGATATAAGTGAGTTAGGATTTGATAAATTTCTGCCCAAACTTGCTATATGGTTACTATATGTTGTATATAAGGTTATACAAGGGGCTTTGGTAGTGATTGGAACAAGGAATTGAAGAAAGTTCAATTGAAAACCAAAATTTCCAGATTTCTGGAATTTCATGTTTCACTTCTGTCCGTTTTTGTTGCACCATGTTAGAGGCCGAATTGACCTTGGGTCAAAGAAGGAAAGTTGTAGAGAATGGTATTTTATAGGTACCTGTTAAATTGCAGCTCAATCGGAGCAATGTAGGACGTGAAAAGTCCAAAATACCCTTACTGTTTTAAGTATTTCCCAAGCAGTCCGTGTGAGCAGTTAAGTCCAGTTTATCACGTTTTTCGACTAGGATCCATTCTGATTTAGCTTTTTACCAAAACATGAAAGTTGTAGCATTCTGAATTATCTTTCAAATTCCTCTAAGAACACCTGATTCGGACTTGTGTACTCTGAGTTATGTCCATTACAGTGTTCTGCGTTTAAACAGCCGACGAATTGGTTTTGGGTTTAGTAATTCGAGAATTTGACCAAGTTACATTAGAAACTGGACTAAGTGACCTACATGAACATTGTAGCCCTGAGTCTTAGCTTCGAAACGGTATAGGTTGCGTCTTAATCCGATAAGCGTAGCCTCGGATAAGTTATTTCCGCTTTCATACGTCAAATCTGTCTTTTGCTAAATTGAATTTCTGCACTTGTTATTACTGTATTTCTTATTCTTATGATATTGTGAGCCTATGGAACGGCTCTTGACTTGAATTGCTTATGTGTGATGTTGGGTTGTGGTTGAGGAAAAATAATGAAGCCAAAATGGCTGGAAAATTAGGTAAACACAAAAGGGCGTGCTGCCCAAATTTTCGCCGAGAGCTAGGTTTCTATTTGAACTTGTATACTTTTATTTGGCCAATACCATGACCGGTTTTCCATTTTACAACATGATTTTTCATCCTTGGGTTCAAACAACCCTCTTATTACTTGAAAGTCATCTTTACACGTTTTACTCTTAATTAGTCGGGTTTCTTTGTTTCCCTTAAATGTTTTGCTCGATAAACTATAATAATGTTCTCTTGCTCAACCTTAGGTTTCATTGGTGATTAAGGGTAATATCCGGAAGGATATTTTGCACGATATTTTGCATTTCTAGGTGAGTGACCTCAAACTACTTCTAAAGTTATTTATGAACCGTTTCTTACATTATTTACTTTTGAACTGTTTCCAAAGTCACTTTTGAAATGTTTTCTTGCATATCATGTGTGCTGGCATTTGAGTGTGCCTTGTTTGCTATATTTCTTGACTTCATGACTTGTATTTTGGTTGATAACGTGTTAAGTGCTTTCGATGATTATTAAAACGAGTTTTCTAGGCGAGTGTGTACTTTATCGCACTCGACCTAAATAGCTGTGCAATTTTCAAGGATTTAATTATTGAAATGCTAGTTGCGCATGATGTAAGCCTTCTGGGCTGAACTGGCCATTGCCCTTGTTACCGGTCGTCTTGAGCCAGAAGCGGACTCGGTCAGGCGATTAGGAACTTGGGTGAACGTTTGGTATACTCGAGTATTGCCTATGTAGGTTGGTGGAGCCTGGCCAAAAGCCAGGGACGGGGTGAATGAAATGAAGTGACCAAATGAGCGAGGAAATGTCAGGAGAATGAATGTATCCTTTCATGAATGTTACTATCGCTTTCCATTGTAAATGTTTCTTGAATTATTGATAATCCATATTTACTGTTTTGCAAATGATGTAGTTGTTTCCGGATTTATCATTCAATTTATGACATCATTGCTATATGACATCATTGAAATGAACTATTGTGAAACCGATTTGATTAATGATTTTCTGGTTACTCGCTGAGCTTTTAGCTCACCCCAAAAACTATTTTATTCCCCTCCACAGGGCTCGTGGCGAAGGAAGGACTTGTAGTACTTGTGCACGTGTATGGATGGCCTAAACTTTGTACAATTTTGGATTTGGAATTATTTTATGTATATTTGGGATTAGTTTCCGCTGCATTTGTGACATGTAATTATTGGAGACTTGGATGTATATTTGTGGACCATGTGATGTATATTTGAGATTTTTATTGTAATATATTTGAGGATTATAGTGATCGACTGAGTCCCGGCGAGAGCTGGGCAGGCGGCCCGCCGAACCCTGGGGTACGCCCTAGGGGGAGGTGGGGTCGTCACACCGCTAACCCCTTTGGTTCGCCTTAGGGGAAGGTGGGGCTGTTACATAAAATGCAGAAGATGCAAATGTCTAATATGAGATGCCTACTTAAACATGAAGTGCACGGGCCTAGAGGTGCCTAAATTGTAATTTTGGACGACCCAAGCCTCCTCCTTGCTAGGTGAAACTGAGCAGGATCCACTTCTTCCTCTTCAGTTTCCTCATCATCATCCTCTTCAGTTTTCTCTTCAGTTGCTGGAGCCTTTCCCTTGTCTTATGGATGAGAACTGGAAGCACGAAACTCTGGAGTGGTTTCAGTATGAGGAGTTTGCTTAGTTGGCTCAGTTCTAGGTTCCTTTTGGTGTACATTCTCATTGTCTTGAGGACTAGGAGGCACAAGCAAATTTCTTTTGTCAATGAAGATGGCTTGTTGGTCGGGTGACATGGTCATCATCAGACCATCTTCAAGGAGTAGGATGTGTTGTTTGAGATTCTCAAGCAAAGAAATGACCTCAGAGTTAGATGAAGAGGGCTTAGTGGCTAACCTTCTAGGATGGATAGTAAAGGATGAGACATATATGGACTGATCTCGAGGAGTCCTAGGGGAGACAGGTGTTTCATGATGATTCTTTCTCCTAATCTCCAAAATAGTTTCCTTGTAGCACCATTTTTCATAAAAAAATTTCATATTTTTTCTTTCAAAACATGCCTTTTAAAAGACGGTGAATGTACTTTCTTTTGGTGATTTGCTAGTGAAGGGAATTTTGAAATAAGCAAAAATTGGGGTCAGAATTTTTCCATAGGAAAGTTTTCTACGGCTATTAGTGCTGATTTTGAATAAGAATTTGCACATAACAAAGCCGAAATCAATTCAAATTTTTTCAAGAAAGCAGTAAAACAGGTAAAGCTCTATTTTGTTGGCATCTGTCCTATGACCATCAGTAGAAACTAATAGATTTGAAATTATAGAGAAGATGATCAAATTTTGAGGACTGAGATCCTTCAATCTTGCCTCAACATGATTATTAAAATGTGTGACGCCCCGAAAAGTATGAGTGTGAGGACCCGTAAATCTCCAGTTAATTTTTCCTAGGGTTTTATCCCCTTGAATAGCATGTTTTCTGCATTTTCTGGCTTAGAATATTTTCTTGGTGGATTTTATGAGTAATTATAGTTTTTAGATAATTTTTCTAATATTGGAGAGTTTTTAGAAAATTAAGAATATATATTGGACGTGGGACCCACTAGTGCGAAAAGTTCGGAAAAATTCGGCCAATTAGGTTAAAGCCGGATACTGTGTAAAATTTATCGGGTGTTAAGAGATAAGTAGAGTGTGTGAAATGATTGATGTGAGAGAGAAAAAGAAGTGATAAGATTGCATTAATGAGGTGACAAGTGTCACCCTCTTATTGGTTTTACTTTAAGATTTACTATTCACTATTTTGACTTTTGACCAAATTGAGTAAATATCTTGAAAAATTGCTCAAAAATCACCATTTTCTTCTCCTCCATGGCCGGTTCTTCCTTGAGCCAAGAAGAAAGAAATTCTTCAACTTTCTACCTTCCATTTCACTCAATCTTCCAAAACCAACCACATAAATTAGATTCTACTCCATAAAATCTATCCATTGGGTGCTAGTGAGTGGTCTAGTAAAGTTTGTTTGAAGAGCTAAGGTGTCCAACATCTCTATCTCTCTTGTTTACTTGGTAAGTGGTGTGTGACTTCCCTCTTATACTTAATAAAGCTTAAATTATGCTTAATAGTGGCTAAAGTGATGGATTATGTGATTTATTTCTTGATTTGAAGAGTTTTGGTGAAGTTTTCAATTTTATGATGAATTTTCTGGTTTAATATGAATGGGATGTTGTGGCCATCTATGATGGTTGATAATGAGGGGTAATGACTCATGTGGGTGTGAATTGGTGATAATAGCAACAAATTTTGGGTTTGGAGTGAATGGTGAAATGTTAGGGTTTTACAACCCCTAATTCTGTCCGGTTTTGGATCATAGGGTTAGAGGCCGAATTGGACTTTACTCAAAACATGAAAGTTGTAGGTATTGATGAGTTTGAAGTGGCTGCAAAATTTCAGGTCATTTGGATTAGTGTAGAGTGAGATATGTCGGTTTTACTGTTGCTGTTCTGGGTTGATCAGAATGTACGAACTGCGTTTGTAATCGTCTGTTTTGACTGGAATGGCTTTGGATTTGGATGTTGGTGTCTTCTGATGAAATGTAGCTAGATGTCTTAGCTACCATATTCCTTTGGAATCAATGCATTTGGACCTGTACAGACCGAGTTATACCAATTACAGCATAGTGGGATTTGTACACCTGTTTTGGTGATTCTGGTTTGGTATTCTGCATTTTTGACCTAGTTGTGTTAGGATTTGGACTGAGTGGCCTTCTACATTGTTATAGCCCTGGTTCTTAGCTTCGAAACGGTGGGTCTTGTACCTTCATCCGATAATCGTAGTGCCTTTGGTGCCATTACCGCAAAATGACGTCAAAACTGTTTTTCTGGTTTTGAGCTTAAGTTTCATTTTCGGATTCTTTTCCCTAGCTTGACTTGTCTTTGTACTACTTGGAGCTTGCTGAATGGCTATTGGATGACCTTGTTGTTGTGTGTGTACCTTTGGATTGGAGTGAGAAGAATAATGAAGCCATGATGGCTGGAAAAGTTAGCAAATGTAGGGGAAGTGCTGTCCGAACTTTTAAAGGACTTGTTTACATTGAGTTGGTGATCTAAGACTTGGATTTGAGCAAGGCAATGATACATGATGGATGGTTTCTGAGCCGTGGAGGTGAGTGACCCTAAACTGTTTCCAAAGTTACTTATGAACCCTTTCTTGCACTATTTACTTGATTGCATATCATGAGTGCTTGCATGTGGCCCATGACATGTTTTGGCTTAAATGAGTACTTGGAATTCGTGTGCTGAACACCAACGTCTCCACCTCTGTGTACTGTTCATCTGGAGCAAATGGCTCCCCCACTGACTGTTTACTGTTTAATGTTTGTTTGGAGCATTGGGTGATTCAGTACAACGATTTCGCTGGCTCACGAGAGCAATAAATGTACAGTTGATCTTGAAATCATGACATCACTGAAATGAACGACTGTGAAACTGAATTGATTACTGATTTTAATGGTTACTCGCTGAGCTTCTAGCTCACCCCAAAAATGTTTTATTTCCCCCCCACAGGGCTCGTGGCGAAGGAAGGCTTGTTGTGCTTATTCACGTGAATAGATGGCCTATATTTTGTACAATTTGGATTTGGAATCATTTTATGTATAGTTGGAAATTGTTTTCGCTTCGCTTGTGACATGTAATTATTGGAGACTTGGATGTGTAATTGTGGGAACATTTGATGTAATTTTTGAGATTTATATTGTAATTCATTTGAGGATTGTAGTGAACGACTGAGTCCCGGCGAGAGCTGGGCAGGCGACCCGCCGAACCCTCTGGTACGCCTTAGGGGGAGGTGGGGCTGTCACAAAATGAGTTTGAAAATAAGTCATAAGTTTTGCAATATGAAAGTGATGATAGGCAAAAGGAAATTCTTCATATGAGAAAAAGTTGGCAATTTTTCCTTTAAAACCATCTTCAATTTTGGTTTTCAGAACAGTGTTGACAATGTCAGGATTTAATTCTATATCAATAGAATTTACTCGTGAGACTAGATCAGTGTGGGATTTACCCTTCCTAAGATTGGCAAAAAATTGATGAAGTATGTCGGGTAGTAGGTGTTGGGAATGGTCAAAATATGAGTTCATTTTTGGAATTTAAAGAGCTTAAGGACAGGTTCAAGGTCAAACTTACGGAATTCATTAGGGATAATTGTCTGTTGGGTGATGAAGCCCTTCTGAGAAACCCATTCGAACCTATCCTGGGCATCATCATCAATGAACTTTGACAATGGGGTAGGTTCCTCTGCAATTTGAACCTCAGGTTGCTCCCTGGCAGTTCGTTTTCTCTTTCCACTTTGTGGAGCATCATGTACATCGGTCTGTTCACCAGACCTTGTTCTTGCTGACTTTCTGGAGGAAGTCTCAATGGCTTGTTGATTCTCAGCATTTTGCTCAACAGTCTGCTGTTCCTTAATTTGCTCAACAGAAGGATCAGCAGTTTGCCTTTCCTTAGTTTGAGCAGTCCCCTTCTTTTTAGTAGACCGTTTCCCCTTTTTACTATGAGGTTCAGTCCCTTTTTTGGGTGATTTCGTGACAGATGCGTCGACATTAGTAGGCTGCTCCAGTTCCTCTTTACTATCACTGATAGGAGGCAATGCAGTTTGCTCAGTGGAAGTAGTTTGCCATTCCTCTGAATGTTTCTTTTTGGCCGAACCTTTCCCTTTTGCATCATGTTTTTTTGTCGCCCTTTTTGGAGATTTAGTGGTAAAGGGCTCACTAATTTCATTATCTTCATCCCTCAACCTGAACCTGGTGGTACATCCGACACTGACAGATCTTCCCCTAATTCTTACCATGATGAAATGTAGATTGTTTTTGTTATGGAGAATGATGCAAATGTGTATGAGACTGACTAAAAGTGCGGTATGGATTATAATGAGGGTTTGAATCGTCTAGAGAGAGTGAATTTTGAGTGACTAGGGTTTCGGGTGAGAATTGGGATTTATAGAGTAGTTGGCAGTTAGAGAAAGTTATGAGGGGTAATGAACGGGCAAAAGGAGTGTAAAGGTTTTGAACTAATTAATTTCTTGGAACTTGTTCAGAAGAGAGACAAATTTTGAAATTTGAAAATAGGAGAGGACGAGAAGTTGCGTCCGATATAACGGATAGAAGAATAAACTAAATGAAGGAGAAGACTGACTTATAACAAACATTTTTAGAGTGTCGGACGGCCGAACGAAATGAATCATCCGACACTATCATCCGAAATGAAATTTTCTGGAAAAGTGATGAAGAACTGTGAGAACCAGAAAATTTTCTTATTTTCTAGGCTTTATTTTATTTATTTTCACGTATTTTCTATATTTTCTTTATTAGATAAATTTTCTAGATAATTTTTATGAGTGAATATAGTTTTTAAATCATTTTTCTAGTATAAATTAGTTCATGAGACTTTAGGAAGGTATATTGGACGTGGGACCCGCTAGTGCGTTAGGTGTGAATTATTCGATCTATTAGGGTAAGTTTTGCATTAGGGGATTAATGTACTAAGTGTTAGGAGATGATTAGGGGTTAACAAGATGAATTAACCATGGAGAGACAAGAAGATAGGTTTGGAGTTAAAAGATGCTAGGTGTCGTGACAAGAGTGGATGATGGACTTTGACCACTATTCACCAACTTTACTAAATACCAAAAATTGACCAAACATCATCTTCATTTTCATCCCTCTTGGCCGAGCTTCACAAGGAGAAAAAGAGAGGAAGCCTTCAACTTATTTCTTCCAAATCTTGTTCAATCTTGTGATCCAACCATAGAATTTCAAATTTACTCCATAAAAATCTTTTGTTAAGTAGGGTTAAAAAAGGTGGTGGAGTGGTTTTGCAAGAGGAGGTGCTAAGTTGCTATCTTTCTTGATTTTATAAGGTGAGTTGCCAAGAAATCCTCTCTTTGTTCTTAATAATGTTAAATTAGTGGTTTTAGTGGCTAAATATGTTGATTTGTGGTAGGTTTTATGGTTGCAAGTGGAGTTTTGATGGATTTTTGATTTATTAGTGATTTTTCTATTTTTGTATAATAATTATTGTTTAGTCATGGAATGATAGCTTGTTGTGGTGTAAAATGGAGGTTGTATACGTTGGATATGATTGTTTGCGGAAAATTTCTAGTTTGTGCGGAAATTTCGATTTTAGGGTTTCATAATTGGGGCTTTTCTAAGGTTTGTTGTGGAACTCTTGATTGGCTAAGATTAAAGGGTATTGTAACCCTAATAAGGGGTGTTGGATAGTGTATAAATTGTAGTTGTATTGGTGATTGTGTTGGATGAATATAGATGGTTGTTTGTGGGATGGAAATATGAAATTTTAGAGGAAACGCTGTGTAGACACCAAATTTTTGGTGTAATTTCATTTGTCGTGTTCGTGTTCGTTTTAGTTTTTAGTCTCTAGTTTTATTTTTATTTTTAAGTTTTAGCATTGAATTTCTTGAAAAAAAAGAAGGAAGGAAAAAGAAAAAGGAAAAACATTCAAAAATATGCTTTAGTCGTTTTCTTTCTTATTTAAATTCAATGTTTTCTTGAAAAATAAAAAAAGAGGAAAAAGAGGAAAAAGAGAAAATTGGTCACAAAATATGTTTATTTCTTTTAAATTCAACCTTTTGGCATTTTATTTATTTTTATTAAGTTATTTTTGAAAAAAAGAAAAAAAGAGAAAAATGATGAAAAATGAAAAATGAAAGAAAAATTGAAAAATGACCATTTTTATTGTTTCCATTCGTTTAGTTTTTTTAATTAATTTGTTTTTATTATTATTATTACCTGGTTTTTGTCATTTTGTTATTATTATTATATTCTGTAATTATCAGGTAAAAAAAAAAATAAAACGCGGCATGCAAGCTGCGTTTTGTTGCAGCTTGCAAAGAAAGGTTGAGACGGCTCCTTTGGCTGCAAATATGGAAAGATGATGAGTTGGTTTAGGGATTGGAGAGGCCTCATATAAATAGATAAAGGAAAGGCAGCCGCAGGGGAGGAAGGGATAGTCGACTGAAAAAAAGGAGAGAGGTTGACAGCTAGAATCTGGGGTTGAGGGTTTGGAAAAGAAAAAACCGACAGAAGAAAAATCTGAGAAAAGTTTGTGACTTGAGAAGAGAGCTTCGGTCAGAAAGAAGAGAGAAACAGTGGAGAGTTTGAGAGAGACTGAATCCTAGCGAAAAGAAAAGGAAAGGCAGCAAACGGAAGGAGGAAACAACGCCTCTACCATCATCTTCAACCATCATTGAAAGGCAGTTCCACGGCAAGTCACTTGCTGCGATTTCCTTCTTGGTTTTCAGCTAAGGTCCAAGTTAATTCCTTTGTTTTTTTTTTGTTTTTTTTTACTTGTTTGGTTTGTTTCTTTGATCTATCATGTTTTGATGGTTGTTTTGGATGGGTTTCGCGTAGAATTTCTCTATTCCAAGGTCCTTGTTTTGACCCCCCCCAAACATAAATTTCCATTGCTACGTATTAGTTATGTGTTTATGTGGGTCCTATATAGTCAGATGAGCATTGGGCTGATTTGGATTTAGGGGTAGCAGCGTGGGGTTTGCCTATGGTGGGGGTATACGATGAATCTGTCTTTGGTTGATTTGTGAAGCCGCAGAAAATTTCCAGTTTTGCTTGTTTTTTATTCTGATTTTTCTTGGTGCCTAAACCCAAAAGGCTTTATGTTGAAGAGTGAGAAGGGTATTGGGGTAAGCAGGTTGTTTGGTTTGAAGCTGTGTTTGGCTGGGATTTGTGCATGAAAATCTGATGAAACAAGCAACAAGCTCGAAATTTCTGGTTTGTTACAACGATTAGACAAAAACTGAATTTTCTTTGGTAACTGAATTTCTGGTGTGGATTGTTTGCTCCTGTGGGCCTGTTTGCTGTGTTATTAATGCTGTGTATATGCTTGCTGCAATTTAAATCAGCAAGGTGTGGTGCCACAGTAGGCTACAACATGGCAAAGCCTTTTGTTGTGGTAATAGAGGTAGACTTGGTTTTGTAGATGTTTGAAACCTTCAATACTCCAATTTTATTTTCTTTTGCTGATTTCATACCCAGCTCTTCGTTTGATTCTTGAGGGTAAACAATGACATTTGGTTGATGTTAACAACATGGTTTTGGAGTCATAGCACTTATGTTTGGTTTGGTTTGAAGTTGTTCCACATCAATGCATTTCAGTTAGAATGGAAAATTGCAGCAAGCATGGTTGTCTTCCATTGCAGAAATGTTTTCCCCATCCCCTCGTTGATTACTTACCTATCTTGCTCCAGATTTCCTGTTTACAAACACTAGGTGGGTTGGTTGATGTTTTGTTAAGCATGTCAAAGGGTCAGAACGTCCGTATTGTAGAAATCATAAAGAAACGAGAGATTTCTTTACTGCGCTTTTATTTTGCTGTTGGGAAGTCTTTTGTTGCATTCTGTTTTGTCGATTGTTCCTAGCATCCATTTTGCTGTTTTAATCCTGCAATAAGAATGTGGGTTTTGGCTATGATTGAAGGAAAGGTGGGACTCTAAGTTTGGTTAATTCAAAGGTTAATGTTTTGTTGATGTTTCAGTTGGAAATGAAATGTTGTATAATGCAGAAGGAAAGAAATTCTCTGAAGGCTTGCGATTGTTATTGTAGAATGTGTTTCTCACGTCTTTTGCATGAGGATTGCATGAAACAATTTTCTAAAATTGCACTTTGACCCCCCAAGTCTCTCTTTATTCTACTATGACCCAACCAATTGAATAATGTCCTGAATTTGGTCCTTGGCAGCTCTAATTTTACAGCTTTTCATTGCTTGTTTGCTTCAAGTAACTACCATGCTTTGTTTAAATTGCACTTAATGCATGAATTTAAGAGCTTTATGACCATGTGAACCCGGGTTTGCGTGTTTTCTTTAATTTTCCCAAATAAATTGGTACCTTGACCATTTCTTTTTATTTTGGAGGATAAATAAGTGACTTCACCCCATTAGAGCTCCATTTCAAGGGCGGTATAATTTCTTTTATCCCTTTTTGTCTCTCCTACGTGATCCAACGTGCTACGTGAGAATTGCATGCCTATTTGCTTTCCTTGCTTTCCTTAATTCCTTTAATTCATTTCATTTACTTTTGCTTTTTATTATGGGGTATGTGTACACCTCTTGGCTTGTAATAGTTAGGGATTTAATTATTCTATTCCTTTTCCCCCTTTTAGATTGTAGTAGGGTCTCCCTAATGTAATAGATAGGGCTTGGAGGAGCATTCAATGAAGACCTATCGAAGTCATGTGCCTAGCTAGCAAATGTAATAGTTAGGGCTTTAATTGTCTTATGTGTCTTGCATGCTTAGTTGCTACGTGTTAATTTGCTTTGTTAGGGCCTTGCATCTAGTCGAGCATGCTAAATGTTATGTGCTATGTGTTTATGAGTGTTTGGCATGTCTACTCGCTTTCCATAGCCATGAATGAATGTGATGGATGAATGCACGTTTCCGCTAGTCCAACGCTAGTCAGAATTCATAGAATGGGCTAGTCCAACGCTAGACCCTTAGGGATTTCCCCTCGTTAGTACATGTTTGCATGTTCATTACATGTCATGCATTCTTTTTAGTTTTATCATTTTGCATGCCCCTCGAACCCCTTTTCCCTCCATTTTAGGATTTTTGCATTTCATGCTAGTTATAGGGTTCATTTGCTTGAGAGTCCCCTTAAATATGGGATATAGACGAGTGTGGCTTTTTATAAGCCTTAGCACGCTTGTATTCCCTCTATAAAAGGGCAAATTGAGTCACGATTTAGGTCTCCCCGTACCCAATATGCATGAATTCCCTAGGCTCATGCATTTTTAAATCCACTCTACCATTTTCTACCCTCATCACACTTTCATTTTTTCCTCCCATTTTGCACACGTGCACCTTTATGTTTCTTCACTTGCACACGAAACACTTTTATCATCACTTGCACACATGCACTTCATATTATCCTTTCACATACCGTACCTTGCCCACTCACGTGCACATTTTCACTTATATATTATTGTCTTTTATTACCTTTTTCAAACTCATGTCCTCACATTGCATACATGCATTCCATTCATTTGCATCCCACTCGCATTATTCGTGACTTCTTCAAAGGATCGTTATTGGGCTTCACAATTAATGTGATTGGCACCACTCAATCTTTGAAGAGAAATTTCCCCCAATACCCCTAGGTCTAGGGTTTGCATTCATGTAGTGCATCCAAATGTAATAAATCCTTTGGTTAAAACAAGAAAATCTTTGATTAAATCATGCAACTAGCCTTGGCTAGGTCAAAGGGGTGCCTTGGATTTTATCCTTGCCTTCCTCTTTGTCAAATGTGACTCCCGAACCTTTTTCTTTGGTTTACGTGGACTAGGAGTCGTTTAAAAGGGGTTTCTTACTACTTTTTCCTATGTTTTCTTTAAAAATTCATTTTTTTTTAGGTGACTTGGTACACCTTAACTCATTACCAAGTGGCGACTCCAATTTTTATTTCAAAAACCCTTTTTAAACTATAATTTTGGGTCAAATCGTCGCATTCTCAACCCCCCATTTAGACCCATTTTTTCTTTTAAATCACAATTCATTTTCCAATCACAAAAAATACATTTTTTAAACCATTTATTTATTTATTCAAAAAATGGGGCGCGACAGTTGGCGACTCCACTGGGGACATTCGAGAGTCCGAGCACATTTGATTTAATCAACATTTTTCTTCTTTTAACCTTTTCATATATCACATTTGGGTGTTTTAGGGTTGCATTTTTTCTTTTATTAGGATTTTTGCATTTCACGCGTACCAACTCCCTCACTTACTCATTTGGCGTACGTTTGTTTTAATTGATGAATGGTTTATGTATGTGATTCCGCGCTTTGCATTGCATTTGGGTGGGGGACATACCTTAGAGTCTCGCGTTGGTTCTTGATCCCTCCCCTCCAAACGAGCACTAGCATACGCGCATACGCTTTAATTATTTTTACCCCTCATTTATTTTTCTTTTAGTGGCTTGTCACGCCACTCCACCCTATTAGGATTTTAGGCGACCCACTTGGACATGTGATCGTATCACGACGTGTGCGTAGCATGATCCGAGGGGTCACTCGATCTTCCGCTTTAAACTTTAGGTTGATGACCTATTAGTTTTTAGTCGAAGGTTGAGGATTTTTTTTAGATTCGCCCAGACGGGTAGCCGTAACACGACGTGTGCGTAGCAACGTCTGGGGAATCGCTCGAGCCACCGACAAGGAACCTTGGGAGTGATGACCCTTGGTTTCCAAGTCTGAAGGCTCGGGGACCTATGACTTATCGAGTCTAGATGCATTAGTGAACCCTAACCTCATGCATCCATGATAGCTTGCCTAGGGTAGAGTCGGCCTTATGGAGCTACGGACACTATTCACGAGGGGAGGGGTCCAACCCCTTTCTCCTTTTTATTACTTTATTTCCTTGTTTTGATTTCGTTGCTACAATGTGTTATATGTATTTATCTGATTGAGCAAACTTTTCTTGGTTTTGTGTCCCCATTGCATTCACAAACCCTAGCAAATAAGAGGTCTGGCATGACCTTCTTTTAGAACCTACCCTCGTAGATAGGTTATTGCACGTTTAAAGATTTTAGTATATTGCATTCATAGATTAATAATTGCATAGCATTCTAAGCCTACCTTGTGGCGACCCCACTTCCCCCTGAGGCGAACCAAAGGGTTGGCGGATCGTCTGCCCAGCTCTCGCCAGGACTCAAGCACGCATTTCAAACCTGAATTCTTCCGAAGAAAAGTCTAATCTATTACATCAGCAATTCTTCCAAGTAAAACTTTATAACTCCACAGTAACTTCAGGGATAACAGTGACATAAGTCAGCCCTCCGACAGCTCTTAAAACTATCGTTCACGCGCCTTACAAGAACAAAGTCGTACAATCCTAACGTACAAAAACCCAAACAGCGGAAACATAAAAATACCCCAGCCATAGGTCACCACGAGAGCCACACATTTTCCAGCTTCAAGTGGTAACACAAAAGCGAAAGTACGCAAGCAGGATTACACGTTGCAAACTGAAATTTACAATTCTTAAAACCACATTGTCCAAACACACGCGTAACCAAATAAAAACAGCATCCAACTTCTCAAGCCTCAAAACCTGTAAGGAAAACAAATAAACGTGGGGTGAGCCGAAGCTCAGTGGTGCCCCAAAACATGCATCCAAATAAACATTTAACAGGTAGACATTTGCAACATTAAACAAGTAGGAAAGCGAGCAACAACACAGGGTAGGATACAGGGCTCTCAGGAGCCAATTTCCACGCTTGATTAGATACCATCGTAGTTGACCCTCCGTCAACTTTCACTACTTATAGTCCATGTAGATTCACTTATTTTAATCCTAACCCGTCACCATTCATACCTCTGCTTTGGGCCCAAACTTCATCTACCGACGCAGTATACTCGAGATATACCCGTAATAAATTTGTCGAGGGATTCACCCAACGACGTTGTGGTAGTTGGATTCAGATGTCGAGGGATTCACCCAGCGACGCAACTACATTTAGATTCATGGATTCAGATATTATGGTAGTTGGATTCAGAAGTCGAGGGATTCACCCAGCGACGCAACTACATTTAGATTCACGGATTCAGATGTTATGGTAGTTGGATTCAGATGTCGAGGGATTCACCCAGCGACGAAATTGTAGTTTGATTCATGCGTCGAGGGATTCACCCAACAACGTAACTACATTTAGATTCATAGTAGTCAGATTCATGCGTCGAGGGATTCACCCAACAACGTAACTACATTTAGATTCATAGTAGTCAGATTCATGCGTCGAGGGATTCACCCAACAACGTAACTACATTTAGATTCATAGAAAATATTTCACACACAGCACCACTCGAACGGCTAGTGCGATAAAGTACACACTGCTCACTTCGATGGATCAAAATCATTTATTGCATTTTGACAATTATCACATAGCGAATTGATAAAGCGCTTAATCACATAACATAGAACAAGCAGGGACACTCACCAAGAGTGAAGTTCAGATATTGGATTGAGGATCGAGTTCCGCGTCCTCGTAAAATCCTAGAATATCAGAATTTAAGCCATAAGTTTTCTATTGGAACTTTTGGCTTGCACATGTAGAGTTTTCTAGCATATTGCTAGTTTACTTTTTCTCAAAATATTTTACTTGGAATTGAGCTTGTGAGAACCGTACAATATTTCTTATAATATTCCTGGAATACTTTCCCTCGAAGAAAATACTATTATTATTTTCTTAAAATAAGTCGGCAAGCTATTTAATATCGAGGCTAAGAGTATACCTTGAGAAAAAGTTCCTTTGAGTGGCGGTGCTTGCAAAATTTATTGCTAATGCTTCAGGATAAGGTTTCTTATACAATTGTTGCTAAAGCTGCTTGTTAAAAGGAAATAAGGTCTTTCTTGCCGAGCGAGTTTTCTATGCATATAGCTAAGGTGATCACGACTCACCTTTTAAACTTTTCCTTAGTTACAACTAGCCTTAGGCGATTTATAAAGAAGGAAGGAATTTGAAACAAAACTAAGGTTTTGAGTCTGGGGAAATCATTTTCCCAAATTAATAAGGCTAGTCTAGCTTAAGGGGTAAAAGTCATGTTGCCCAAGTTTCTAAGACAAAAATAGTAGATACTATGTTTAGTAGTACGATGCTAGATCTGTACCGTTCAAAACTTGAAGCAAAATATTTTTCATTTACTTAGTCAAGCGTTTACTTGGAGTCACAAGGTCGGTACACTTCTCACATTTTCGATTCCAATCCAAAATCACATTTTCTCAATATTGCACAATTAGAATTTAAACAGTAATAACACTAGAGCTCATCAATTCTTAGCCCTGTGTTCCAACAAATTTATATCTAAGCATAAGCAGGAAAATTTACCAAGGCTTCGTCAATACTTAGCACTTGGTAATCAGTACTTATATCAACTCACAGTTTCACAAAATAGTAGCACAGATTTCTAAGAATTTCAGCAATTCAGTTATCCATTCAGGGTGGGAGTTCATAGAGCCCACCATCAGCCAATTTCCAATAACTCAACCATCAACTCAAAAGTGGAAATTCATAGAGCCCACTGTCCACAATTTCAACACATGATATACTAATGAAAGTAAATTTCAACCATTAGCTTTTCAGGCATTGAAATACGAGTAGAAATTGTTTCACTGGCCAGGCTTAAACATACGTTTAGCAAGTACCTTCTTACATCTAACTCTTTGAGAATTTCATGAACGCAATAGGGTCAAACCACAATCATTAACATCAACATTTCCCATGTTTTTCCAATCATTAAGTTTCAAGGAATAACTTCGCAATTTAAGTTGGAAATTCGTACCCAAACTTTGGTAACTACAAGGAAAATTTCCAGCATTGGTATGCCCATATCTTTGGTTAGACCATCCCATATATTAATTATCACATTGCTACCCAACTTGTATCTCTTAAAATTTGCATCTCGCATGCAGTTTTGACCCATTATGATCCAAGGGAAATAAAATAAAATTCCCGAAACTGATTACAATTTCCAAAGACAACTGAAATTCTGGTTGGTACCCCTCGGATATCAACAAAATTTCCAGCAGCTAAAGGTTTACAAAAATCCAAGCTTTCCTTAGTTTAAACATGGTGTTAGGGACTCAAATTCAGCAATCAAACACTTAGCTGGCTATTAAAATTTTCCCTTTTTCAAAAATCAGATTCATTCCACAATTAAAAGCATCCAGAAAATTCAGAACTTTTATCCATCAGCCACGGATGAACATGCATGAAGAAATGTTCTGTAATCATTTTATTTTTCTGGCTAAACCATGCTTTAAAACTCTCAGTTTCCTCATGCAATCTCTTAGCAAAACAATGCACATTTCCAGATCAGGAGTTGAAATTAAACCATGATTACAAACCCCAAAATTTCCAGGTTTAAATCTCACGGTTCTTTCTCAAAATTTCTGGCAATAACAATGGTTCTAAAACAGGATTTTCTTTGGTTAAAATAGAATTTTTGGTACTCTATTAGGACATGTACACACGTAGCTAGCTAGTAAAGGTTTCCAAATCCAATCCAGATTCAAACTACAATTGTACTCATCTAACCCAAATCCAGAAATTATATCAACTAGTGAAATCCGGAAACACTTCAATATTTTCAGCTCAATCATTTGGTTAGCTAAATTTTCCAGCAACCATTTATCTTGTATAAAATTCTTCCTTGGCTTATTCAGGGATTTAAATACTCAAATTCGGCATACGGATACTTAATTAACTGAGTAACATTTCTAGTTAAAAATTTAGGTTCGAATCATAACCCAAATCATCAAATTTCCAAGAAAGTCTCCAGATAGCCTCGGTTTGAGCTGCACAAAATCTGGTTGCATCTTATTTTTATTTTCAGTTCTAACTCAACTAATTATGTGCATGCCAAGCTAAAATTTCTCGTTACTTACTAGTTAATCAAAGTTAGAGGCTCCAAAACAGAAAACTATACCAAATGAAGCTACATTAACAAGAAAATCTCTCGGCAGCAATTTTTCAGCAAAGCAGAATTTTCCTAAGCTCTTTAATTCATCATCCGAATACACAATCAGTGCATGCAAGCACTGGTATATCTTCATCTACCAGTAATTAGCTTAAACATCATATTTTCATGTAGCTAATTGCATTTATGCTCAGATTATTAGATTTAATTAGATTACAACTGCATTTCAGATTTCTGGTTCACATCAATTCCAGTTCACTACATCAGAATTTTTCCCAGGTTCCTGATTTCATCATCCGATCACACAAAATTATCATGCATGGCCCTAATCATAACAATCATCCAAGATTCAGTTAATTAATCACCATTGCATGCTCAAATCACTTCAGGAAAACACATTAGAGCTGCATTTCAAATCAGCTCCTCGGCCAGGACATTTTCCTCTTAAAACAGAATTTTCTTAAGCTTTACCATTATCATCCGAAAAGCAAGGTCAACATGTATGGTCTTAATCATCCAGTTTTCATTCAGTTAAGTACACTTAGGTGCTCAGATTGTCCCAGAAAAACAGAAATAAGGCTGCACTATCAGCTCAGCTTCTCGGCAGAAACATAACTAGCGCACAGAAATTTTCTTCTTTTCTTAATTATAAATCTGACCGCCTAAAATCACATGCATGTTCCTAGATGACATAACCTTCTTGTTTTTAGTTGGTTAAACATTTAATTGAGCTCAGATTATCGCAGGAAGTCAGAAATAAAACTACATTTCCCAATCAGCTCCTCGGCAGAACCATCTAGCCGAAACAGAATTTTCCTCAGCTTTGATTTCAACATCCGATGGCACAAATTAACACAGGCAAGACCACGACTAGCTTAATCTATCTCTGATAAACTATTTTCATTCCAGAAAATTTACCTCACAGCAATTAAATTCACGCACGAAATCTGAAAGAAAAGTTTCTGCTCCCTCACGGCTTACACACGCACGGCAGTGGTCCTGGTTGGGTTTGCAGCTGGAAATGGTGTTGGTCTGAAGTGAACAAGGATGGTGAGGTCCAGTAACTCCTCCAACTTCCACCAGCTCTCCCTACTCCCTCCTCTAGCTTACGGACAGGCAGAGATGAAATGGAAGTGCAGCCCGCGGCTTCTTCCTTGGTTCTGCTTTGTCGATGGTAACTAGGCAGAGAAGGAATGTGTTTGTGGTCTGGGATATGGAATGAAGATGAATGAAGGGTGCCGCGGTTTTGAAGATGTTGAGCTGCAGAAATTGTTGAGTGTTGAGTTGGTTTAAGCTTTTGATTGGTGGAAATGGGCGGTGGTGGAAGAGCTTGTAAGGAGTGTTTGGTTCGGCTTTGTAAGGTTATGGTGAAGTGAGGATTTGGTGAATTTCTAAAGGCATTTTGGCCTATTCACTTCTCCTCCTATTATCCCCTTAAATCCTTAGTTCTAACTTAGCTCCAAAAATTATCCCCAAGTGTGATTTGATCGCCTAATTATACGCGAATCTTGCAAGGCTTTGATTATCGAAATTCTTACGTCCTAATTATGCTTAGGCATTTATATCGTTTTTGTCTAACATTTATCGATTACAAAGTAATATTAAGATTCCTACTAACACTAAACATTATTACCTAATTATTTTAAACTATTAAAATCAAGTTTGACCTTAATATAAAAATTTGACATTCTTGATATTCGTTTATCCATTTATATCAATATTTATTAACTTAATCATTATTAACGCTTAAGATTAGCTATCGGAATTCAAAGAGGTTTAATAGTTAAATCAATGAAATAATTTACCTTCGAAATATGAATTTAATGAAACAAAACTAGAAGTTTAATAGTTTAACACAATTCTATTATTTCTCACATAAAATTGTTTTTACGGTCTTAATTTGCAGACAAGGAAAATTAGTGCTAAAATTTACTAAAGAGTTAAAAGAAATGCAAATGATCTGCAAAATAATATGTATATATATATATTTTTTCAGGGTTCTCACATACCTTGGCGTATAAAAGGTCCTTTTAGGTCATGATTTCATTTTCAAATTGCATGTTTTACTGCTTTAATAAAATGGCATCATGCATAAACCCTAGAAAGGGAATGCCATTTAGGCGATCCCGTGCTAGGAATAAACCGCCTTGTGTCTCGGATACTTAATCCAAAGAGATTTGCACGTTTACATTTTGTACCATCCAAAGGGGTAGTGCACAAGGTAAGGTAGGATCCGATTATTTTCATAGAGTGATCTTTGGAATATGAGTATCTAATAATCACTTTTTGGCCATTTTATCAAAAATTGGTAAAAATCCCTTGCGTGAAGGACATTAATTTGAAGAAATTCACAAATGATTCCTCCTTTTGAGACGATAAATAAATTGAGATCAAAATTTGATTTTTAGAAGGTCATAGACTAATGCACTTCAATAATTTTGAAATAACCAATGGGTGGACAATTCAACCCATATTTGAATAAACCATCAATGCCATTCAATTCATTTGATCAAGTTATTTATCAATTTCATCCAACTCATTCTGTCATTTTCTAAACTATCAATTTCGTTCAATTCATTTTAGGGTCATCCGATCGATTTTTTTTAATAAATCTGCATTTCATTTGGCCAATTCACCCATTTTTAGGGCAATCTAGTTGATTCTTTGAATAAATCACCAATTTCATTCAATTCATTTGATTAGTTAGGGCAATTTGATCGATTTTCAATAAATCATCAAGTTCGCCCGATTCATTTGACCAGTTTACCCTTTTAGGGCGATTTGGTCAATTTTGAATAAATTCTCGATTTCATTTTTTAGGGCGATCCGGTCCATTTTGAATAAAATTCTCAATTTCATTCGATCAACTTCCTTTTTTAGGATGATTCGGTCAATTTGGAGTAAGTTTTAAATTCCCCTCAATTCATTTGACTAGTTTCCCATTTTAGGGTAATTTGGTCGATTTTAAATGATCAATTTCATTCAACCCATTTGACCAATTAGGGTTTCGATGTCAATTTCAACTTGGAAAACCTAGTCGATTTTTGAGAAAGACATCCATTGCATCTAGCCATTTGATCAGTTGGTTGACCATGCTTCACTGATAAAATTTTGTCAACAAATTTCAATCTCTTCAATAGGAAGTTCGTCAAGGTCAAAACTCGTATGTTCTTGCAAATTTTTGTATCGATCAAGAGTGATCAATCCATTCAGATGTTGACCTCTTTTTGACAAAGTGTCTTTCGTCACTCCAATTTGACCGAATTTTTCCAAATTATTTCTCACTCAATGAGTTGATCAGATCCATCAGGTATGGTATAGTGCCTACCCTAGAGGATTGCATTTTCATGCTAGGCCTACCCTTGGTACAAAAGGGCTTCCCCATAGGACATGCATCCGAATTTTCTGGATATCTACTAACTCTTGTTTTTTTTCTTTTCTTTTTCTTTATTATTATTGGAATAACTAAGCGAGGGTTAAATCTAAAGGCAATCTTTCAAAAATTCTCAGGTAATATTCAAACATAGCTTCTCGTCGGAGCCCCATCATAACGCGATCCCGTAGTAAAGCCCAAAGGAATCGTGTAGACATGAGTACTCGGCCAGAATCGTCCGATAAGGCCACTGCAACTACCCAGCCGGAAGCCACAAGTCCCGGGGTTCAATTGACCGAATTACTCACCAAATTTGGGGAAACGGCATCTGAAATGGCCGCACAAAAGAAGTTGATTGACGAGCTCGTTAGTAGCGGAGTGCAGCCCGAGCTTGCGCCCATCAAACAACCGGAATTCGAGCCATTTGTCATTCCTCCAATTCAAACCACTTTTGAGGGAGTCTACAACCCGCAGTATACCTATGCTCAAAATCCTCCGTTCTATCCTCCCTATGGGCAAGGACTTCAGCCTCAAAGTGATCCAAACATGCCTCTGAATCCACAAGCCTTTTATCACGCTGCTGCTGAGCCTTTCTTGCCAAACCATACCATTCAAACCAAGCCAGAGATGGGAGAATCTTCTGCTCCTATTGATATAAAGCTTCTCAAACGCCTTGACCGTTTTGACGAATTCATAAGGAAAAGTCAGGGGTTGAACAAACAAGGAGTCCTGGATTATGATGAGCTTTGCCTTTTTCCGAATGTGCAATTGCCTGAGGGGTTCAAAACTCCGAAGTTTAACAAGTATGATGGGACGGGCAATCCCAAGACGCACCTCCGATTGTTCGCCAACAAGTTGGGTAGGCCAACAGATGATGAAAATCTGCCTTTGAGGTTATTCCCAGAAGTCTGGAGGGGGATGCACTCGACTGGTATTCCAAGCTGAAACCCGAAGAAGCGAAGACCTGGCTTGACTTGTCCAATGCTTTTGTAAAGCAGTATGAGTATAATTGCGAGCTGGCTCCAACACGAACCACGTTGGAAGGGACAAAGAGGCAGCCATCTGAAGATCACAAGACTTATGCCAAGAGGTGGAGGAAAATAGCTGCAAAAGTCGAGCCACCAATGACGGAGGACGAAATCATACGCACTTTCATTAAGGCACATGACCCGCCGTACTTTGAAGAAATTTTTCGCATGACTGGATGCTCATTTGCCGCAATTGTTAATAAGCTTGAGGAATTTGATGACTTCGTGAAAGCTGGGAAAATTGTTAATGTCTCTGCCCTCAAATCCCAGTTGGATGCCTTGCAAAGCCAAGGTAGTAATGGGAAAAAACAACAATTCAAAAAGCAAGAGGGGGAAACTGCTTTTGTCTGGAATCGAAACCCTGTTCCAAGACTCAAACCTCGACAATACCCTACCTACCCAAGCCTTTATCCTTACTATTCAAGCTCTCGTCCTGTTTACCATACCAATACTACTCACCCTCGACCTCGCCCTAACTACAACAACTCGCCTATGGCCCCTTTTCAAATATCCCAATCTAACTCCCAACAAGTTCGACCCCGACCTCCCTATAATCAACAATTTCCCCCACCAAATAGACCTACCTATAGCTATCCCCAATCCACTGAAACCTACAATCAAAGCCGCACCCGGACCTTCACCAACCTAGGCAAGCTTTTGGACCAATTGTATGAGCAATTGAAGGCTGCCGGCAAAATAGGCATGATTCCCCCTCCATCTTATTCTTATGGCATGCCAGCTGGATACGATCCACAGTCTACTTGTGCCTATCATTCGGAAGCACCTGGTCACTCAACCGCTGCTTGTAAAGCCCTTAAGCACAAAGTTCAACACATGATCGAGGCAGGGGAAATAGTGCTAAGAGGAAAAGGTGAACAAGGTCCGAGTATAAGTACAAACCCTTTTCCCAAGCATCAGGATACCTTCGAGGCATCCACCTCCAATGACGAAATTTGAAAATCCTGAAGGATCTTTGCACAATTTGGATGGCCGAATATCTTCCCTCTCGAAGGGAGTTTCAGTAAATCTAAGGGTTGTTATTTACTAAAGTTCACGAAAACTTTTTCTTGCATATGTGAATAGCTTAATGAAAGCGTCTTTTGCAATTGAGTTTTGTCTTTAGTTTGAAGTTTCATGAAATGCATAATTTGTTTTATTTGATTATTGTCCTGATTTTTTTTTAATTCTTTAAGATGGCCAAAGATGAAAATTACTTGACCCTTTGAATATCATTGTTCTGGAATCCGATGAAGCCATACATTGAAAAGTCCCTTCATTGAGAAATTCCTTCCTTGAGAAAGCCTTCATTGAGAAATTCCTTCCTTGAGAAAGCCTTCATTGAGAAAACCATTGAAAAATCCCTTCATTTGAGAAATCCCTTCATTTGAGGAAATCCCTTTCCGGCCAGGCTGAAAGTTGATTGGTTAAAGCAGTGTCATCAACGATTGATTCTGATTGATGAAAAGCAGTTGAATGCTATGTGCCATGACCAATGTTGTCAAAACGCATGGCCTGAGTTCATAACAAAAGGGTCCACCACCGATCTTCTGAAGAAGGGAACAAAGTGCTAAAGTGATGAAAGATGAAGTCGCAGGCAAATTTGTTTCAAATTGGCAAAGCTCATTGGGTGTTCAAAAGGTATTACCTGGCGGGGCATTCATGGATAGACAGACATTCTCTCAACCTATCAACTCAGACATGTGTAAGAAATTCTTTATTTGATTATGCAAATTCCTTCTAGGAAATCATGCAAGAGACGAGGCAAAAGTCAGGCCATCTTCCTTTCCCCTCAAAATATTTCATCCCTAGTCGTCCCTTTTGAGCTATCAGAACAATAATTTTTTCATTTGGCAGCCCCTGAGGATTGCAAACCCCACACTGGGGCAAATTCATTTTGAAAAGAGATGATCAGAAAGGGAAAGCCCTACACTGGGGCAAATTTATTTTTGAAAAAAAAAGAGAAAAAGAAGAAGAAAAATGGAAAAGAAGGAACCCCACACTGGGGCAAATTTAGTTTTGAAGAAAACTGCAAAAGTGAGAAATATGCAATGAAAATGCAAAGAAAGAAAAATCCAATCGGACTGGGGCAAATTTCCTCGGTTTTGTTCAGAAATTGGGGATAATTTCAAAATGATGCACTCTCAGGTTATTTCACCTCACATAAGCACAAATTGCTTTCAAGCCTCAACTTTTCTTGAAAAAACCCCCACCTGACCTCATTACAAAAGCCCAAAGTCCTGGCTTTCGTCACTTGTTGTATTTTTATTGGGAAGTTTGCTAATCAACTGACAAGTGATGTCCATGATGCCTTCGTTTAAGTCTATAAGGGAAGCGCATTTTACTGATGTCAGCAATTTTTCAACCTACATTTCTGAGTCGATCATGGTTGAGCTCTTCCATTTGCTTCCTTAGGTGAAAACCCGAAAGGCTACCTCAAAAGAAAAGGAGGAAAAGAAAGAAAAGAGAAAAACACGGAAAAAAAAAAACAAAACAAAACAGAAAAGAGTGGGAGCAACCTTGGTGAAAACCCGAAAAGGCACCAAGGTAGGGTTTTTGCAGCAAGCGAGCACGAGGAGGAACGGCTGGCGACCTGGTTCATTTGGATTTCTCCTCATTTTTGTCATCCTTCTACCAATGTTGGATTCCAGAATAAAGATGTCCAGAGATTTGAACATGACATCTGTTGGCCAAAAGCTGTGTCATTTTTGTAAAATATTCTTTTGCAAAATACATTTTTTAGGAAGCTCATTTTTCCAAATTGCTTGCATTCATGACATTTTGTAGGCTTTAAACACAAATGGTTACGTTTGTATTCTTGTGCATATTCATTCCTGCATGACATATGAAGTTACCTTGCATACCTCATTCTTGGTCACTGAATTTTGGTGAATAACAATCCCTATGGTTTATTCGAAGCATACTTGGATTCAGTCATTTTTTGAAAAGGGTTAAGGTTCAACAAAGCCAGTTACACAAGCTTCATAATATGGCAAAATGCATACCTGGTCAATTTGGGAAAAGCAGAAAAGTGAAAGTAACAAATCCAACCAAATCAGATGCCACAGCAAAAGTTGGCAAAAGCATCACAAGACTCATGTTTACGCGATTCTCAAGGCAAATTGGATCAAATGATGGTGGCAAGTCCATTATTTCTTCTTTTCTTGCAGGAACGTTGCATTTACAAACAAAAACAGCCACTTTCCTTTTCGCACCCAAATCGATGTCAGAAAAGCTCCACAGCAAGCAAAAACGTAGTGATAATGTTATTGGCAAAGCATGATCATAAGAAACAACATCAGTTATCATTTCAGCCACAGAGATCAAATCTCCCTCTTGATACAAAATTTGAACTACCCCAAGGTAAAAACTCAATTCATTGTTTAAACTTCCCCAGTGGAGTCATGATTAAAAGTTTATTCGGGTCAGTCCCATGATTTTAAGCTTATTCGGGTCAGTCCCATGATTTTAAGATTTATTCGGGTCAGTCCCATGATTTTAAGGTTTATTCGGGTCAATCCCATGATTTCAAGCTTATTCGGGTCAGTCCCATGATTAAAAGCTTATTCGGGTCAGTCCCATGATTTCAAGCTTATTCGGGTCAGTCCCATGATTTCAAGCTTATTCGGGTCAGCCCCATGATTAAAAGCTTATTCGGGCCAGTCCCATGATTTAAAGCTTATTCGGGTCAGTCCCATGATTAAAAGTTTATTCGGGTTAGTCCCATGATTTTATGTTTGTTCGGGTCAGTCCCATGATTTTAGTTTTTATTCGGGCCAGTCCCATGATTTTAGGTTTTATTCGGGTCAGTCCCATGATTTTAAATTTCTGTCTGGGTCTATCCCATTTAAATTTCTGTTCGGGTCAGTCCCGTTTAAATTCCTGCTCGGGTCAGTCCCGTTTTAAATTCCTGTTCGGGTCAGTCCCGTTTTTAAATTCCTGTTCGGGTAAGTCCCGTTTTAAATTCCTGTTCGGGTCAGTCCCGTTTTTAAATTCCTGTTCGGGTCAGTCCCGTTTTTAAATTCCTGTTCGGGTCAGTCCCGTTTTAAATTCCTGTTCGGGTCAGTCCCGTTTTAAATTCCTATTCGGGCCAGTCCCGTTTTAAATTCCTGCTCGGGTCAGTCCCGTTTTAAATTCATGTTCGGGTCAGTCCCATTTTAGAATTCCAGTCCGTTCGGATCATTTTTACAACCGAATAACACTGGTAAGTATTTGGTGTCTACTTCTTTGTCTCAAGTTTTTTCAAAACTCAGACAAAGAGGGGCAAACTGTAGACACCAAATTTTTGGTGTAATTTCATTTGTTGTTTTTTATTTGTCGTGTTCGTTTTACTTTTTACTTTTTAGTTTCTAGTTTTATTTTAATTTTTAAGTTTTAGCATAGAATTTCTTGAAAAAAAAGGAGGAAGGAAAAAGAAAAAGGAAAAACATTCAAAAATATGCTTTAGTCGTTTTCTTTCTTATTTAAATTCAATGTTTTCTTGAAAAATAAAAAAAAAGAGGAAAAAGAGGAAAAAGAGAAAATTGGTCACAAAATATGTTTATTTCTTTTAAATTCAACCTTTTGGCATTTTATTTATTTTTATTAAGTTATTTTTGAAAAAAAAAGAAAAAAAGAGAAAAATGATGAAAAATGAAAAATGAAAGAAAAATTGAAAAATGACCATTTTTATTGTTTCCATTCGTTTAGTTTTTTTAATTAATTTGTTTTTATTATTATTATTACCTGGTTTTTGTCATTTTGTTATTATTATTATATTCTGTAATTATCAGGTAAAAAAAAAAAAACGCGGCATGCAAGCTGCGTTTTGTTGTAGCTTGCAAAGAAAGGTTGAGACGGCTCCTTTGGCTGCAAATATGGAAAGATGATGAGTTGGTTTAGGGATTGGAGAGGCCTCATATAAATAGATAAAGGAAAGGCAGCCGCAGGGGAGGAAGGGATAGTCGACTGAAAAAAGGGAGAGAGGTTGACAGCTAGAATCTGGGGTTGAGGGTTTGGAAAAGAAAAAACCGACAGAAGAAAAATCTGAGAAAAGTTTGTGACTTGAGAAGAGAGCTTCGGTCAGAAAGAAGAGAGAAACAGTGGAGAGTTTGAGAGAGACTGAATCCTAGCGAAAAGAAAAGGAAAGGCAGCAAACGCAAGGAGGAAACAACGCCTCTACCATCATCTTCAACCATCATTGAAAGGCAGTTCCACGGCAAGTCACTTGCTGCGATTTCCTTCTTGGTTTTCAGCTAAGGTCCAAGTTAATTCCTTTGTTTTTTTTTTTTACTTGTTTGGTTTGTTTCTTTGATCTATCATGTTTTGATGGTTTTTTTGGATGGGTTTCACGTAGAATTTCTCTGTTCCAAGGTCCTTGTTTTGACCCCCCCCAAACATAAATTTCCATTGCTGCGTATTAGTTATGTGTTTATGTGGGTCCTATATAGTCAGATGAGCATTGGGCTGATTTGGATTTAGGGGTAGCAGCGTGGGGTTTGCCTATGGTGGGGGTATACGATGAATCTGTCTTTGGTTGATTTGTGAAGCCGCAGAAAATTTCCAGTTTTGCTTGTTTTTTATTCTGATTTTTCTTGGTGCCTAAACCCAAAAGGCTTTATGTTGAAGAGTGAGAAGGGTATTGGGGTAAGCAGGTTGTTTGGTTTCAAGCTGTGTTTGGCTGGGATTTGTGCATGAAAATCTGATGAAACAAGCAACAAGCTCGAAATTTCTGGTTTGTTACAACGATTAGACAAAAACTGAATTTTCTTTGGTAACTAAATTTCTGGTGTGGATTGTTTGCTCCTGTGGGCCTGTTTGCTGTGTTATTAATGCTGTGTATATGCTTGCTGCAATTTATATCAGCAAGGTGTGGTGCCACAGTAGGCTACAACATGGCAAAGCCTTTTGTTGTGGTGATAGAGGTAGACTTGGTTTTGTAGATGTTTGAAACCTTCAATACTCCAATTTTATTTTCTTTTGCTGATTTCGTACCCAGCTCTTCGTTTGATTCTTGAGGGTAAACAATGACATTTGGTTGATGTTAACAACATGGTTTTGGAGTCATAGCACTTATGTTTGGTTTGGTTTGAAGTTGTTCCACATCAATGCATTTCAGTTAGAATGGAAAATTGCAGCAAGCATGGTTGTCTTCCATTGCAGAAATGTTTTCCCCATCCGCTCGTTGATTACTTACATATCTTGCTCCAGATTTCCTGTTTACAAACACTAGGTGGGTTGGTTGATGTTTTGTTAAGCATGTCAAAGGGTCAGAACGTCCGTATTGTAGAAATCATAAAGAAACGAGAGATTTCTTTACTGCGCTTTTATTTTGCTGTTGGGAAGTCTTTTGTTGCATTCTGTTTTGTCGATTGTTCCTAGCATCCATTTTGCTGTTTTAATCCTGCAATAAGAATGTGGGTTTTGGCTATGATTGAAGGAAAGGTGGGACTCTAAGTTTGGTTAATTCAAAGGTTAATGTTTTGTTGATGTTTCAGTTGGAAATGAAATGTTGTATAATGCAGAAGGAAAGAAATTCTCTGAAGGCTTGCGATTGTTATTGTAGAATGTGTTTCTCACGTCTTTTGCATGAGGATTGCATGAAACAATTTTCTAAAATTGCACTTTGACCCCCCAAGTCTCCCTTTATTCTACTATGACCCAACCAATTGAATAATGTCCTCAATTTGGTCCTTGGCAGCTCTAATTTTACAGCTTTTCATTGCTTGTTTGCTTCAAGTAACTACCATGCTTTGTTTAAATTGCACTTAATGCATGAATTTAAGAGCTTTATGACCATGTGAACCCGGGTTTGCGTGTTTTCTTTAATTTTCCCAAATAAATTGGTACCTTGACCATTTCTTTTTATTTTGGAGGATAAATAAGTGACTTCACCCCATTAGAGCTCCATTTCAAGGGCGGTATAATTTCTTTTATCCCTTTTTGTCTCTCCTACGTGATCCAACGTGCTACGTGAGAATTGCATGCCTATTTGCTTTCCTTGCTTTCCTTAATTCCTTTAATTCATTTCATTTACTTTTGCTTTTTATTATGGGGTATGTGTACACCTCTTGGCTTGTAATAGTTAGGGATTTAATTATTCTATTCCTTTTCCCCCTTTTAGATTGTAGTAGGGTCTCCCTAATGTAATAGATAGGGCTTGGAGGAGCATTCAATGAAGACCTATCGAAGTCATGTGCCTAGCTAGCAAATGTAATAGTTAGGGCTTTAATTGTCTTATGTGTCTTGCATGCTTAGTTGCTACGTGTTAATTTGCTTTGTTAGGGCCTTGCATCTAGTCGAGCATGCTAAATGTTATGTGCTATGTGTTTATGAGTGTTTGGCATGTCTACTCGCTTTCCATAGCCATGAATGAATGTGATGGATGAATGCACGTTTCCGCTAGTCCAACGCTAGTCAGAATTCATAGAATGGGCTAGTCCAACGCTAGACCCTTAGGGATTTCCCCTCGTTAGTACATGTTTGCATGTTCATTACATGTCATGCATTCTTTTTAGTTTTATCATTTTGCATGCCCCTCGAACCCCTTTTCCCTCCATTTTAGGATTTTTGCATTTCATGCTAGTTATAGGGTTCATTTGCTTGAGAGTCCCCTTAAATATGGGATATAGACGAGTGTGGCTTTTTATAAGCCTTAGCACGCTTGTATTCCCTCTATAAAAGGGCAAATTGAGTCACGATTTAGGTCTCCCCGTACCCAATATGCATGAATTCCCTAGGCTCATGCATTTTTAAATCCACTCTACCATTTTCTACCCTCATCACACTTTCATTTTTTCCTCCCATTTTGCACACGTGCACCTTTATGTTTCTTCACTTGCACACGAAACACTTTTATCATCACTTGCACACATGCACTTCATATTATCCTTTCACATACCGTACCTTGCCCACTCACGTGCACATTTTCACTTATATATTATTGTCTTTTATTACCTTTTTCAAACTCATGTCCTCACATTGCATACATGCATTCCATTCATTTGCATCCCACTCGCATTATTCGTGACTTCTTCAAAGGATCGTTATTGGGCTTCACAATTAATGTGATTGGCACCACTCAACCTTTGAAGAGAAATTTTCCCCAATACCCCTAGGTCTAGGGTTTGCATTCATGTAGTGCATCCAAATGTAATAAATTCTTTGGTTAAAACAAGAAAATCTTTGATTAAATCATGCAACTAGCCTTGGCTAGGTCAAAGGGGTGCCTTGGATTTTATCCTTGCCTTCCTCTTTGTCAAATGTGACTCCCGAACCTTTTTCTTTGGTTTACGTGGACTAGGAGTCGTTTAAAAGGGGTTTCTTACTACTTTTTCCTATGTTTTCTTTAAAAATTCATTTTTTTTAGGTGACTTGGTACACCTTAACTCATTACCAAGTGGCGACTCCAATTTTTATTTCAAAAACCCTTTTTAAACTATAATTTTGGGTCAAATCGTCGCATTCTCAACCCCCCATTTAGACCCATTTTTTCTTTTAAATCACAATTCATTTTCCAATCACAAAAAATACATTTTTTAAACCATTTATTTATTTATTCAAAAAATGGGGCGCGACATGCTGTCCAAATTTTAAATCCATGATTCCTTGGAATTGAGTTGCTTTGACTGTTAATGAGTGGATTTTGGTTTGTCTACACCTTTAGCACCAAGTGTTCCTTATTTTCACTTCTACGTTCTATTTGACCTTGTATTAGTAATGTGTAGGTTGGGTTTATGACTCATATTTGTGTCTCATTGTGTTTCCATGAATGTTTTAGGGCGTGCCGATGACTCAAGGCGCACGTTGGGCGGAAATTTGTGAAATCTGTTTGTTTGATTGGTGAGTGTACTACTCACATGATTGTTATTTCATGGCTTTATTGTATTTGAAATTTGTGACTGGAATGCTTATGATTATTGATGATGTGAGTTGAGACAAAAGTGTACTTTATCACTCTCATACTCTATGGCTTATTTGACTATTTACTATATCAATTGAATTTCTCTTGAATGTACTTGAACTGGTGTCGTTTGGACGTGTATCCAATGACCTTTACTATTAACTCTGAGCTCTATCCCATAGATGGTCAATTGAATCGAGCCAGCAAGGGCATGGTGGAGGAAAATTGACAAGCCATGGGGACTGTTTCTGAGGAATCACTGAGTATGAGACTCTTGATTCCGATATACTCGAGTATTACCATTACTGATCTGATTGGTGTTCGGGCCCAATAACGAGAATATGAGGTGGACGGAAATTGGAGAAAAGTGGAGTCTACGGCAATGGTTACTTTTAAGTGTTGACGGAGAGTCAACGAGGTAAGATCAAGCACGGCAAAATAGGAGAAAGGCTCTTGAGAGCCGTACGTATCCTTTTAATCTTTGTTGAAATGTGGTGTTAGTTCGGCTCACTTTTGGATTGAGTAACTTTGTGCTTATGTGAACTTTGTTTACTTGCGTGATGGTACCTCATTGAGCGAAAACCCACTCCGTTGTCTTTGTTTTCCTTACAGAAAATAACCTTTTGGGGACTATGGTGTTTGGAAGCATGAGTTGAGCTAGTTTATATATTCTTTTGTATAGCTCCTCAATGGTTAGAAAAACCTTAAATGTATCTTGCTCCAACATTTCCTTTTTGAGTTGTAAGTTTGCAACCATGTGTATATATAAAGGTGTTTAGTCATGTTCATGTGTTACTTTGGCCCGGGCATGTTCAATCTTTAGGGCTATATAAAGGTTATTGCATTTGTTTGAGGTTTCGGATAGGTGCGGCATTCAAACGTGAAAAGAAAAAAAAATTAACGAGAAACTGTACAGCAGAATCCGGCCGGATATGTGGCCGGATTGGCAGGGGACTTTGAAAAAAATTTGGTTTGCTCTCTGGCTTGAATCCGGCCGGCAATCCAGCCGGATGTCCGGCCAAGTTCTGGCGGGATTGTGACGTGGCAGACACTATTCCTTTGCGGTTCCGATTTTCATTTTTTCATTTCGCGATTGTTGAATTGTTTAAGCGTGCTAATATATTTCGAAACATTTTAGATTATGTATAACTGTCTTAGTAGTCCTGATGAGAGTTGGGCAGGCAGTTCGCTAACCCCTTTGGTACGCCTTAGGGGAAGGTGGGGCTGTCATAGTTGGTATCAGAGCTTAGGTTAGAATGGCTTAGGCAAGTTTGAACTTTGTTCCTTAGGACCTGTGAGGATTGTGTTAAGGCGCCATTAAGTGTGATTATATTGTCTAAGACATGAACACCTTTGTTATTCTTGTAGGCTATGGCTGGAACAAGTGGTGAGGCCGGGGGTGAACCGCCTCAAAGACTCCCTCATGTTATCGATTATCAAGAAAGGCCTGGAGGCCCAATCCGGCTTTGGTATACTGCTAGTCAGGCCTGTCGTTGTAATCATTACCGGAACTACTCTTACGTCGACCATATGGTCGTGGCGGTGTGACAGCCCCACCTCTCCCTAGGGCGAACTGTAGGGTATCAGCGGACTGCCTGCCCAGCTCTCGCCGGGACTCAGTCGATCAAAGAACTAGCAACTCAAAATAACTGGGAAAATAGCTTCAAATTAAATCGTACGACCCTAATAACACATAACTATCAATCAACTTTCAAAACTTAATACGGCAAGCTAAGAGTCACACTTACCATTCCATACTACGAATTACATAACATAAGTCAACTTATAGATTCAAGCTTACAAAAGTAAAAGTAAAGTCATCTTAACAAAAGTTACAAGTTCAAGCAAAACAAAGCTAAGAAAGCTCTTGACCGTTAGTCCATCCCCGATCTGTTAAGGAAAACAAAGGGAGTGGGGTGAGCTAAAGCTCAGTGAGGTTCCAAGTAAAGAAAGTAAACACATAGCCAAATTAAGGCATAGAATAATTCAAATAAATACCGTATGATACAATAACAATTAACCACAATTCAATTCAAGGATACGGGTGGCTTTCAAAAGCCAAAATCCCCTTGAGCTTGATCATAAATGTCTCCGTTGACACTCCGTCAACACTTGTATACACAGAATATTAAGTCCGTAGAACACCACTTTCACCTGCCTCCGTCCACCAATCAACCCCTCACCGGGCCCGTACTTCATAAACAGTAGTTAGGTAATACTCGAGTATACCGGTTTCAGTGAACAGTAAACAGTCCTCAAGGTTTATCGGCCTTCTCGACCAAGCCTTGGCCGGCTCGATAGAACCGACTCACCTATGAGGTTGGGCACCCAAACAGTAGTAGTAGTTGATGGGATATCACCCAAACAACTCAAGCACAGTCACATATAGAGAATTCACATTTCACAATAACAATATACAGGGCCTCAGTGGAAATAAAGGAGGACGAGTGCGATAAAGTACACGCTCGCCTTCCCTTTTATCAAATTAGGGTTTGGCTCAAACAGTCGTAAATCAAATATTCAGGTATTTCACATAAGCAGGTAGCAGGTAGTGGAACACTCACCTGTCAATCAAAAGTTGCGATCGATGTCAAACGTCTTAGTTATGGTCACCTTCGTTTCCCAAACCTAGGGCAACGAGTGAAATCGTTAACACTTGAATTCATGTCCCACTAGGTTAGGCTCAATAAGAGACCAAGTGAGTAGTCTAAGCTACTTAATCCATCATGCAAACAAGGCCCAATCCATGGTAAAAGTTAATGAGAAAACAAGTTTAATAGATGCATGAAAGTTCGGCAAAAGAAAAGTTCTAATCGGGCTTAAGGGTTTCTTCTTGGGTTGCACAGTCTTGCCCTGGCAGTCTTAGGAAAATGGTCATAACTCATTGTATAAAAGTCGAAATTAGGTGCCGTCAGTGGCGTTGGAAACTAGACTCGGTGGAAACTAGACGCTGTGGTTCATCTCCTATCAGAAACAGTAACTCAGAAAAGGTGGCTGATCTCCTATCAGAAACAGTAACTCAGACAAGGTGGCTGTTTTTCCAACCCTGGATCAGCATTAACCGTAAGCTAAACTATTCTAGTTCTAGGGCTAACTTCATTAGTTTTACTCCAAATTCACCCAATTCACTCCTCAAGTGATCATATACAAGGATTCAAGTCACTTAGCATCAATGGAGTTCACAACATAACATACAACATTATTTAAGGTAATCATAATGATCTCATAACTACAAGAGTCCTAAACAGTCTACTAATGGTTCAAAAGCACCACTTTACTTGCTTCAATTTCATTCCAACATGCTTATAGGCCTAACCAATAGTTAACCTAGTTTATTAGGCTTGATTAGGACATAATTTAACAACAATATTGAGGGAAAATCCCTCCTACAAGAACCAGCCAGCCAAGACAAGCAACCAGCCCACACTTTTCAACATTTGTTCAATCCTTCATCCTTACATGTTTTTCACCCAAATCTTCATATCAAGTAATAGATTCAACTCAAAAGAGATTTAAACATAATAATACCTCATAAACAAACATGAATAAGAATCAAACATTTCATCAAACACTTGGTGTACATACTAAGAAACCTAGCTACTACTTGTTTACTTCAAGAAACTAACTCAACATCTCAACCAAACAACTTGTATCCTTGCTATTAACACTTTCAAGTGCATGATCTATCATCAAAAACCAAGATTTAAAGAACATATACCTCTCTTATAGTGAGCTTGAATCACCAAAATCACTTCACCAAAGTAAGTCTTCAAGCTTGGATCAAACACTTGGAGTTGTAGGAACTCTCTCACTAATTCAGATTTTTCTCTCTTGATTGTTGTTCTTGGTTTGCTAGAGTAAGAAAACAAGATTATGTAGCTCACTCTTTCTCTCTCTCTTGAACCAGAAATTCGGCCAGCACTCAAGAAAAAAAGGAAGGCTTTGGCTAGTTTATATAGTCTTCTAATCTTGGTTCCAACAAGATACTTGGCTAGGATTTTGCCACATGTCCACTTACTTGTCCAATTCTTTCTTAATCTTTGACTAATGGTGTCTTAACCTTTCCAAATGCACCAATCATTCTTTAACACCTCTAACTAATCTTTCCAAATGCACCAATAATATTTTAACACCTCTAACTAACCTTTCCAAATGCACCAATAATACTTTAACACTTCTAACTAGCCTTTCCAAGTGCACCAATCCTTAATTAGCACCTATAATCCTACATGTAAGATTTCTACCACTAATATAAAGACACTTGGTAAAATGTAAGTGGTGTATAATTAAAATCAACTCAAGAAAATTGTTTTACTACAAGTAAAAAGGAATGAAGTGTAATGCATGAAAATTATTGTAACACCTAGAAAAGCTAATGTAATGGCATAGAATATATGATTTAAATCCTAGAATAAGGCAATTAATTTGGGGAAATTGTGCTTTAAAAATGAGGGTTCTCACAGGCGGTGCTAGGCGAACGAAGGAGGCTTAGACGTGCCGCAGCCAGGGATCACACTAAGATGCTTAGGCTGACGGGTGTCACGAGGATGCAAGCGGACCGGTTAGGGGAGCACCGAGAGGACATAGCCATGGAGCAGGAGCGAACGAATGCTCTTAGAGAACAGCTGCAAGAGGTTAACAACCGTCTTACGAATGTAGTTAGGGAAGTTAGAGACCGTTCCGACGGTATTATTAACGAGTGTGAGGTGCTAATCCAAGGAGTGATTGGCGCCAATGCGCAAGCGGAGGCTTCTGATGAAGGAACTTCTGGAGAGGGAAGCACCCCTTGTTCTAGCCAAGGGGGAGAGTCTGTGGACTCAGTGGGGAACTAGGCTAGAACTCTTTTGAACTAACTTTTGATTCCATGGGGGGAGTAGATCAGGGGAAGATCTCTTAGCTATCTATTTTTGTATGTTTGGTCTGGTTTTGTAAATAGTATTTTTGATGATGACTCCGTTATCTCATGGAATTTCTTTGTTTGTATTCAACTGATTGTTAATATGTGATTTGTTTGATACGGTTGTGTTATATGTATATATGTTTTGATTTGTGAATATTTTTGGCTCCTTATTTATGTTTACCTTTATCTTTAATGTTATATTGACGCTTCGATCCTAGATCGATTAAATCCAATGGAGGGCACTTGTAGTGGACGAGGCCGTGGACGTGGAAGTAGGTAACCCTCGAATAAAGGGGGTAACCAAGAACCAATGTTTGAACCGAATCTTGAACCTAGGGTCGAACGTTCAAGTAGCCGCCGCCATCCAACGAATAACTAACTTGTTAACTCATGTAGTGGAGTAATAGGGTCAAAACCCTAATCCCCACCCTAAAAATCCTGGAAACCCTGGTAATTATGTGGAAAGCGAGGATATGGCCCTCGAAAGGTTTCAGAAGTTTTCTCCACTGAATTTTATTGGTGGGCCGGATCTTGATGTGGCCGAGAGATGGCTAGAAAAGATGGTGGACATCTTTGCTGCCCTGCATTATACAGAGGAGAGGCAGGTGACTTCTGTTGTCTTTCAATTGGAAGGGGCAGCCCGTTCCTGGTGGAACGTATAAGACAGAAATGGGACCGAGAACAGACGCTCCGGACATGGGTGAACTTCATAAGGGAGTTCAACGCTAAGTTTTTCCCTCCTCTGATTCAAGAAAGGAAGGAGGGCGAGTTTATTCGGCTTCGCCAGGGGACCCAAACCGTAGCTGAATATGAAAGCCAATTCACTTGACTGTCCAAATTTGTTCCCGAACTCATCATGACCGAACAATGAAGAATAAAACGCTTTGTTCAGGGCCTGAAAGTGGAGATCCAAAAGGATCTAGTGGTAGCCCAAATTAATGCCTTCAGTGAGGCAGTGGAGAAGGCGCAACGAATGGAAAGTGCCAGGCTATAAGTGAGAAACTTCCAGGCGAAGAAATGAGGACTTCCTGAAAGTAATTCGGGGTAGGGGGATAAGAGTACTCCTCCCAAGTTTGGACGGAAAACTGAGGAGGAAGGATGTCGGGAATGTCAAGAGGGGCCCCGTCAAGAGGTGGCCAAGTTGGAAGAGGTCAAAGAGGAGGTTTCCAAGGGGCTTGGCTTCTGCATCTCGCGGACCCTACGGGTATTGTGGAAAGCCAAACCACACGGAGGACAATTGCTGGAAGAAGGAGAGAAAATGTTTGCGCTGCGGAAGTGCAGACTACCAACTTGCCAATTGTCCGGTTCTGTCACGAGACGGAAGGGGAAGCCAGCAACCGACGAGGACCAATTTTGGACCGACTAAGGTGGAAGGGACTAAACCTAAGGTATCGGCTCGAGTGTATTCACTAGAGCCATAACAGGTCCCCGATTTTTTTGAAGTTTTAGAAGGTACAATTGTTGTATTTCACCGATTTGCGAAAGTTTTAGTAGATCCTGATGCTACTCATTCTTTTGTCAACCCCAATTTCATGTGCGGAATTGATATAAAACCTGCTAGTTTATCTTATGATCTAGAAGTTGTACTCCTATGAGGGATCATCGTTTGATCACTAGTATGGTTTATAAGAATTGTGAAGTTTGGGTAGGAGAGAGAAAATTGTTGGGGGATTTGATAAACCTGTCCATTAAGGGGTATGACGTAATTCTAGGCATGGACTGGTTAGCCCGGTATAATGCTCAACTTGATTGTAAGAGGAAAATAGTAGAGTTTCGTATTCCTTGGGAGGCGACCTTGAGGCTTGATATAAGGGGTAGGTTAGCATCATTTGCATTGATCTTGGGTATTCGGCTTAGGAAATTACTAAGTAGAGGGGCGCAAGAGTTCTTAGCCTTTCTTATCAATACCCCCACTGACAAACTGAAGGTAGAAGATGTACCAATAGTATGTGAACATCCGGATGTATTTTCTGATGAGTTAGTAACCCAACCTCCGGAGAGAGAGATAGAATTCAAAATTGATTTTTTATCAGGGACGTCACCTATCTCTAAAACTCTATATCGGATGGCACCTGCTGAATTTAAGGAGTTAAAGTTACAGTTACAAGACCTCTTAGAGCGAGGGTTTATTCGAGAGAGTGGATCTCCTTGGAAAGCCCTTGTGCTATTTGTAAAGAAAAAGAATAGGAGTTTGCATATGTGCATAGACTATCAGGGGTTGAATAATTTGACGGCTAAGAATAAATATCCACTACCCCATATCGATGAACTATTTGACTAGTTGCAAGATGTAGTGGTCTTTTCAAAGTTAGATCTCTTACAGGAGTATTATCAATTGTTAATTAGGAAGGAGAATATATCAAAAACTACTTTCAATTCGATATATGGGCATTATGAGTTCGCAGTCATGCCCTTTGGACTGACCAATATCCCTGCTGTCTTCATGGATTTGATGCATAGGATTTTTAAACCCTATTTGGATCGATTTGTAGTGATATTTATTGATGACATCCTTGTCTACTCAAAAACTCGTGAGGAACATAAGCAGCACCTAAGAATTATCTTGCAAACCCTAAGAGAGCATCAGTTGTACGCCAATTTAGTAAGTGTGAGTTTTGGTTGGAGAAAATTTTTTTCTTAGGACATGTAATTACCCAAAAAGGCATTTTTGTCGACCCGGTGAAAGTAGAGGCCGTGACTGACTGGAAAAAGCCAGAAAACCCCATGAAGATTCGTAGCTTTCTAGGGTTGGTTGGGTACTATAGGCGTTTTAGTAAGAACTTTTCCAAACTTGCCGGTCCCTTAACTGATCTGACAAGGAAAAATGATCGTTTTATGTGGGATGCTAGGTGTAAAACTAGCTTTCAAGAATTGAAGAGAAGATTAACTATGGCACCGATTCTAACTTTGTCTAACGGAATAGATAGTTTCACTGTTTATACTGATGTCTCGCAGGAAGGTTTGGGGTGTGTGCTGATGCAAAACAAGAATGTGGTATCTTTTGTCTCTAAGAAATTGAAACCTCACGTGCAAAACTACCCAACCCACAGCCTAGAGTTACTTGCAGGGGTTTTTGCTCTGAAAAAGTGGATACACTATCTATACGGGGTAACTTTCGAGGTTTACTCTGATCATAAGAGCTTTAGATACCTCTTCTCGCAAAAGGAATTGATTATGAGGCAGCGACAGTGGATGGAATTTCTGGAGGATTACGACTGCACCATTAACTACCATCCGGAAAAAGTTAACGTGGAGGCCGATGCCTTAAGTTGAAAGGCTCAAGTTGCGGGGTTAATGATTAAGGAATGGGATCTGTTAGAATCGGTTTGTGAGTGGAAACCCTATCTTGGAAGTCATAAGGTAATTTTTTGTAACGTTAAAGTAACGTCCACTCTACTGGAGCAGATTAAAGAGGTCCAGAAGGAAGATTCTATGTGTAGACACCAAATTTTAGGGGTTTTTTTGTTTATTTTTATTTTTATTTCTTATGTTAGTTTTTATTTACTTTGAGTCTTTTATTTTTATTTTTATTTTTAAGTCATTTTAGCATAGAATTTATCAGAAAAGAAAATCATTCACAAAAATATGCTTTAGTTAGTCTAGATTTAAGTTCATTGTTATTTAATTAAAAAAAAGGAAGAGAAAGAAGAGAAAAAGGAAAAATCATCAATCAAACACAATTTTTTTGTTAGGCATTTTATTTTATCTTTTATTCCTGGGTTTCCTCATTTTATTTGATTTTACTTAAAATGTTATTTTTATTATATTATATATTATAAAAAAAAGGAAAAAAGCAAAAACGTAAGAGGAAAATTGCAGCTTGCAGGAAAGAGATCCAATGGCTCAAGTTCTGATACAAAAACCCATCCTCACCTTTGAGGTGAGGGTTTTAGGGACCTGGGGTTCTTATAAATAGTAAGAGTAAGCTGTAGATAGGGGGGATAAGGAGAGGGGACGGCTGAGAAAAGGCGGGGGAAACAGAAGAACAAAAAAAAGGAGAGAAACCGAGATAGAGCTAGGGGAGAGAGAGAGCAAACTGGGGAAAGATGTGAGAGAATCTGGGTGGGAGTTAGATTGAAGGAAAAGGAAGAACTTTGCTGCTGGGATAGAGAGCTACGGGAAGGTTTCTTCATCAGAGCCTGGGGTTGATTTCTTCATCAAACTCAAGCTGAGGTTTTAGATCCAAAGGAGGTAAAACAGGTAACCTTCGGCCCATTTCTTGTTCATATCACTTCCCATATGAAGCCCGTGAGTATGGCTAGAAGTTGAGAGAGACAGTTTACCTGCAAGTGTATCATTTTGTAGCAGTTTCCTCGCATGTTACTTGCATTTTACAGTCAAAAGCTATTTTCTTTAGTCGATTGTTTGCTTTCCTTTGTCGTCTGTTGGTTCTGTCTATGCTTCATGTTGACTGATGATTCTTCGCTGATGAAGTTATATTGTCTTGTGGGATTTGTTTCATATATGTTTCAGCCGAGTGACAAATTGTAGAAAGTTTTCACCTTTACTGTAGACACCAAATTTTTGGTGTAATTTCTTTTACTTTTTAGTTTTTTTTAGTTTCTAGTTTTTATTTTTAAGTTTTAGCATAGAAAAATCATGAAAAAAGAGAAAAAGGAAAATTGTTCACAAAAATACGTTCAAATTCAATCTTTTGGCATTTTGGTTTATTTTTGTTAATTTATTTTGGAAAAAATGAAAATGATGAAAAATGAAAGAAAAGATCGAAAATGGTAATTTTGTTATTTTTAGTTTGTTTATTTTGATTAAAATTTTTGTTTTATTATTATTTAGTTTTATTATTATTTTTGTTAAATTATTAAGTTAAAAAAAAAAAAAAATAGAGCCGCGGCATGCAAGCTGCAATTTTTTGCAGTTTGCAAAGGAGGACTTGTGCGGCTCCTTAAGCTGCAAATATGGTGGCAATGTTTTAAGGGTTTAGGAGGGGGGTTGATGATATAAAAGAGCAAGAGGAAGGCAGCCGCAACAGAGGGGAAGAGGGGGATAGGATCGAAAAAAAAAGAAAAACAGAGAGAGAGGGAGGCGGCTGGAACTGGAAGATTCTGAGGGAAAGTTTTGGGTGACTACGGCTGAGAGTGAGGGTAACAACGGCTGGAGTTTAGCTGAAAGAAAAGCGCAACCGGGAGAGGGGAGAGTTTTTGGGTTTAACGGAAAAAGCATACGACAAAAGGAAGTGGACGGCTAGAGGGGATAGAGAGAGAGGCATCGACAAAAACGGAGAGAGTATGAAAATTGGGAGGAAGCTGGGGGGATGTCTTGGTGAGGAAAAAGGAACGACGGCCAAAGATTAGGTAAGGAAAACCAGAAAACAAGGCAAAGAGGGGTGGAAAGGAGGTAGCTACGGCTGATGGCTGCTGAGCGAAAGGAAAACAGAGGAGGGCCGAGAGAGTTGAGGGTCGCGAAGTTTGAGAGCCGAGGGAGAAGAAAACTGGCGGCGGCTAAGACTGGAGTGAGAGAGAACCGATAGACGGACTGAGTGGGAGGAGTCGCGGCTGAGCAAGACAAAAATTGAGAGAAAAAGGGAATCGAGAGAGCAACGAGCAAGAAGGGAGAAAGCTGAGAGATTTTGGAGGCTCTGAACCAATAAAACAACGGAATGGCCCATCCAACCACCGTTTCTCCACGGCGCCACCCCATTCTTCACCTCTGCCACCTCTGTGGCCACCATGACTCCCAGGGAAAGAGTTGGTTGCAGCTATCAAAGCGTCACAGAAATGGAAGGAAGCCCAATCCGCCTCCCAAAAGCCTCACGGTCCTTCTCCTCAATCTCCATAACGAAGCCACAAATAGGCCATTCAGAAGATCTTCGGGTCAGGAGCAAGAAAGGAAAAGGCCATGACTGAAGCCGCCGCTGCCACCACCGGAACTTCCCACCACCGCCTGCAAAACTTTCATCAAGCAGGAGCAGGTAAGGTTTTTTTTTTTTTCTTTTAAAAAAAAAGTTTTGATTCTGTTCAAGCTTTCGGAGCGTGCTGCCGTGACTACGTTTGTTGCAATTTTCCTTTTGTTGTTCATGATTTTGAGTACGCATGCTATATGTGTTAATTGGGCTGTTTTTCTATGTTGATGACAATTTTTTGGGTTGATTATAGTTGCGTTTGAGTAAGGAGTTTGTGAAATTTCTGGTGCTCTTAACCTGTTCGACAAAATGCCTGACTGAAATTCCTTATTGAAAGAACCGGTTAAGATTTCGATGTGTTGCAGTCTTGCATTTTTCTGTTGCTTTATGCTTCCCACCGTATGAATTTGAATTGAAATGGTATGAGAAAGAGCTTGTGTGATTGTCGTTTTGATTGGGGAGTGGCCAGACTTGAGTTTTCTGATTCCTGTCTGCAAAGAAAGATGGCATCAGACGTTTGGGCCGCTTGGGGGGAAGATGATTACTTGCTTTAAGTTTATGATTCCAGTTCTTCAATTTCCCCTTCCGTTGTGATATAATCCCAGAAGTTTTAGAACTTCATAATTTGCCCCCCGAAACTGTTGTAATGTTTTCAATCAGGCTCCTAATTCGATTGCAATTTAACCCGTCAATTTCTGTCTAATTTCATTGTGGCCCAAAACTAAAAAAATATCAAGTTGATTTGGCCCTTCCAAGTTTCAATTTGCCTTTTATATTTTCAGTGAGTTGTTGGGTAGATTAATTCTGAGATTATGATATGATTAGATTTTAATGTTTTAGTTCTCTTATTGTTTTGTTGGGTTTAACAAAAAATTAGTTGGGAATTGGATTAGGTTTATTTTGATTGGGTCTTGATGGTGGTTTGTTGGTTTGGATTGGGTTTTGCTTTGTTTATTTCCTGGGTTAGTGATTTGGGCTCGAGATTTGAAGCCCATGCATTTTGTTGGCTTTTACTTGATAAAATAATAGGCCGGCCCATTCTATTTGCTTTGGATTTTCTGATTGGGCCTGGAAGGTGTTGGCCCAAACAAATAAAGGAAATGGCCCAATGTTTTGGTCCATTAGGAAACCAGAAAACGTTTTTGCAAATCAGCCCCTGAATTTCTCCTTAACTGCATTATGGCCCTGGATATTTTCTACTTCTTTCAATTCGGTCCTTAATTTAATTGCAATTAGGTCCCTTAACTTTATTTTTCTTTAATTTTGGCCCCAAACTTTTGTCAATCTTTACAATCAAGTACTTTCTTCTCTTGACTTCTTAAATGTGGTTTGTTGACATGATTTAATTGATTCAAATTCATGTTTATTTTTATCCTTTGTGATTATTTGCCAAATAAATTGGTGCCTTGACCTTTTTATTATTTTGGAGGGTAAATTAGTAGCTTCACTACGTTAGGGCGTCGATTCAAGGGAGGTACATTCTACCCCTTATAGTTGCACTTCATTTGACCCTACGTGCTCCTACGTGTTATGTGAATATGCATGTCTACTTCGCTTTTCTTGCCTTCCCTTAATTCCTTGCATTTATTTCATCTACTTTTACTTTTATTTAAGTTATTCATTATGGGGTATGTGTACACCTCTTGGCTTGTAATAGATAGGGCTTGGCGAGCTTTCTTGTCCATTTTCCCTTTCCCCCCTTTGTTTTAGTTAGCAAATGTAATAAGTTCATTGCTTGCTTTCGTTGCTACGTGTTTAATCTCTTTATTAGGTCCTTGCATCTAGTCAAGCATGCTAAGTGTTATGTGCTACGTGTTTATAAGTGATTCGCATGTCTACTCGCTTTTTATAGTCATGAATGAATGTGATGGATGAATGGACGTCACCACACTAGTCCAATGCTAGTTGTGGCCCCCTTTCTCGTCACCACACTAGTCCAACGCTAGTTGTGGTTCATTGTTCCGTTTTCACTAGTCCAATGCTAGTAGAAATTCATAGAAAGGGCTAGTCCAACGCTAGACCCAATAGGCTTTTTCCTTTCTTTTCATTAGTGCATCATTTGCTTGTTCACCACATATCATGCAACTTTCTTTAGTTTTATCATTGGGCATGTTCCTCGAATCCCTTTCCCCTCACTTTAGGTTTTGCATCTCATGCTAGCTATAGGGTTCATTTTGCTTGAGTGTCCCCTTCCGATAAGGAAAACGAGCGAGTGTGGCTACTCAATAGCCTTAGCACGCCAGTTTTGCCTTCTAATCAAAGGGAAAATAGAAGTCGAAAAGTTAGGAGTCAACCCCCGTACCCGACTTGTTGCATTCCTCTAGGGTCATACTTTCATTTTTATCACCTACATACTCTTTTAACCACATTTTTTCACATTTCTCAAACCATACTTTCTCACTACATGTTTCCTATCACGCGCTCATTTTCACCTCACAAATGGAATTCCACTTTACCTTATATATCTATTATTCTATTTTCAAACACTTGCACACAAACACTTGGATTTTTCATACAATTTCACACATGCACCTTTTCATACACTTGCACACAAACACTTGGATTTTTCATACAATTTCACACGTTCACCTTTTTATACACTTGCACACTTGCACTTTAGCCATCATTTGCATTAATCGACCTCTATAAGGTTTTCCTTTATTGGCCGCCACAATTCATGTGGTTGGGACCAAAAACCTTACAAGAGACATTTTAGAATTTAGGTTTGCATTTTTTCTTCATTTCGCATTCATGTAGTGCATCCAAATGTAATAAATTCTTTGGTTAAAACAAGAAAATCTTTGATTAAATCATGCAACTAGCCTTGGCTAGGTCAAAGGGGTGCCTTGGATTTTATCCTTGCCTTCCCCTTTGTCAAATGTGACTCCCGAACCTTTTTCTTTGGTTTACGTAGACTAGGAGTCGTTTAAAAAGGGTTTCTCACTACTTTTTCCTATTTTTCTTTAAAAAAACATTTTTTAGGTGACTTGGTACACCTTAACTCATTACCAAGTGGCGAATCCGTATTTAGTTTTAAAAACCCTTTTTAAACTATAATTTTGGGTCAAATCGTCGCATTCTCAAAACCCCATTTAGACCCATTTTTCTTTTAAATCACGATTCATTTTCCAATCACAAAAATACATTTTTTAAACCATTTATTTATTTATCAAAAAATGGGGTGCGACATTTACATGACTTTTTGCCCTTACCTTGCATGCTCTTGTCCCAGAAGCTTTGTTTATCAGTTTGGTTAGTTTAATTGATGATCTTGAGACTAGTGGATGATATTTTATAGTTTTCTTTTGGAGGTAAATTTGGACAATTATCGATGGGGTTTCTGACTAATAAACAACTCATAAAGAAATTGCAGAAGCTTCCTTGCGGTTTGTGAAGTCACGGAAAAGTTTCCAGTTTGCATGTTTGATCCTAATTTCGCGCTTAAATCCAAAGGTTTTATGTTTGCAAAGCTGAAAACAATGTTGGATGAACCTTTTTGTCTGGTCTTAGAATGTTTTACGCCTAGAGTTGCGCATAAAAATCTGCTGCAGCAAAGTTTGAAGCTCTCGTTTGTTGCAATAGCCCTGGCAGATTTGTTCCTTTGCTTATTCAAATTTTGGCTTGTTCGAAGCTTGTGATTTCTTTCATATTTGGCTGATATTTACATATAAGCCTTCATGATTGCAAGATGTTGTCTCGAAACTCCCTATGCAAATATCTGGTACTTTGTTTGCTTCATGGTCCGAAAGTCGAAATGTTTTCCTCGAATGTTTTGATTCAACATCTCAAGTGAATGTTGATGCTTTCTTTGCTGTATTCTTTTTGTTTCCTCGCTGTTGAAATTGATGTTTGGAGATGTGTGTGGGTTTGGTTACTAAATGATGAGTTATTGTGCAATCGTTCGGCATTTCATTCGCGTGAGTTGAAGCTGTAAAGCTTGCAACAGAAAATTGCAGAAAAAAAGCCATCGAGCATGATGCATGAAAATTTTCGAAAATTATACGATCCCCCTCTGTCCCAAATTTCCTTGGTTGCATGTCCGAATGTGTGCTCCTGATGAATATAATGCATGTTGAGGTTACAAATTTCCTGAGTTTGCTGATAAGATGCATCCGCAAGTTGCTTCTTTTGCATCTTTGCTGCAATTTTCACACCTGTTGCATGTTAAAATCTGTTGGGGGGTAGGTAGTAGTATTTTGGGGTAATGGTAACAATGGGTTAAATATCTTAGCACTGGGGTTTGGTGGATGAACCGATAAGCTCTGTTTGCATCACTTCGCATGATCATGTCTCGGTTGCTCAAGAAAATTGCAGCAAGTTTCACTTTCGGTTGCTGAAAATTTTCATTTATAGGCAAATGGTTTCAGTTTTCATTTGTTAATTGGAGTGTTAAATGTTTTTAATTGGAGATGATTTGAAGTTTTTGTATGAGCTTTGTTTGCCAAAAGTTTACATACAATGGTAGAAGCTTGCAGATGAATTTGCAGAAGAATCACATTAGCTGCCGAAGGTTTTTGTTGCAGAAGCTTGTTTCGTGACCTTTGCATGGAATTTGCATGCAAAATAATTTCTACAAATTTCACTTTAACCCCTTATTTTCTCCCTAATACTACTATGGCCCGAACAATTGAAAAGTCAATCAATAGGACCCCTCAAACTTTCTTTTTTCTTTCAATTGGGTCCTCATTTGGATAATATGAGCTGTTTAGATGTTTAAGTGTTTTTATTGATTCAATTTCATTATTCTTTGTTAATTAAAATGATGCATTGACATTTTCTTTGTATTTTTGGAGGGTAAATAAGTGATTCACTTCATTAGAGCCCCAACTCAAGAGAGGTACACCTTATCCCCTATTTTTTACTTTATTTGACTCTATGTGCCCTATGTGACTTTACGTGTTTGATTGTGTGCCTCTTGAATTTTTTTTATTTATTTCATTTATTTATTTGTTTGCTTGATTGGCATTAGTTTTGTATATTTATTTATTTTTTTAGTTCAATTTTAATCATTTGAAAGACACTTGAATGCCAAAGTTGTAATAGCTAGGTTATTTTATTTATTTTATTCCGTTTCCCCTCTTAGATTGTAGTAGGCTTCCCCCGAATGTAATAGATAGGGCTTGTGTGTTATGTGCTTGTGTGTGCCTATGTGTTTAATTGCTTTCCCTAGGTTTTTGGCATCTAGATGAGCATGCTTATGTGTTACTTGCTAGGTGAAACTATGGGTTTTGCATGTCTATTTGCTTTTTTAGTATTATATCTGATTATGTGTATGGAATGCACGTTACCGTGGCTAGTCCAATGCTAGTCATGGTCTTCCCCTCGAGCTCACAAGTCCAATGCTTGTGAGAGAGCATTAGTAAAGGGCTAGTCCAATGCTAGACCCTTAGGGACCTCTCACGTTAGATCATGATTGTGTGATAAAATCACCTCATCTCATGCATATTTTTACTTTTTAGGGTCTTTTATCATGTTTTGCATGACATCCCTCCTTATACATATATCCCTTCCCCCATATTTTCCCTTATATGTATATTGCTTACCCCTTTGTATGAAACATGACATTAGACTTGCATTTCATCTAAGCATTAGACTTAGATTAGTACATTTGCTTGGTTAGACTAGGAAACCCCCCTTGAGTATGAGATATGGACGAGTTTGGCTTTCTAGCCTTAGCACGCTCGTATTCCCTCTATAAGAGGGAAAATTGAGTCACGAACATTAGTTCCCCGTACCCGACATGATGCATTCCTTTATGTCATGTATATTTGTATATTATTATATTTCTTTTCTTTTCTCAGAGTCTCATATTTTTGCATTACTCGTGACCTCTCCAAAGAGTCCACATTGGGCATCACAATCAATGTGATTGGCATCAATTAAGCTTTGAAGAGAAATTTCGACCCCCTCCGATACCCTCTTAGGTCTAAGGTTTGCATTCATATAGTACATCCAAATGTGATAAACCTTAAGGGTAAAATAAGAAAATCTTTGACTAAATCGTGCAACTAGCCTTGGCTAGGTCGAAAGGGTGCCTTGGATTCTTATCCTTGCCTTCCCTTTCTTCAAATGTGACTCCCGAATCTTTTTCTCTGATTTTCGTAGACTTGGAGTCGTTTAAAAAGGGTTTTCTACTTTTTTTCTTTAAAATTTTATTTTTTGGTGACTTGGTACACCTTAACTCTATACCAAATGACGACTCCATTTTTCATTAAAAAAAAACCCTTTTTAAACTATATTTTGGGTCAAATCGTCACATTTTCAAGTCTCATTTAGACCCATGTTTTTCATTTTCTTTTTAAAATCAAAAAATTCATTTTCTAATCAAAAATTGAATCAAAAGCCATTTTTTTCTAAAACTCGTCTTTTATTTTTCTTATTTTAAAAAATGGGGCGCGACACTATGGTACGGAGTGGAGGGAGAAAGCTGAAAAAGGAGAATTGTCAGATTTCAATCTAAGTCCCGAGGGAGTTTTGAAATACGGAAACCGAGTGGTGGTGCCAAAAGATGAAGTGTTAAAGAAGGAGATCTTAGAGGAATCTCATCGGTCCAAGTATACGATCCATCCGAGTAGTAACAAGATGTATCAGGATCTAAAAGGAGCCTATTGGTGGGACAACATGAAGAAGAAAATTGCTCAATACGTGCAAATGTGTCTCATCTGTCAACAAGTTAAGGCGGAACATCAAAAACCATCTGGATTATTACAACCCCTTGAGATACCCGAATGGAAGTGGGAAAACATTGCAATGGACTTCGTTTCAGATTTGCCGCTAACACAACGAGGACATGATGTGTGACAGCCCCACTTTCCCCTAAGGCGAACCAAAGGGTTCGGTGGACTGCCTGCCCAACTCTCGCCGGGACTCAGTCGATCACTTCAAGCATGTGACGGCCCCACCTCTCCCTAGGGCGTACCAGAGGGTTCGGCGGGCCGCCTGTCCAGCTCTCGCCGGGACTCAGTCGTTCACTACATTCCTCAAACAGATTACAATATAAATCTCATATATACATCAAATGTTCCAACATTTACATATCAAAAGCGAAGCGTCCACGCTTCCACTATGCCACTCTGATCCATGATCCCAATTCTTATACAAGAGAAATTCCACAACAATAAAATCACAACAAGCCTTCCTTCGCCACGAGCCCTGTGGAGGGGAATAAAAATATTTTTGGGGTGAGCTAAAAGCTCAGCGAGTAACCATTAAAATCAGTAATCAAATCGGTTTCACAATAGTTCATTTCAATGATGTCATAAATCAAATGATAAGTCCAGAAACAATTACAACATTTACAATACATTAAAATGGAGTATCAATAATTCAAGGAACATTTACAATGGAAAGCGATAGTAACATTCATTAAAAGGATACGGGCTCACATGGAGCTATTCGTTTGTTCGTTCGTTCCCCTGACATTTCCCCTCATTCCTCCAATCGTTTGAAAATACATTTTTTTGTAAGTAGAATCCCTCGTTCATCCTTTTGTTCGTTCATCCCCTTTTCCAGACGTTGACCGGACTCCACCCATCCGACCATTGGCCGGACTCCACCCATCCGGACGTAGCCGGACTACAAGGTAATACTCGAGTATACCAAATTCACCCAGGGTCACCATATCGCCCGACCGAGTCCGCTTCTGGCTCGAGTCGATCGGTAACAAAGGGCAGTGGCCAATTCAGCCAAACGGCTTACATTCATGCGCAACTAGCATTTCAATAATTAAATCCTTGAAAATTGCACAGTTATTTTGGTCGAGTGCGATAAAGTACACACTCGCCTAGAAAGATCGTTTTGGAAATCATTCAAAGCACTTAACACGTTATCAATCAATAATACAAGTCATGAAGTCAAGAAAATATAGCAAATAAGGAACACTCACATGCAAGCACGCATGATATGCAAGAAAACAGTTCAAAAGTAACTTTGGAAACAGTTTAAAGGTAAATAATGCAAGAAAACGGTACAAAAGTAACTTTGGAAATAGCTCAAAAGTAAATAATGCAGGAAACGGTTCATAAATAACTTCAGAAATAGTTTGAGGTCACTCACCTCCATGGCTCAGAAATCATCCATCATATAACATTGCCTTGCTCAAATCCAAGTCTTAGATCACAAACTCAATGCAAACAAGTCCCTTCAAAGTTCGGACAGCACTTCCCCTGAATTTGCTAACTTTTCCAGCCATCATGGCTTCATTATTTCCTCAGCCAATCCCAAAGGTACACACACAACAACAAGTTCATCCAATAGTCATTCAGCAAGCTCCAAGTAGCACTAGTACAAGTCAAGCTAGGGAAAAGTCCGGAAATGAAAGTTAAGCTCAAAACCAGAAAAATAGCTTTTGACATCCTTTTGCGGTAATGACACCAAAGGCACTACGGTTGTCGGATGAAGGTACAAGATACACCGTTTCGAAACTAAAAGATAGGGCTACAATATTACAGAAGGTCACTCAACCCAGTTTTGAGTGTAACAAGGTCAAAAATGCAAGATACTACACCAGAATCACAAAAATAGATTCACAGAACGCATTCTAGCGGAAACATCATAAATCAGTCTACCTAAGTCCAAATCCAGAAATTCCAAAACCAGCTAAAAGCTAAGAAACAGGGCTACATTTTATCAGAAGACCTAAACAACCAATTCGGAAGCATTCCTGACCAAAACAACCAATTACAGAAGCAATTCCCAAATTCGGGTAAAACCAGGACAGCAAGAGTAATTTCGACTTTTCTCAAGCTACGCTACTCCAATTGACCTGAAATTTTGTAGGAACCTATAAAATACCATTCTATACAACTTTCATGTTTTAAGACAAGGCCAATTCGGCCTCTATCTATGAGCTACAAATTCAGGCAGAATGAAGAACATCAAACCCTAACTTTCCAAGATTTCTTCCAAAACAGAAATTGTTTGCAATTAACCACTTTTTCCACCTCATCGAGTCCTTAAACATCATTTCCAATCATCATATATAGCCACACAATCATGTTCATATTAAAACAGAAAAATCCCCAATAATTATAAAACTTCACCAATTCAACCAAAAATCACAATATAATCCATAAAGTTGCACCTTATACCACCACTAATCATCAATTAAGCATCATTAGAGGGAGGAGAGGGGTCCTTCACAACTCACCTTAGCAATACAAGAGATAGAGCAACTAGTCACCTTAGCTTTCCAAACAACTCCACAAAACACCTCAAGACCACTTAGCAAAGAGATTTTATTGAATGATTTGGAGTTTTATTGGTTGGATTTGAAGATTGAGCAAGAAATAGAAGGAAGAAATTGAGAGCTTTTCTTTCTTTTCCTTTGAGAGAGAGCCGGCTATGAAGCTTTAGAATAAGGATGATTTTTGGCAATTTTTTTGATTTATTTGGTAAAGTAGTGAATAGTGTAGTCAAAGTCCAAGACTTAATCTTATGGTGACACTTGTCACCTTTAGGTTTAAAACTTATCTTTTTGTCGCTCCAATACAAATATCTTAACACTTTGTAAAATAATATCACTTAATACAAAATTCCAACAAGTTGTCAAAAATATAAGGCATTTACCGCAGGTCCCACGTCCAAAATACGCTCTTAATTTCTCAAAAACTAACCGATACTAGAAAAATCATTTTAAAACTATCTTTACTCGTAAACTTTATCTGGGAATTTTTCTAATAAAGAAACTGTAGAAAAGGCGGGCGATTAAAAAAAATAAACCCTAGAAAATTAGAAAATTTCCGGGTTCTCACACTCATACTTTTCGGGGCGTCACAAAGCAACTATAAGAATATCTAACCACGATCCAACTTAAAACAAAACGTATATACAATAATATCTCAAGAATAAGTACAACCATCAAATATACAGAGGTTCTCAAATCACCATACAACCAGCCCGTGCCAAGCACTAGGGCGAGAACCATGACAAAAGAAAACCAAGGGCTAGACCCAGCTAGTCTATACCGGCTCTCGTCCTTGCTCGCCTTCCCCTGTTAAGGAAAACAAACTAAAGGGGTGAGCTATAAGCTCAGTGAGGTTCCGAACACATAGGCAACAAGAAGTTCAATGCATTCATTACATGTTACCAATAATTCAAATACAAAAGAAAGCGATAAACACATTCATTAAAAGGATACGTGCTCACAAGGAGCCATTAGTTCATTCATTCGTTCATTCATTCTCCTTTCGTTCCCTTATACCTTCAATCATTTGAAATTGCATTTGTATATAAGTAAAACCCTCATTCATTCATTCGTTCATTCATTCATTCACCATGCTCCATCAACCTCCACCAACCTATAAGGTAATACTCGAGTATACCAAAACGATCACCTAGGTCCCTAATCGCCCGACCGAGTCCGCTTCTGGCTCGAGACGACCGGTAACAAGGGGCAGTGGCCAGTTCAGCCAAAAGGCTTACATTCATGCACAACTAACATTTCAATCGTTCAATCATTAAAATTTCACAACCATTTAGGCTGAGTGCGATAAAGTACACACTCGCCTCGAAAACTCGTTTTGGCAATCATTGAAAGCATTTAACATGTTGTCAATCATTCATACAAGCCATATAATCATGAAACATAACAAACAAGGAACACTCACCTATACACGCAAAATAACGTCCACTTCTCAATCACCAATGAAACCTAAAAGTAAACAAAGAACACATTACAATCCATCTAGCATGACTTTTAAAGTGTCAATATAGCATATGGATCCGTGGACGGAAATTACTAGGGTTCATAAACCAACCGTGAAACCAAACTCAAAAAAGTTATGAAATTTCCGGCAGAAAACACTTTAACCAATGACAAATCGAAATCCAATAAGGTAAGCTAAGAAGTATTGTTTCCGGAATCGTTTATGTAGCTCAAAATCAATAGACTATATGCCTTGATGAAAATCATGAAAAGGTGGTAAAACTATCTCACTTTCACTCTTAAAACTTCACTTAAAAGTTATTCACTTGTGGCCGAGAGAACCCTAGGTCAACCTCTATATTTTGGTAAACAGTAAGTAAACGTTTGGAATTTCAACCCAAAGAGGTATTAGGTTTTAGAATGGTAAAATGATCATTTTATTTGCCAAGCGGAAATATACAGGTTCAAATAGGAATTTAGCCCTCGGCCACCTTTTGAAAGAGCCGGTAACATTTTCAGTAAATACGTCCAATTCGTCACAAAATATATTCGCAAAAATCACTTTAACTTGCTCAAATTACAAGAAGATAAACGGACGGCATGTCCCTTGTGTTTACCTATTTTCCAGCCATTAATGGCTTCATTATTTTCCTCAAAATAGTCCCAACATGTAACGGCCCCACTTCTCCCTAGGGCGTACCCCAGGGTATCGGCGGACCGTCTGCCCAGCTCTCGCCGGGACTCAGTCAGTTGCTATACGAGAAGGCAAGAAAATCCACGAAACAATCGAAATAACAATAATTCCAAACTTAAACGTAAATTTATATACATTACTGTCTCAATGGAAGTACAACTATCAAAATATAGGTTCTCAATTCACCATACAACCAGCCCGTGCCAAGCACTAGGGCGAGAACCTTTACAAAAGAAACCAAAGTACTAAAACGGCTAATCTATTCGTAGCTTCCGTCCTCGCACGTCCTCCCCTGCTAAGGAAAACAAAAACTAAAGGGATGAGCTGGAAAGCTCAGTGAGGTTCCGTACACATAGGCAACAAGAGAAACAAATGCATGTAAACAACAATTCACGATACAAGTACAATAAAGCGATAAACACATTCATTAAAAGGATACGGGCTCACAAGGAGCCAATCGTTCATTCATTCATTCATTCATTCTCCTTCCATTCTCCTTCCTTCAATCATTTGAAAATGCATTTTGTATAAGTAAAACCCCTCGTTCATTCATTCATTCATTTCATTCACCCCGTCCCTGGCTTTTGGCCAGGCTCCACCAACCTACAGGGTAATACTCGAGTATACCGGATCGTTCACCCAAGTTCCTAATCGCTCGACCGAGTCCGACTGGCTCGAGACGACCGGTAACAAGGGGCAATGGCCAGTTCAGCCCGAAGGCCTACATTCATGCACAGTTAACATTTCAATCGCTCAATCATTAAAATTTCACAATCATTTAGGCTAAGTGCGGTAAAGTACACACTCGCCTCGAAAATCATTTTAGCAATCATTGAAAGCGTTTAACACGTTATCAATCATTCAAACAAGCCATAAAATCAGGAAACATAACAAACAAGGAACACTCACCTATAATCGCAAAACAACGCCCACTTCTCAATCACCAATGAAACCTAAAATCACAAGGATCACATTACAATCCATCTAACATGATATAGAGGAAATCAACCAAAACCCGACTACTCGCGAGTAAACGTATAAAAGACTTTCAAAGTGTAAAGAGGCATTTGGATCCGTAAACAAGAATAATCCTAATGCAACCCAAACCAAAAGGGTTATAAAGTCTCTAAAAGGAAACACTTGACTCAAATCAATTCAAAGTTCCAGAAGAGGGGCTAAGAAAACATTCTTTCGGAATTGCTTATGTGACTCGAAAACATATTTATTCAAATGGCCAATAAAATAACCAATGCCTTGATAAAATCATGTAAAAAGGATGACAAAATACTTTAACTTCCACACTTAAAACCTTGCTTAGAAACAATGCACTTATGGCCGATAAAACTCGAACTCATACCTCTATAGGTTGGAAAGGCTTAAGGACCATTTTGAAGTTTGAAATGGAAGGGGGTATCATGTTTTCAAAAGATAAAACGGTTGCATTATTCGCCAAAAGACAATATACGAGTTCGAATAGAAACTTAGTCTTCGAACCCTTATTCCAAGACCCGAAGACACTTCCAAGGAAATACGTTCAATTTGATACAAAATACATTTCCAAAAGCCCCTTTAATTTATTCATCTTACAAGAAAATAAACGGACGGCATGTCCCTTGTGTTTACCTATTTTTCCAGCCATTAATGGCTTCATTATTTTCCTCAAATCAGTCCCAACATGTCATATAATATAATCTCATGTCCAAAAGCCGTTCACTAGGCTTACAATCATATAAATACCACAATAAATACAAAAGCAGGCTAGAAACATTTTTTAGATAAAACAATACTTGACAACATTTTGCGGAAATGGCACTAAAGGCTCTACGATTATCGGATAGAGGTCCAAAATACACCGTTTCGAAGCTAAGAGATAGGGCTACAACAATGTAGAAGGTCACTCAGTCCAGTTTGTAGTGTAACTAGGTCAAAAATACAAGACACTAGTTCAGAACTGCAAAATACAGGTGGACAAACCACGTTCTGGTTAACGAACTACAATTCAGTCTACCTAGGTCCAAATCCATTGATTCCAAAGCCATATGATAGATAGGACATCAGGCTACATTTCATAAGAAGACCTTAACAACCAGTTCAGAAGTATTCCTAGCCAAATTAGCTAATTACAGAAGCAAGTCCCAAGTTCGGATGAAACCAGGGCAGCAGGGGTATTTTCGACTTTTCTCACTCTACACTACTCCGATTGACCCGAAATTTTGTAGGCATCTCTAAAATGTTATTACCTACAACTTTCATGTTTTAAGCCAAAGCTAATTCGGCCTTTAACTGTGGTGAATAGGGCCGGGCAGAATTGAGGGTAATGAAACTCTAAGTTTGCCAAACTTCCTTCCAAACCATAAATTGCTTGCAATAGCCATCATTTACATTAACTAGCCTCATTCTATACATTTCATACATCACACATGGCCACAAAGCAATAACCATAAGCACAAATTCGGTTTATAAACGATACAACAAGTCCAATTAAGTCACAAAACCTTCAATTAAAGTCAATTAGAAGTTCACAATCCTACCACAAGAAAACCCTAAATTGAAACCCTAAAAACCGGAAATTCACCCACAAGCGGAAATTTCCGCAACCAACCTTAATTAACGTACACAAGCTTCCATTAACACCATTTAAACCACTAGTCCAAGTCCAAACCAAGATCATCATATAAAATCAGAAAAATGCTCAATAAATCAGAAAATCATCATAAATTCCTCAAACCCATGAAATACTCCACAATATAGCATATATAAACACTACAAAGCTCTAATATATCATTAGTAAACCAAAATAACAACTTTCTTAGCAACTTACCTCAAAACTCAAGAAGACTAGCAATTCAAAGCTTCCCTCTCAAAATCACTCCACCCAAAAGCTTTAACCTTCCAAGAAGCTCACTTGTATGGAGTGGTTCCAAAATCTATCGGTGAAATTTCAAGATTGAAGCAAAAATCAAAGTTGAAGATTGAAGAGTTTTTTCTCTCTTTGCTCTCAAAACTCACGGTTGAGAAGGGAAGAAAAATGAGATATTTTGGTGAACCAAAGAGATAAGAAGGAAAGAAACAGCCGGTTAAAGCTGCTGTCTTGTCAGAATTCGGCCGGATTCTGGCCGGATTCCCGGCCGGATTCCTGGCCGGATATGAGGCCGAGAGGAAACAAATTTTTTTCAAAACTGCAGGGCAATCCGGCCAGCTATCCGGCCAGAAACTGGCCACCTCACTTTTCCAAAATTTTTTCCTTCTTTTCCGAATTCGATTGTCGCGCTCAACCGCACTTCTAACACATATACATACATACATATCTCACACATAAAGATACATAACAACTAGACCTTCCTTTGTTTAACCGAAAGGGTTAACAAATTTTCACTAAAAATGGAGAAAAGAAACTAAGCAAAAGGCCAAGAAAATTGAGAGAAGTTAGGGTTCTCACACAACATCTCATATAGAATAATCTCATGTCCAAAAGCCATTCACTAGGCTTAAAGTCATATAAATACAAAAATAAATACAAAAATCAAGTTAGAAACATTTCCGGATAAAACAGTTTTTGACATCATTTTGCGGTTTTGGCACCATTGGCGCTACGATTATCGGATGAAGGTACAAGACACACCGTTACGAAGCTAACAGATAGGACTACAATATTGTAGAAGGTCACTCAGTCCAGTTTGCAATGTATCTAGGTCAAAATTGAAATATATGAAACCAGAATCTCACAAACAGGTTGGCTAACCGCACAATCGTTAAACAGCAATAATTCAGACTACCGAAGTCCGATTGAAGTGTATCTTATGGTGTTTCGAAGCTAAAACACAACCCTACATTTCTTATGAAGACATCTAAGTCCAAATCATGCATTTTCAAGATCAAAAATGGAAAACTACACAAAAACAGAATTCTGGGCGCGAAACAGGTTCCATGGATAGTCAAGGGTATTTTGGCCATTTCACATGCTACAGTGGTCGGATCAAGCTGAAATTTTGTATGAAATTATTTTATACTATTGGCTACAACTTTCATGTTTTGGCCAAAATCTAATTCAGTAGGGATAATGGTGAAAAGTCACGGTCCGATTGGGTGAAAAGACAACCCTGTTCGCTGAACTCCTATCTAGACCAGTCTGTGTATTTCCATCTTATCTCAGGCTACCGAGCTCAGATTGGGCTGAAAAGTTACAGGTAACTAGAAAACATCATTCTCTACAACTTTGATGTTTTGTGCTAAGGCCAATTCGGCCTCTAACCTGGTCGAACGGAAACGGACAGAAAGGGAAAAAAAAATGGACCCTAATCTGGAAATTCATGCATTCATGTGCCAATCTTCCACAAAACAACATCTAAAACAACTAAAAACCACTAATAAGCAATTAATTGAAGTAAAGAGAAAGTTTATAAGCAAGGTACCTTGACACCTCAAGAAAGATGATAACTTAGGGTTTTTCTTTCACAAATCCCTCCACTAGAAGCTTTAATCCTCCTTAATAAGTAACTTTGATAGAGTAATCTTCACTTTTAATGGTTGGAAATCAAGATTGGAGTAAGGGATTAAAGTACAAGATGAAGGATTTCCTCTCTTTTCTCTCCTCAAAATTTCAGCCAACAAGGTGAAAAATGAATAAACATTTGGTCAAAATGGATGTTTAGTAAAGTTAAGAAAAGTTAGTCAAAGTCCCCATCCAATGGTTTCATGACACTTGTCCCTCTCATTAATGTCATGCCTAACTTTTTTGTCTTTCTCACACCTATCCACTTGGTACCTCTAAATATCTCATAACACCCGGTAAATTAAACCCAGTATCCAAAACTTAACCTAACTAGCCGAATTTTTCGCATTAGCGTGTCCCACGTCCGATATATGCTCTTAATTTCTCAAAAACGAACCGATACTAGAAAAATCATTTAAAAACTATATTTACTCATAAAATTGATCTAGAAAAATTTTCTAATAAAGAAAATGCAGAAAACGTGCAATTAAGAAAAGTACGGGTCCTCACATGATGCCGTTTGGGTGAGCATTGATCGGTTAATCAAATCGGCCCATTTCTTGCCGGTAAATATGAATACTCTATGGACAAATTGACTCAGGTGTATATGGATGAAATTGTAAGACTACACGGAGTTCTTGTGAGCATTGTTTCGGATAGAGATCCTCGTTTTGTATCTGAGTTTTGACAGAAATTTCAAGAGACCTTGGGGACTAAACTCAACCTTAGCATCACTTATCACCCCCAGATGGATGCACAATCGGAGTGAACAATTCAAACTCTTGAGGATATGTTAAGAACTTGTAATCTGGATTTTGGGGGTAACTGGGGTCAACATATGACATTAATAGAGTTTGCTTATAGTAACAGTTACCATTCGTCAATTCAAATGGCACCATACGAAACTATATATGGGAGGAAGTGTTGCTCACCGATCTATTGGGATGAAGTCAGCAAAAGAAAGGTTTTAGATCCAACAACTATTCCATGGATGAAGGATGCACAAGAAAAAGTCAAGTTGATACGACAAAGACTCCAAACAGCTCAAAGCCGACAAAAGAGCTACGCGGACAATCGAAGAAAAGATTTGGAGTTCGAAGTTGGGGACCGTGTTTTTCTTAAGATCACACCGTTACGAAACATCACGGCAGGTAAAGGAAAGAACTTCAACCGAGATTTGTCGGAACTTCAAAATTCTCCAAAGAATTGGGAAAGTAGCATATAGACTCGAACTACCATCAAGTTTGTCCAGAATTCACGACGTCTTCCATGTCTCGATGCTTAAGAAATATTATCCCAATCCGACTCACATCTTACAACCAGAGGAAATTGAGATAGATGAGTCACTCACCTATAAAGAGAAACCTGTAAAGTTGCTTGACCGAAAGATTAAGAAGCTAAGAAACAAGCAAATTCCTTTGGTGAAGATTTTGTGGAAAAACCACAGGGTAGAAGAGGCTACTTGGGAGGTGGAAAAAGAGATACAAAGGAAATACCTTGAGTTATTTGTGGATCAAGGTGAGAAATTTCGAGAACGAAATTCTTTTAAGGGGGAGAGAGTGTGAGAACCCGAAAATTTTCTTATTTTCTAGGCTTTATTTTATTTATTTGCACGCATTTTCTATATTTTATTTATTAGGTAAATTTTCTAGATAATTTTTATGAGTGAATATAGGTTTTAAATCATTTTTCTAGTATAAGTTAGTTCATGAGATTTTAGGAAGGTTTATTGGACATGGGACCCGCTAGTGCGTTAGGTGTGAATTATTCGGTCTATTAGGGTAAGTTTTGTATTAGGGGATTAATTTATTAGGTGTTAGGAGATGATTAGGGGTTAACTAGATGAATTAACCATGGAGAGACAAGAAGATAGGTTTGGAGTTAAAGGGTGCTAGGTGTCGCGACAAGAGTGGATGATGGACTTTGGCTACTATTCACCAACTTTATTAAATACCAAAAATTGACCAAACATCATCTTCATTTTCATCCCTCTTGCCCGAGCTTCACAAGGAGAAAAAGAGAGGAAGCCTTCAACTTATTTCTTCCAAATCTTGCTCAATATTGTGATCCAACCATAGAACTTCAAATTTACTCCATAAAAATCGTTTGTTAAGTAGGGTTAAAGAAGGTGGTGGAGTGGTTTTGGAAGAGGAGGTACTAAGTTGCTATCTTTCTTGATTTTATAAAGTGAGTTGCCAAGAAATCCTCTTTTTGTTCTTAATAATGTTAAATTAGTGGCTTTAGTGGCTAAATATGTTGATTTGTGGTAGGTTTTATAGTTGCAAGTGGAGTTTTGATGGAGTTTTGATTTATTAGTGATTTTTCTGTTTTTATATAGTAATTATTGTTTAGTCATGGACTGATAGCTTGTTGTAGTGTAAAATGAAGCCTGTATACGTTGGATATGATTGTTTGCGAAAAATTTCTGGTTTGTGCAGAAATTTCAGTTTTTGGGTTTCATAATTGGGGCTTTCTAAGGTTTTTTGTGGAACTCTTGATTGGCTTAGATTAAAGGGAACTGTAACCCTAATAAGGGGTGTTGGATAGTGTATGAATTGTAGTTGTATTGGTGATTGTGTTGGATGAATATAGATAGTTGTTTGTGGGATGGAAATCTGAAATTTTAGAGGAAATGCTGTCCAAATTTTAAGTCCATGTGATTCCTTGGAATTGAGTTGCTTTGAGTGTTAATGAGTGGCTTTGGGGTTTGTCTACACCTTTAGTACAAAGTGTTCCTTATTTTCACTTCTACGTTCTATTTGACCTTGTATTAGTAAGGTGTGGTTTGGGTTTATGAATCGTATTCGAGTCTCATTGTGTTTCCTTGAATGTTTTAGGGCGTGCCGGTGACTCAAGGCGTACGTTGGGCGGAAATTTGTGAAATCTTTTTGTTTGATTGGTGAGTGTACTACTCACATGATTGTTATTTCATGGCTTTATTGTATTTGAAATTTGTGATTGGAATGCTTATGATTATTGATGATGTGAATTAAGACAAGAGTGTACTTTATCATTTTCGTACTCTATGGCTTATTTGACTGTTTACTGTATCAATTGAATTTCTCTGGAATGTACTTGAACTGGTGTCGTTTGGACGTGTATCCAATGACTTTTACTGTTAACTTTGAGTTCAACCCCATTGATGGTCAATTGAATCGAGCCAGCAAGGGCATGGTTGAGAAAAATTGACAAGCCATGGGGACTGTTTCTGAGGAATGACTGAGTATGAGACTCTTGATTCCGGTCTACTTGAGTATTACCATTACTGATCTGATTGGTGTTCGGACCCGGTAAGGGGAATGTGAGGTGGTCGAAAATTGGAGAAAAGTGGAGTCTACAGTAATTGTTACTTTTAAGCGTTGATAGAGAGTCAACGAGGTAAGATCAAGCACGGCAAAAGAGGAGAAAGGCTCTTGAGAGCCGTCCGTATCCTTTTAATCTTTGTTGAAATGTGGTGTTAGTTCGGATCACTTGTTGAACGTATTTGGATTGAGTAACTTTGTATTTATGTGAACTTTGTTTACTTGCGTGATGGTACCTCATTGAGCGAAAACTCACTCTGTTGTTTTTGTTTTCCTCACAGGGAATAACCTTTTGGGGACTATGGTGTTTGGAAGCATGAGTTGAGCTTGTTTATATATTCTTTTGTATAGCTCCTCAATGATTGGAAAAACCTTAAATGTATCGTGCTCTAACATTTCTCTTTTGAATTGTAAATTTGCAACCATGTGTATATATAAAGGTGTTTAGTCATGTTCATGTGTTCTTTGGCCCGGGCATGTTCAATCTTTAGGGCTATATAAAGTTTATTGCATTTGTTTGAGGTTTCGGATAGGTGTGGCATTCAAACGTGTAAAGAAAAAAAAATTAGTGGGAAACTATACAGCAGAATCCGGCCTGATATCCGGCCAGATCTTGACCGGATATATGGCCGAATTGGCAGGGGACTTCGAAAAAAATTTGGTTTGCTCTCTGGCTTGAATCCGGCCGGATATCTGGCCAAGTTCCGACCGGATTGTGACGTGGCAGACACTATTCCTTTGCTGTTCCGATTTTCGTTTTTCCATTTTGCGATTGTTGAATCGTTTAAGCGCACTAATATATTCTGGAACATTTTAGATTGTGTATAACGGTCTTAGTAGTCCTGGCGAGAGTTGGGCAGGCAGTTCGCTAACCCTTTTGGTACGCTTTAGGGGAAGGTGGGCTGTCACAAGAACACTGTCGGACGTCCGTTCATTAGGTGTCGGACGTCCGATAAAGTGTGACCAGATAATTTTCAGAAAAACTTTTCAATAATGTCCAATTTTGTTATCAAGAATACAAACTGATCTAGTCGAAGCGCTTTTGTGAGAATGTCAGCACTTTGATCTTTTGAACAAACATATTGAGCACAAATTTCACCTTTTTGGACGAGATCTCTAATGAAATGATACTTTATGTCAATATGCTTTGTCTTAGAATGTTGAATGGGATTTTTTGTCAAATTTATAGCACTTGTATTGTCACAATACACAGGCACACAATCATATACTAATCCAAAATAATTCAAGTTACTTTTCATCCACATCAGTTGAGCACAACATGCACTTGCGACAACATATTCCGCTTCGGACGTAGACAATGAAATAGCATTTTGTTTCTTACTTAACCAAGACACTAAACAATTACCAAGAAAGTGGCATGTACCACTAGTACTCTTTCTATCTACTCTACATCCACCAAAGTCTGCATCCGAGAAACCATATAAAGAAAATTCATAACATCTAGGATACCAAAGACCATAGTTCAATGTTCCTTTCAAGTATCTAAAAATTCTTTTCACAGCAAGCAAGTGAGATTCTTTTGGACAAGATTAGAAATGAGCACACAAGCAAACAGCAAACATGATATCAGGTCTACTTGCAGTTAAATAAAGTAAACTGCCAATCATACCTTTATATTTCTTTTCATCGATATTTATACTTTTTTCATCCTTATCAAGTTTGGTAGATGTGCACATTGGTGTTCCAACTTGCTTTGATTCCTCCATACCAAACCTTTTGAGCAGCTCCTTGGTGTATTTGGCTTGATTAATAAATGTTCCTTCTCGAGTTTGTTCCACTTGAAGCCCAAGGAAGAAATTTAATTCTCCCATCATACTCATCTCAAACTCTTTTTGCATATAGTGGAAAAATTCTTGCACAAATGCTCATTAGTAGCACCAAAGATAATATCATCAACATATATTTGCACAATTAGTAGATCATTTGAACATTATTTGGTGAAAAGAGGGGTGTCTACAATGCCCCTTTTAAAACCACTTTCAATCAAGAAACCACTCAAGCGTTCATACCATGCTCTTGGAACTTACTTTAAACCATACAAAGCTTTTGAGAATTTAAACACATGATTTGGAAACATTTCGTTCTCAAAACTGTTGATCAACATATACCTCTTGATCAATCAAACCATTTAAGAAAGTACTTTTAACATCTATTTGAAACAATTTAAAATTTTTAAAACATGCAAATGCCAATAATATTCTAATAGATTCTAGCCTTGCTACGGGAACAAATGTTTCATCAAAGTCTATTCCTTCTTCTTGAGTATCCCTTAGCAACAAGTCTAGCCTTGTTTCTCACCACTTCACCTTTATCATTCATTTTGTTTCTAAACACCCATTTTATACCAATAATAGGATGATCATGAGGTCTTTCAACTAATGTCCACACCTTATTTCTTTCAAATTGATTTAGTTCCTCTTCCATAACTAAATCCAGTTTTCATCTTTCAATGCATCAACAACATTTTTTGGTTCAAAATGTGAGACCAAAGCAAAAATTGTCCATCAATTGTTTTGAAGAGGAGCGAGTTCTTACCTTTTCGGATGGATCACCAATAATGAGCTCCTTAGGATGATTTTGAACAAACTTCCAAGTTTTTGAAAAATCCCTAGGTGTATCACCATGATTCTCATTTTCTTCCAATGTTTGACTGTCTTGGGGATCATCTTCCTTTGAGCTCTCTTCTTGTGGAGCATCATTCTGATAAAGAATTGTGAGTTTCTTGAGTTCTTCTTGAACACCTGCACCATCATTCTCACAACTACTTTTGAAAATATTATCATTAGATTCATCAAAGGTGATATACATGGCTTCTTCAATAATAAGAGTCCTTCTATTATAGAATCTAAAACCTCTTTTGTTCTCACAATATTCCAAGAAAATGCCTTCATCAGATTTCTTGTCAAATTTTTCAAGGTGTTCCTTGATATTTAAAATAAAACATTTGCAACCGAAGACTTTGAAATAACCAACTATTGGTTTTTTATCAAACATTAATTCATAAGAGATTTTGTTCAAAATAGGGCTCAAAAGAACTCTATTCATAGTATAGCATGCGGTATTAATGGCTTCAGCCCAAAAATATTTTGGCAAGTTGCATTCACTTAACATGGTTCGTGTGGTTTCTTGAAGAGCTCTATTCTTTCTTTCAACAACACCATTTTGCTGAGGAGTTCTAGCAATTGAAAACTCATGTGTGATTCCATTATTATCACAAAATTCTGAAAAATCACAAAATTTAAATTCCGAGCCGTTGTCACTTCTAATTTTGATAATTTTCAATCCAATCAGATTTTGAACTTTTGCAAATAATGAAACAAAACTTTTGAAAGCATCATCCTTGTGAGCAAGAAATATCACCCAAGTGTATCTAGAATAATCATCAACAATAACTAAACAATATCTTTTACCACCCAAGCAAGCAATCAGTGTAGGACCAAACAAATCAAGATGCAAAAGATCTAGTGGTTTTGAAGTGAAAACACAATTCTTAGGTTTGAAGGAAACTTTTACTTGTTTTTCAAATTGACAAGCATCACAAATTTTGTCTTTTTCAAAGTTGATTTTTGGTAAACCTCTAACAAGTTCCTTTTTGGAAATTTCTTTTAACAAATTCATATTGAAATGACAAAACCTTTTATGCCACAACCAAGGATCTTCGTCTGTAGCTTTAAGATATTTAAAGCTAGAAGAATCAACATTTTTGAGAATAATTATATAAATGTCATTCACTCTTTTTCTTTAAAAATAATGTTGAATTTTGAGTCAAGAACAAGATAGTCATGCTTTTTAAACAGCACAAACAGATTTCTGTCACACAATTGACTAACAATCAACAAATTATAACTTAGATTATCAACTAGAAGAATATTGTGAACAAAAGTTTGACCATTCTTACCAACATCTCCAACTCCAACTGTTTTGGCTTTGTTATCATCTCCAAATGCTATTTTTCCACTTAATTTTGACTTGAGTTTGATGAATTGTGATGGATCACTAGTCATATGCCTTGAGCATCCACTATCTATGAACCATTTTGATTCCTTAATGACATTCATCAAACTCACCTACACAAGAGTTCACAAGATGATATTTGGTACCCATTTACTTTTTGGGTCCTCAAGAGTTAGCATTATGTCTAACTATCCACATGCATTTCATACAATTTCTTATATTTTTTCTGACATAGCAATTATTTTTCATGCGACCAACTTGGCAACAAAAGTTACACATAGTCAGTGAATTTCCTACAAAGACAGGTTTAACAAATCTAACATGCCTTCTTCTATAGATGTTAAATTCGTTTGCATTAGAGTTCAACCTTTTCTTGTGAATGTCAAAGTGAGGTTTTGATTCACTCTTTTGAAAGCAGTCTTGTTTCTTGTGTTTAAGCAACTCATTTAGACCATCCATTCTTCTTTTCAAGTCACTTTGTTCCTTTTTGAACAACTCACACAACCTTATTTTTCTATCAAGCTCAAAAAGTAGAACATTTTCATATTTTTTCAAGCAGTCATTTTCAGCTTTCAGCATTTTGTTTTGTCGAAAAAGATTTGCGTTGTCTTGAATCAAAAAATTAATTTTCTGTTTTAGTTCCTTGTTTCTAGCATATGATTCTTTCAAGCTATTATGCAACCTCATAATGAAAGACTCAACATCATCTTCAGATTCATCATCACTAACAGGCTGAGAGTTGCAAGTAGTTACCTCGTCATTACCAATGGCCATGACAGTCATTTGAGCAGATTCCTCTTCCTCTTCGATATCACCATTTGAGTTGCAATCATTCCATGTAATTTGAAAGTTATTAAACTTTGGTTTTCGTTCAATTTTTCCTTCTTTCTTCTTCTTCATTGGACGCTCACTCATGTAGTGTTCAAGTTGGCTGCATTCAAAGCATTTGTCTGCTTGCTTTTTATTGGCCTCTTGTTTTCCTTTATTTCTTGCATTGTTGAACTGATTAGGAAATTGATAAGGCAACCCTAGGGGAAGACCCTCCTAGACCCTCCCTACCTTATAATTATCAGAGTTGGACCTTTTCTCCCAATGGAAATTGAACTCGATTGTTCTCATGAACTCAAGACCTTTGACACACAAAGGCAATCAGCAACCTTAAGCAAATAAAGATGGATGAAGGGACACCACGATTAGGGAACAAACTAATCGATAAAGTCAGATTTGAATCCTAAGCAATGAACTCAAGAATTCAAGAGTAAGTTCGATTAAGAACTTGAAAGGAAAATTCCTCACGATTTCTGGTTGTAATATCCTCTCTCTCACTCATACAATAGGTGCCTTTTATAGGCTAAAACTAGGGCAAATTCCGGCCCAAATAAACCTGGAATAGAATTTCGGTCCGCATAAAGAGCCAGCTCTTTAAGGCTTCCCGATAAGGCCCAATAAGTAATAAAATACTCAACGACTAACAACTACTAAATTAGGCAGTCTTAAAACAACTACCAACTAAGCTAACAAGTATGAGATCATTCTTTCACTTCAAACGTACAAGTGAACAAGGTAACTTCATGGTCCATCAAATCTTCAAACTTAGCTTACTCCTTGCTTGTATGGTGAATGATCAAGGCTCGTAAAGCTTCCTTCACCTTCTTGGATCTTGATCTTGTCATCGGACCACCAATGTTGATCAAAGGATCCTTGACCCAAGGCTGAAGTTATTTATTGCACACTCGTATCCGTATTAGAAATGTATTGCTAGGTCCTCCTCTTCTGAATCTCCTTTTGTTGAGGATTCTTTTGAAGCTCTTTGTGATGAGAGCAAGATCATTGTCATCAACTTCTACATCATCTCTATCCAAGGAAGTTGAATCATTTTCATCTTGAGAAGTTTTTAGAGCAATGCTCCTTCTCACTTTTGCATCTTCCTCCTCTTGTACCATAAACTTAAGTTTCAACTCATAAGAAGTTAGAGAATTAACGAGAGATTCAATGGACATAGTATTTAGATCTTTAGCCTCTTCAATGGCAGTCACTTTATCCTCCCAATCTTTGGTTAGGGCATTCAAAATCTTTCTGTTTTTCTCACCTAAGATGTATTTCTTTTCCAGCACCTCTAAGTCCTTAATGAGATCATTGAATCTACAATACATCTTATCAATATTTTCATGAGATTCCATCTTAAGTGATTCATACTTAGTGACTAGGATTGATTTCTTTTGTTCTCTTACATTCTCACTTCTTTCATAGATCTCTCTTACTTTATCCCAAATTTCTTTTGTAGATCTACAACTTTTGACTCTAATAGACTCATTTGAATCTAAAGCACTATACAACACATTCATAGTTTTGGTATTCAAGGTGAGATGAGATCTATTCTCAACAGTCAACTCATTTCTGGTTTTTGATTTTGGTTTATGAGTGGTTTCATCAATTGTAGAGGCATCAAATGGACCTTCATTAACAATAAACCATAGTTCAATATCAATAGATTGCAAGAAGATAATCATTCTTTCCTTTCAACTCATATAATTGGATCCATTAAACATTGGGGGTCTAGTAACAGATTGTCCTTCAAAAAATATGGCATTGTTGGTTGTCATTTTTACTCCAAAATCGATTGAACTTAAGCTCAATGAGACCAAGCTCTGATACCAATTGTAAGGATCGAAGACAACCTAAGAGGGGGTAAATTAGGTAAATTAAAAACTAGCCAAATTATAAGACACTTTTGGGTTGAATATGAAATTTACCCTCTTTTCTAGATGACCACACAATGGAACAAATAATGAAAAAGCACAAATGCTAGTGAGTAGAAGAGATGAACAATTTGTATTGCAATATAGTAAATAAAAGAGATAGAATAGCAAACTAAATTTCAAACTCCTCTTGAGTTTGAATATCACTTTGTAGAGCAAGCTTCTTCAAGTTGATCGGTTACAACCAATCTATGTGTACAAAGGAAGGATCACTTCCTCCTTGCCCCCAAGCCACACTTGGTCAAGTTAGGAAATTTTACTATCACTCAGATAACCCTCACAATGCTACACTATTGAAGTAATTTTTTCACACAAGAAAAGCTTATCCGAAATCTACACAACTAAGAGTACAAATCTTCTTTGAAGAGAATTTTTTCACTAAAATTGCTCTTGATCTTTTATAGTCTTAATATGCAAAAGTGTCTTGAAGTGGTTGATTTTGCTCTATTTATAGGAGACCAAAAAATTCCTTCATTAAAGCTTCCAACGGATAGAAGGCAGCTGAAGAGTCAACTAGCCGTTGGTAGTGTCGGACGTCCGATAGTCTTGTTTCTTGCGTCCGACAGCAGGCATGGAACAAAAAAGATTTTCTTTAATTCTTTCGGACATTCGCTACCTTCAAAGTTTGTGTCCGAAAGAAGATGGTAAAGTTTGAGAAATCGCCTTCAATTCTGTCGGACGTCTGGTATCACTAGTGTCCTGCGTCTGAAGTGTTTCGCAGTTTATCGGACGTTCGGTGCTTTAATGTTTTACGTCCGATCGAGGTCAGTGAGCTTGAGGAAGTGTTTTGATTCTTTCGGATGTCCGGTGATGAACTTCCTTATGTGCCCGAAGTTGCTCAAAAATTGTCAGACGTTCGATCCAATCTTTTCATGCGTCCAACAGCTTCAACAACAGCTTCATCTTTAAATCTGATTTACTTTATTTCTGAAAAGGTCTTTGAGGAGATATTAGTAACATCCATTTGTTTTGTAATCATCAAAAACCTAAAAACTGAGATTAACAAAGTTCCATTTGTGGCATATGAAACTAGACTCCGAGGATTTTCTAACGGTATAAAATACCCCTGCTAATTTGTTTTCTATGAGCCATAGTGAACTTGCAAAGTTGATTGATTTTTTCCTGCTGTTTTACCCGTGAGACCTGCACAGCTGTAGATTGTAGCTCATTTTTGTCTCCATTGTGAAATGAATTTGAAGACGGGTTATTCTAATGATTTTTAGTACGTTGAATCTAGTTTTCAACTCTATAAACCACATTAATTTTGGACTTGTGAAGCTTTAACTATGGCCTGATTTCGAAACTGTGTCGGATACTCCAAGGCTGGAATTTTGTGAACCAGGTTTCAAAATTCTGCTTTTATAAAATTGTTGTATCTTGATGTAGAAAAATTCAAATTGAGTTCCGTATGTTGCCTTTGAAACTAGACTTGGAATTCTTTTTGTGATATAAATTTTAGGGGGCTAGTTCGATTTCTATGAGTTTTTCTAAATTTTCAAATTTCACTAGAATTCAAGACTGTTTTGCCCTGTTCTTATTGAAGCAGTGATTTTGAACTAAGATTTGATCGATTTCTGATTTGAATCTAGAAAAAGTTCTTCTAGAGAGTTTTAGTTCATTGAATCTATTTTCCAACGGTGTAAGATTTACAAATTTTGGAGTTATGGAACTCAATTTATGATTTTCCAAAGAATGCTGTCCAAAATTGAATATTTCCTTATATAGAAGCAAAAACTCCCAAGTGGGTTGGAAACATTTCCTAGGTATTACCTAGCTTATTTGATTATTTGCACCTCATTTCATACTTGAGAAATGAATTTCACCTCCTATTCTTATGCCCTTGGTTTCCATGACATTAAACCATAAAATTGAGTATTTTAACTAGAGTGGCTCTTGAGGAATTTCACTAGTTTTATATTCGAAACTTGGAACTTTTAACTTCAACATTTACTATGAAAATGAGTAGAGTTTTGATGGATTTTGACTGCATCAAATTAGAAAACATGAACGCTCCTTTATATTCTAAAACTTGGGCATAGGATTAGAAGTTTTGAAATATGAAAACCATTTTTCCTTTCCTCGATTTTCGTGCCAAAAATTAAGTAGGATACTTTCTTATTGGAATCAAGATTTCTTGCCACGACTTGTCTTGAAAATGACTTATGAGTTCTCCTTGAGTGTCATTTCAATACTTAATCGAAAAAGTCTCTTTAACTCGACTTAAGCATGTGACTTTTGAGTGTGGGTAGCAAGAGGGTATTTTTCATATTAGCCTTGGTCGAATACCTAGATAATCGTGATTGTGCAAGTCCCAAGTGATCACGTGGACACCGAGGAGCTCATCTGACCTCTTGCTTTTGCTCTTGCTATGCCCTTGACTTTTGGTGAGTGTTAAGTGCATGCTTCATGTTGATATGATTGAAATGATAATTGTAGAAGTGCTATGATATTCTTGTGATCTTGCCGAGGCGGGGGTATACTTTATCGCCCTCGTTCTCTCTTTCTTGAATGCCCGTTACTTGAAAAATGAATGTGTGACATGCACTTGTACTAGAACATGTTTCAACCCGTGATCACTGGCGGCAGCATGTACCAAACCTTATTCGGGTGGGAGGTGTCTCTCATCCCGACTCAGTGCTATGATCGATTCTAAGTCGATTGGAGTGTTGTCTCATCGACCACTTATACATGTGGGGACACCCAAAACCCAATGGCAAGCCATTCAACTCAAGCCAGCAACGGCTTGGTTAAGGAGTTTGGTGAACCTTAGGCTCATATACTTGACTTGCATGGATATACTCGAGTAATATCACTTCTTGTTTGACATTCGGGCCCAGTAGGGGGTGTAACGGTGGAAAAAAATTAATGAAAAGTGGGGTTCTACGGACTTGTTACTTGCTCGGTTGACGGAGTGTCAATACTTGAAAATTGTGGATCAAGATTATCTCTGAAACAGTGTGGATTATGCTCCTGAGGGCTCCCGTATCCTCTACTGATTGTGCTTTTGTTTTCTTTTGTTAGTTTACATGAATATTATGGCTGCCTTTTCTTTTACATGATATTAATGCTAGTTGCACTTGTTGTTTGCCTGCTTTTCTTGGCCTGACTGAGCATTAGTTCATCCCTTTAAGTTTGTTTTCCTTAACAGATTTGGACGTGAAGGTTGGGAAGTTCTAGACTAGCGATTGGTTCTAAATCGATTGGAGTGTTGTCCCATCAACCACTTATACTTGTGGGGACACCCAAAACCCAATGGCTAGCCATTCAACTCAAGCCAGCAAGGGCTTGGTTAAGGAGTTTTGTGAACCATGGGCTCATATACTTGACTTGTTTGGATATATTCGAGTAAATTCACATTTTGTTTGACATTCGGGCCTGGTAGGGAGTGTAACGGCGGAAAAAAATTGATGAAAAGTGGGGTTCTGTGGACTTGTTACTTGCTCGGTTGACGGAGTGTCAATACTTGAAAATTGTGGATCAAGATTATCTCTGAAACAGTGTGGATTTAGCTCCTAAGAGCTCCCGTATCCTTTATTGATTGTGCTTTTGTTTTCTTTTGTGAGTTTACATGAATATTATGGTTGCCTTTTGCTTTACATGATATTAATGCTAGTTGCACTTGTTGTTTGCCTGCTTTTCTTGGCCTGACTGAGCATTAGCTCATCCCTTTAAGTTTGTTTTCCTTAACAGGTTTGGACGTGGAAGTTGGGATGTTCTAGACTAGCGATTAGTTCTAAATCGATTGGAGTGTTGTCTCATCGACCACTTATACTTGTGGGGACACCCAAAACCCAATGGCAAGCCATTCAACTCAAGCCAGCAAGGGCTTGGTTAAGGAGTTTGGTGAACCTTAGGCTCATATACTTGACCTGCTTGGATATACTCGAGTAATATCACTTCTTGTTTGACATTCGGGCCCAGTAGGGGGTGTAACGGTGGAAAAAATTGATGAAAAGTGGGGTTCTAAGGACTTGTTACTTGCTCGGTTGACGGAGTGTCAATACTTGAAAATTGTGGATCAAGATTATCTCTGAAACAGTGTGGATTTAGCTCCTGAGAGCTCCCGTATCCTTTATTGATTGTGCTTTTGTTTTCTTTTGTGAGTTTACATGAATATTATGGTTGCCTTTTGCTTTACATGATATTAATGCTAGTTGCACTTGTTGTTTGCCTGCTTTTCTTGGCCTGACTGAGCATTAGCTCATCCCTTTAAGTTTGTTTTCCTTAACAGGTTTGGACGTGGAAGTTGGGATGTTCTAGACTAGCGATTGGTTCTAAATCGATTGGAGTGTTGTCTCATCGACCACTTATACTTGTGGGGACACCCAAAACCCAATGGCAAGCCATTCAACTCAAGCCAGCAAGGGCTTGGTTAAGGAGTTTGGTGAACCTTAGGCTCATATACTTGACCTGCTTGGATATACTCGAGTAATATCACTTCTTGTTTGACATTCGGGCCCAGTAGGGGGTGTAACGGTGGAAAAAAATTGATGAAAAGTGGGGTTCTAAGGACTTGTTACTTGCTCGGTTGACGGAGTGTCAATACTTGAAAATTGTGGATCAAGATTATCTCTGAAACAGTGTGGATTTAGCTCCTGAGAGCTCCCGTAACATCTATTGATTGTGCTTTTGTTTTCTTTTGTGAGTTTACATGAATATTATGGCTGCCTTTTGTTTTACATGATATTAATGCTAGTTGCACTTGTTGTTTGCCTGCTTTTCTTGGCCTCACTGAGCAGTAGTTCATCCCTTTAAGTTTGTTTTCCTTAACAGATTTGGACGTGAAAGTTTGGATGTTCTAGAATAGCGATTGGTTCTAAATCGATTGGTGTGTTGTCTCATCGACCACTTATACATGTGGGGACACCCAAAACCCAATGGCAAGGCATTCAACTCAATCCAGCAAGGGCTTGGTTAAGGAGTTTGGTGAACCTTGGGCTCATATACTTGACTTGCATGGATACACTCGAGTAATATCACTTCTTGTTTGACATTCGGGCCCAGTAGGGGGTGTAACGGTGGAAAAAAATTGATGAAAAGTGGGGTTCTGTGGACTTGTTACTTGCTCGGTTGACGGAGTGTCAATAGTTGAAAATTGTGGATCAAGATTATCTCTGAAACAGTGTGGATTAAGCTCCTGAGAGCTCCCGTATCCTCTATTGATTGTGCTTTTGTTTTCTTTTGTTAGTTTACATGAATATTATGGCTGCCTTTTGCTTTACATGATATTAATGCTAGTTGCACTTGTTGTTTGCCTGCTTTTCTTGGCCTCACTGAGCATTAGCTCATCCCTTTAAGTTTGTTTTCCTTAACAGGTTTGGACGTGGAAGTTGGGATGTTCTAGACTAGCGATTGGTTCTAAATCGATTGGAGTGTTGTCTCATCGACCACTTATACATGTGGGGACACCCAAAACCGAATGGCAAGCCATTCAACTCAAGCCAGCAAGGGCTTGGTTAAGGAGTTTGGTGAACCTTAGGTTCATATACTTGACTTGCATGGATATACTCGAGTAATATCACTTCTTGTTTGACATTTGGGCCCAGTAGGGGGTGTAACGGTGGAAAAAAATTGATGAAAAGTGGGGGTTCTACGGACTTGTTACTTGCTCGGTTGACGGAGTGTCAATACTTGAAAATTGTGGATCAAGATTATCTTTGAAACAGTGTGGATTATGCTCCTGAGGGCTCCCGTATCCTCTACTGATTGTGCTTTTGTTTTCTTTTGTTAGTTTACATGAATATTATGGCTGCCTTTTGTTTTACATGATATTAATGCTAGTTGCACTTGTTGTTTGCCTGCTTTTCTTGGCCTGACTGAGCATTATTTCATCCCTTTAAGTTTGTTTTCCTTAACAGATTTGGACGTGAAGGTTGGGAAGTTCTAGACTAGCGATTGGTTCTAAATCGATTGGAGTGTTGTCTCATCAACCACTTATACATGTGGGGACACCCAAAACCCAATGGCAAGCCATTCAACTCAAGCCAGCAAGGGCTTGGTTAAGGAGTTTGGTGAACCTTGGGCTCATATACTTGACTTGCATGGATACACTCGAGTAATATCACTTCTTGTTTGACATTCGGGCCCAGTAGGGGGTGTAACGGTGGAAAAAAATTGATGAAAAGTGGGGTTCTGTGGACTTGTTACTTGCTCGGTTGACGGAGTGTCAATACTTGAAAATTGTGGATCAAGATTATCTCTGAAACAGTGTGGATTAAGCTCCTGAGAGCTCCCGTATCCTCTATTGATTGTGCTTTTGTTTTCTTTTGTTAGTTTACATGAATATTATGGCTGCCTTTTGCTTTACATGATATTAATGCTAGTTGCACTTGTTGTTTGCCTGCTTTTCTTGGCCTCACTGAGCATTAGCTCATCCCTTTAAGTTTGTTTTCCTTAACAGGTTTGGACGTGGAAGTTGGGATGTTCTTGACTAGCGATTGGTTCTAAATCGATTGGAGTGTTGTCTCATCGACCACTTATACATGTGGGGACACCCAAAACCCAATGGCAAGCCATTCAACTCAAGCCAGCAAGGGCTTGGTTAAGGAGTTTGGTGAACCTTAGGCTCATATACTTGACTTGCATGGATATACTCGAGTAATATCACATCTTGTTTGACATTCGGGCCCAGTAGGGGGTGTAACGGTGGAAAACAATTGATGAAAAGTGGGGTTCTAAGGACTTGTTACTTGCTCGGTTGACGGAGTGTCAATATTTGAAAATTGTGGATCAAGATTATCTCTAAAACAGTGTTGATTTAGCTCCTGAGAGCACCCGTTTCCTTTATTGATTGTGCTTTTGTTTTCTTTTGTGAGTTTACATGAATATTATGGCTGCCTTTTCTTTTACATGATATTAATGCTAGTTGCACTTATTGTTTGCCTGCTTTTCTTGGCCTCACTGAGCATTAGTTCATCCCTTTAACTTTGTTTTTCTTAACAGATTTGGACGCGAAAGTTGAGAAGTTCTAGACTAGCGATTGGTTCTAAATCGATTGGAGTGTTGTCTCATCAACCACTTATACATGTGGGGACACCCAAAACCCAATGGCAAGCCATTCAACTCAAGCCAGCAAGGGCTTGGTTAAGGAGTTTGGTGAACCTTGGGCTCATATACTTGACTTGCATGGATACACTCGAGTAATATCACTTCTTGTTTGACATTCGGGCCCAGTAGGGGGTGTAACGGTGGAAAAAAATTGATGAAAAGTGGGGTTCTGTGGACTTGTTACTTGCTCGGTTGACGGAGTGTCAATACTTGAAAATTGTGGATCAAGATTATCTCTGAAACAGTGTGGATTAAGCTCCTGAGAGCTCCCGTATCCTCTATTGATTGTGCTTTTGTTTTCTTTTGTTAGTTTACATGAATATTATGGCTGCCTTTTGCTTTACATGATTTTAATGCTAGTTGCACTTGTTGTTTGCCTGCTTTTCTTGGCCTCACTGAGCATTAGCTCATCCCTTTAAGTTTGTTTTCCTTAACAGGTTTGGACGTGGAAGTTGGGATGTTCTTGACTAGCGATTGGTTCTAAATCGATTGGAGTGTTGTCTCATCGACCACTTATACATGTGGGGACACCCAAAACCCAGTGGCAAGCCATTCAACTCAAGCTAGCAAGGGCTTGGTTAAGGAGTTTGGTGAACCTTAGGCTCATATACTTGACTTGCATGGATATACTCGAGTAATATCACTTCTTGTTTGACATTCGGGCCCAGTAGGGGGTGTAACGGTGGAAAAAAATTAATGAAAAGTGGGGTTCTACGGACTTGTTACTTGCTCGGTTGACGGAGTGTCAATACTTGAAAATTGTGGATCAAGATTATCTTTGAAACAGTGTGGATTATGCTCCTGAGGGCTCCCGTATCCTCTACTGATTGTGCTTTTGTTTTCTTTTGTTAGTTTACATGAATATTATGGCTGCCTTTTCTTTTACATGATATTAATGCTAGTTGCACTTGTTGTTTGCCTGCTTTTGTTGGCCTGACTGAGCATTAGTTCATCCCTTTAAGTTTGTTTTCCTTAACAGATTTGGACGTGAAGGTTGGGAAGTTCTAGACTAGCGATTGGTTCTAAATCGATTGGAGTGTTGTCCCATCAACCACTTATACTTGTGGGGACACCCAAAACCCAATGGCTAGCCATTCAACTCAAGCCAGCAAGGGCTTGGTTAAGGAGTTTTGTGAACCTTGGGCTCATATACTTGACTTGTTTGGATATATTCGAGTAAATTCACATTTTGTTTGACATTCGGGCCTGGTAGGGAGTGTAACGGCGGAAAAAAATTGATGAAAAGTGGGGTTCTGTGGACTTGTTACTTGCTCGGTTGACGGAGTGTCAATACTTGAAAATTGTGGATCAAGATTATCTCTGAAACAGTGTGGATTTAGCTCCTTAGAGCTCCCGTATCCTTTATTGATTGTGCTTTTGTTTTCTTTTGTGAGTTTACATGAATATTATGGTTGCCTTTTGCTTTACATGATATTAATGCTAGTTGCACTTGTTGTTTGCCTGCTTTTCTTGGCCTGACTGAGCATTAGCTCATCCCTTTAAGTTTGTTTTCCTTAACAGGTTTGGACGTGGAAGTTGGGATGTTCTAGACTAGCGATTAGTTCTAAATCGATTGGAGTGTTGTCTCATCGACCACTTATACTTGTGGGGACACCCAAAACCCAATGGCAAGCCATTCAACTCAAGCCAGCAAGGGCTTGGTTAAGGAGTTTGGTGAACCTTAGGGTCATATACTTGACCTGCTTGGATATACTCGAGTAATATCACTTCTTGTTTGACATTCGGGCCCAGTAGGGGGTGTAACGGTGGAAAAACATTGATGAAAAGTGGGGTTCTAAGGACTTGTTACTTGCTCGGTTGACGGAGTGTCAATACTTGAAAATTGTGGATCAAGATTATCTCTGAAACAGTGTGGATTTAGCTCCTGAGAGCTCCCGTATCCTTTATTGATTGTGCTTTTGTTTTCTTTTGTGAGTTTACATGAATATTATGGTTGCCTTTTGCTTTACATGATATTAATGCTAGTTGCACTTGTTGTTTGCCTGCTTTTCTTGGCCTGACTGAGCATTAGCTCATCCCTTTAAGTTTGTTTTTCTTAACAGATTTGGACGCGAAAGTTGAGAAGTTCTAGACTAGCGATTGGTTCTAAATCGATTGGAGTGTTGTCTCATCAACCACTTATACATGTGGGGACACCCAAAACCCAATGGCAAGCCATTCAACTCAAGCCAGCAAGGGCTTGGTTAAGGAGTTTGGTGAACCTTGGGCTCATATACTTGACTTGCATGGATACACTCGAGTAATATCACTTCTTGTTTGACATTCGGGCCCAGTAGGGGGTGTAACGGTGGAAAAAAATTGATGAAAAGTGGGGTTCTGTGGACTTGTTACTTGCTCGGTTGACGGAGTGTCAATACTTGAAAATTGTGGATCAAGATTATCTCTGAAACAGTGTGTATTAAGCTCCTGAGAGCTCCCGTATCCTCTATTGATTGTGCTTTTGTTTTCTTTTGTTAGTTTACATGAATATTATGGCTGCCTTTTGCTTTACATGATATTAATGCTAGTTGCACTTGTTGTTTGCCTGCTTTTCTTGGCCTCACTGAGCATTAGCTCATCCCTTTAAGTTTGTTTTCCTTAACAGGTTTGGACGTGGAAGTTGGGATGTTCTTGACTAGCGATTGGTTCTAAATCGATTGGAGTGTTGTCTCATCGACCACTTATACATGTGGGGACACCCAAAACCCAATGGCAAGCCATTCAACTCAAGCCAGCAAGGGCTTGGTTAAGGAGTTTGGTGAACCTTAGGCTCATATACTTGACTTGCATGGATATACTCGAGTAATATCACATCTTGTTTGACATTCGGGCCCAGTAGGGGTGTAACGGTGGAAAACAATTGATGAAAAGTGGGGTTCTAAGGACTTGTTACTTGCTCGGTTGACGGAGTGTCAATATTGAAAATTGTGGATCAAGATTATCTCTAAACAGTGTTGATTTAGCTCCTGAGAGCACCCGTTTCCTTTATTGATTGTGCTTTTGTTTTCTTTTGTGAGTTTACATGAATATTATGGCTGCCTTTTCTTTTACATGATATTAATGCTAGTTGCACTTATTGTTTGCCTGCTTTTCTTGGCCTCACTGAGCATTAGTTCATCCCTTTAACTTTGTTTTTCTTAACAGATTTGGACGCGAAAGTTGAGAAGTTCTAGACTAGCGATTGGTTCTAAATCGATTGGAGTGTTGTCTCATCAACCACTTATACATGTGGGGACACCCAAAACCCAATGGCAAGCCATTCAACTCAAGCCAGCAAGGGCTTGGTTAAGGAGTTTGGTGAACCTTGGGCTCATATACTTGACTTGCATGGATACACTCGAGTAATATCACTTCTTGTTTGACATTCGGGCCCAGTAGGGGGTGTAACGGTGGAAAAAAATTGATGAAAAGTGGGGTTCTGTGGACTTGTTACTTGCTCGGTTGACGGAGTGTCAATACTTGAAAATTGTGGATCAAGATTATCTCTGAAACAGTGTGGATTAAGCTCCTGAGAGCTCCCGTATCCTCTATTGATTGTGCTTTTGTTTTCTTTTGTTAGTTTACATGAATATTATGGCTGCCTTTTGCTTTACATGATATTAATGCTAGTTGCACTTGTTGTTTGCCTGCTTTTCTTGGCCTCACTGAGCATTAGCTCATCCCTTTAAGTTTGTTTTCCTTAACAGGTTTGGACGTGGAAGTTGGGATGTTCTTGACTAGCGATTGGTTCTAAATCGATTGGAGTGTTGTCTCATCGACCACTTATACATGTGGGGACACCCAAAACCCAATGGCAAGCCATTCAACTCAAGCCAGCAAGGGCTTGGTTAAGGAGTTTGGTGAACCTTAGGCTCATATACTTGACTTGCATGGATATACTCGAGTAATATCACTTCTTGTTTGACATTCGGGCCCAGTAGGGGGTGTAACGGTGGAAAAAAATTAATGAAAAGTGGGTTCTACGGACTTGTTACTTGCTCGGTTGACGGAGTGTCAATACTTGAAAATTGTGGATCAAGATTATCTTTGAAACAGTGTGGATTATGCTCCTGAGGGCTCCCGTATCCTCTATGATTGTGCTTTTGTTTTCTTTTGTTAGTTTACATGAATATTATGGCTGCCTTTTCTTTTACATGATATTAATGCTAGTTGCACTTGTTGTTTGCCTGCTTTTTTGGCCTGACTGAGCATTAGTTCATCCCTTTAAGTTTGTTTTCCTTAACAGATTTGGACGTGAAGGTTGGGAAGTTCTAGACTAGCGATTGGTTCTAAATCGATTGGAGTGTTGTCCATCAACCACTTATACTTGTGGGGACACCCAAAACCCAATGGCTAGCCATTCAACTCAAGCCAGCAAGGGCTTGGTTAAGGAGTTTGTGAACCTTGGGCTCATATACTTGACTTGTTTGGATATATCGAGTAATTCACATTTTGTTTGACATTCGGGCCGTAGGGGGTGTAACGGTGGAAAAAAATTGATGAAAAGTGGGGTTCTGTGGACTTGTTACTTGCTCGGTTGACGGAGTGTCAATACTTGAAAATTGTGGATCAAGATTATCTCTGAAACAGTGTGGATTTAGCTCCTAGAGCTCCCGTATCCTTTATTGATTGTGCTTTTGTTTCTTTTGTGAGTTTACATGAATATTATGGTTGCCTTTTGCTTTACATGATATTAATGCTAGTTGCACTTGTTGTTTGCCTGCTTTTCTTGGCCTGACTGAGCATTAGCTCATCCCTTTAAGTTTGTTTTCCTTAACAGGTTTGGACGTGGAAGTTGGGATGTTCTAGACTAGCGATTAGTTCTAAATCGATTGGAGTGTTGTCTCATCGACCACTTATACTTGTGGGGACACCCAAAACCCAATGGCAAGCCATTCAACTCAAGCCAGCAAGGGCTTGGTTAAGGAGTTTGGTGAACCTTAGGCTCATATACTTGACCTGCTTGGATATACTCGAGTAATATCACTTCTTGTTTGACATTCGGGCCCAGTAGGGGGTGTAACGGTGGAAAAAATTGATGAAAAGTGGGGTTCTAAGGACTTGTTACTTGCTCGGTTGACGGAGTGTCAATACTTGAAAATTGTGGATCAAGATTATCTCTGAAACAGTGTGGATTTAGCTCCTGAGAGCTCCCGTATCCTTTATTGATTGTGCTTTTGTTTTCTTTTGTGAGTTTACATGAATATTATGGTTGCCTTTTGCTTTACATGATATTAATGCTAGTTGCACTTGTTGTTTGCCTGCTTTTCTTGGCCTGACTGAGCATTAGCTCATCCCTTTAAGTTTGTTTTCTTAACAGATTTGGACGCGAAAGTTGGGAAGTTCTAGACTAGCGATTGGTTCTAAATCGATTGGAGTGTTGTCTCATCAACCACTTATACATGTGGGGACACCCAAAACCCAATGGCAAGCCATTCAACTCAAGCCAGCAAGGGCTTGGTTAAGGAGTTTGGTGAACCTTGGGCTCATATACTTGACTTGCATGGATACACTCGAGTAATATCACTTCTTGTTTGACATTCGGGCCCAGTAGGGGGTGTAACGGTGGAAAAAAATTGATGAAAAGTGGGGTTCTGTGGACTTGTTACTTGCTCGGTTGACGGAGTGTCAATACTTGAAAATTGTGGATCAAGATTATCTCTGAAACAGTGTGGATTAAGCTCCTGAGAGCTCCCGTATCCTCTATTGATTGTGCTTTTGTTTTCTTTTGTTAGTTTACATGAATATTATGGCTGCCTTTTGCTTTACATGATATTAATGCTAGTTGCACTTGTTGTTTGCCTGCTTTTCTTGGCCTCACTGAGCATTAGCTCATCCCTTTAAGTTTGTTTTCCTTAACAGGTTTGGACGTGGAAGTTGGGATGTTCTGACTAGCGATTGGTTCTAAATCGATTGGAGTGTTGTCTCATCGACCACTTATACTTGTGGGGACACCCAAAACCCAATGGCAAGCCATTCAACTCAAGCCAGCAAGGGCTTGGTTAAGGAGTTTGGTGAACCTTGGGCTCATATACTTGACTTGTTTGGATATACTCGAGTAATATCACATTTTGTTTGACATTCGGGCCCAGTAGGGGGTGTAACGGTGGAAAAAATTGATGAAAAGTGGGGTTCTAAGGACTTGTTACTTGCTCGGTTGACGGAGTGTCAATATTGAAAATTGTGGATCAAGATTATCTCTAAAACAGTGTGATTTAGCTCCTGAGAGCTCCCGTTCCTTATTGATTGTGCTTTTGTTTTCTTTTGTGAGTTTACATGAATATTATGGCTGCCTTTTTTTTACATGATATTAATGCTAGTTGCACTTGTTGTTTGCCTGCTTTTCTTGGCCTCACTGAGCATTAGTTCATCCCTTTAATTTGTTTTCCTTAACAGATTTGGACGGAAAGTTGGGAAGTTCTAGACTAGCGATTGGTTCTAAATCGATTGGAGTGTTGTCTCATCAACCACTTATACTTGTGGGGACACCCAAAACCCAATGGCAAGCCATTCAACTCAAGCCAGCAAGGGCTTGGTTAAGGAATTTGGTGAACCTTGGGCTCATATACTTGACTTGCTTGGATAACTCGAGTAATATCACTTCTTGTTTGACATTCGGGCCCAGTAGGGGGTGTAACGGTGGAAAAAAATTGATGAAAAGTGGGGTTCTGTGGACTTGTTACTTGCTCGGTTGACGGAGTGTCAATACTTGAAAATTGTGGATCAAGATTATCTCTGAAACAGTGTGGATTAGCTCCTGAGAGCTCCCGTATCCTCTATTGATTGTGCTTTTGTTTTCTTTTGTAGTTTACATGAATATTATGGCTGCCTTTTGCTTTACATGATATTAATGCTAGTTGCACTTGTTGTTTGCCTGCTTTTCTTGGCCTCACTGAGCATTAGCTCATCCCTTTAAGTTTGTTTTCCTTAACAGGTTTGGACGTGGAAGTTGGGATGTTCTTGACTAGCGATTGGTTCTAAATCGATTGGAGTGTTGTCTCATCGACCACTTATACATGTGGGGACACCCAAAACCCAATGGCAAGCCATTCAACTCAAGCCAGCAAGGGCTTGGTTAAGGAGTTTGGTGAACCTTAGGCTCATATACTTGACTTGCATGGATATACTCGAGTAATATCACTTCTTGTTTGACATTCGGGCCCAGTAGGGGGTGTAACGGTGGAAAAAAATTGATGAAAAGTGGGGTTCTAGGACTTGTTACTTGCTCGGTTGACGGAGTGTCAATACTTGAAAATTGTGGATCAAGATTATCTTTGAAACAGTGTGGATTAGCTCCTGAGAGCTCCCGTATCCTCTATTGATTGTGCTTTTGTTTTCTTTTGTAGTTTACATGAATATTATGGCTGCCTTTTCTTTTACATGATATTAATGCTAGTTGCACTTGTTGTTTGCCTGCTTTTCTTGGCCTCACTGAGCATTAGTTCATCCTTTAAGTTTGTTTTCCTTAACAGATTTGGACGTGAAAGTTGGGAAGTTCTAGACTAGCGATTGGTTCTAAATCGATTGGAGTGTTGTCTCATCAACCACTTATACTTGTGGGGACACCCAAAACCCAATGGCTAGCCATTCAACTCAAGCCAGCAAGGGCTTGGTTAAGGAGTTTGGTGAACCTTGGCTCATATACTTGACTTGTTTGGATATACTCGAGTAAATTCACATTTTGTTTGACATTCGGGCCAGTAGGGGGTGTAACGGTGGAAAAAAATTGATGAAAAGTGGGGTTCTGTGGACTTGTTACTTGCTCGGTTGACGGAGTGTCAATACTTGAAAATTGTGGATCAAGATTATCTCTGAAACAGTGTGGATTTAGCTCCTAGAGCTCCCGTATCCTTTATTGATTGTGCTTTTGTTTTCTTTTGTGAGTTTACATGAATATTATGGTTGCCTTTTGCTTTACATGATATTAATGCTAGTTGCACTTGTTGTTTGCCTGCTTTTCTTGGCCTGACTGAGCATTAGCTCATCCCTTTAAGTTTGTTTTCCTTAACAGGTTTGGACGTGGAAGTTGGGATGTTCTAGACTAGCGATTAGTTCTAAATCGATTGGAGTGTTGTCTCATCGACCACTTATACTTGTGGGGACACCCAAAACCCAATGGCAAGCCATTCAACTCAAGCCAGCAAGGGCTTGGTTAAGGAGTTTGGTGAACCTTAGGCTCATATACTTGACCTGCTTGGATATACTCGAGTAATATCACTTCTTGTTTGACATTCGGGCCCAGTAGGAGGTGTAACGGTGGAAAAAAATTGATGAAAAGTGGGATTCTATGGACTTGTTACTTGCTCGGTTGACGGAGTGTCAATACTTGAAAATTGTGGATCAAGATTATCTCTGAAACAGTGTGGATTTAGCTCCTGAGAGCTCCCGTATCCTCTATTGATTGTGCTTTTGTTTTCTTTTGTTAGTTTACATGAATATTATGGTTGCCTTTTGCTTTACATGATATTAATGCTAGTTGCACTTGTTGTTTGCCTGCTTTTCTTGGCCTCACTGAGCATTAGCTCATCCCTTTAAGTTTGTTTTCCTTAACAGGTTTGGACGTGGAAGTTGGGATGTTCTAGACTAGCGATTGGTTCTAAATCGATTGGAGTGTTGTCTCATCGACCACTTATACTGTGGGGACACCCAAAACCCAATGGCAAGCCATTCAACTCAAGCCAGCAAGGGCTTGGTTAAGGAGTTTGGTGAACCTTAGGCTCATATACTTGACTTGCTTGGATATACTCGAGTAATATCACTTCTTGTTTGACATTCGGGCCCAGTAGGGGGTGTAACGGTGGAAAAAAATTGATGAAAAGTGGGTTCTAGGACTTGTTACTTGCTCGGTTGACGGAGTGTCAATACTTGAAAATTGTGGATCAAGATTATCTCTGAAACAGTGTGGATTTAGCTCCTGAGAGCTCCCGTATCCTCTATTGATTGTGCTTTTGTTTTCTTTTGTGAGTTTACATGAATATTATGGCTGCCTTTTGTTTTACATGATATTAATGCTAGTTGCACTTGTTGTTTGCCTGCTTTTCTTGGCCTCACTGAGCATTAGTTCATCCCTTTAAGTTTGTTTTCCTTAACAGATTTGGACGTGAAAGTTGGGAAGTTCTAGACTAGCGATTGGTTCTAAATCGATTGGAGTGTTGTCTCATCAACCACTTATACTTGTGGGGACACCCAAAACCCAATGGCTAGCCATTCAACTCAAGCCAGCAAGGGCTTGGTTAAGGAGTTTGGTGAACCTTAGGCTCATATACTTGACTTGTTTGGATATACTCGAGTAATATCACATTTTGTTTGACATTCGGGCCCAGTAGGGGGTGTAACGGTGGAAAAAAATTGATGAAAAGTGGGGTTCTGTGGACTTGTTACTTGCTCGGTTGACGGAGTGTCAATACTTGAAAATTGTGGATCAAGATTATCTCTGAAACAGTGTGGATTAGCTCCTGAGAGCTCCCGTATCCTCTATTGATTGTGCTTTTGTTTTCTTTTGTGAGTTTACATGAATATTATGGTTGCCTTTTGCTTTACATGATATTAATGCTAGTTGCACTTGTTGTTTGCCTGCTTTTCTTGGCCTCACTGAGCATTAGCTCATCCCTTTAAGTTTGTTTTCCTTAACAGGTTTGGACGTGGAAGTTGGGATGTTCTAGACTAGCGATTGGTTCTAAATCGATTGGAGTGTTGTCTCATCGACCACTTATACATGTGGGGACACCCAAAACCCAATGGCAAGCCATTCAACTCAAGCCAGCAAGGGCTTGGTTAAGGAGTTTGGTGAACCTTAGGCTCATATACTTGACTTGCTTGGATATACTCGAGTAATATCACTTCTTGTTTGACATTCGGGCCCAGTAGGGGGTGTAACGGTGGAAAAAAATTGATGAAAAGTGGGGTTCTATGGACTTGTTACTTGCTCGGTTGACGGAGTGTCAATACTTGAAAATTGTGGATCAAGATTATCTCTGAAACAGTGTGGATTTAGCTCCTGAGAGCTCCCGTATCCTCTATTGATTGTGCTTTTGTTTTCTTTTGTGAGTTTACATGAATATTATGGCTGCCTTTTGTTTTACATGATATTAATGCTAGTTGCACTTGTTGTTTGCCTGCTTTTCTTGGCCTCACTGAGCATTAGTTCATCCCTTTAAGTTTGTTTTCCTTAACAGATTTGGACGTGAAGTTGGGAAGTTCTAGACTAGCGATTGGTTCTAAATCGATTGGAGTGTTGTCTCATCAACCACTTATACTTGTGGGGACACCCAAAACCCAATGGCTAGCCATTCAACTCAAGCCAGCAAGGGCTTGGTTAAGGAGTTTGGTGAACCTTGGCTCATATACTTGACTTGTTTGGATATACTCGAGTAATATCACATTTTGTTTGACATTCGGGCCCAGTAGGGGGTGTAACGGTGGAAAAAAATTGATGAAAAGTGGGTTCTGTGGACTTGTTACTTGCTCGGTTGACGGAGTGTCAATACTTGAAAATTGTGGATCAAGATTATCTCTGAAACAGTGTGGATTTAGCTCCTGAGAGCTCCCGTATCCTTATTGATTGTGCTTTTGTTTTCTTTTGTGAGTTTACATGATATTATGGTTGCCTTTTGCTTTACATGATATTAATGCTAGTTGCACTTGTTGTTTGCCTGCTTTTCTTGGCCTCACTGAGCATTAGCTCATCCCTTTAAGTTTGTTTTCCTTAACAGGTTTGGACGTGGAAGTTGGGATGTTCTAGACTAGCGATTGGTTCTAAATCGATTGGAGTGTTGTCTCATCGACCACTTATACTTGTGGGGACACCCAAAACCCAATGGCAAGCCATTCAACTCAAGCCAGCAAGGGCTTGGTTAAGGAGTTTGGTGAACCTTAGGCTCATATACTTGACTTGCTTGGATATACTCGAGTAATATCACTTCTTGTTTGACATTCGGGCCCAGTAGGGGGTGTAACGGTGGAAAAAAATTGATGAAAAGTGGGGTTCTGTGGACTTGTTACTTGCTCGGTTGACGGAGTGTCAATACTTGAAAATTGTGGATCAAGATTATCTCTGAAACAGTGTGGATTTAGCTCCTGAGAGCTCCCGTATCCTTATTGATTGTGCTTTTGTTTTCTTTTGTGAGTTTACATGAATATTATGGCTGCCTTTTGTTTACATGATATTAATGCTAGTTGCACTTGTTGTTTGCCTGCTTTTCTTGGCCTCACTGAGCATTAGTTCATCCCTTTAAGTTTGTTTTCCTTAACAGGTTTGGACGTGAAGTTGGGAAGTTCTAGACTAGCGATTGGTTCTAAATCGATTGGAGTGTTGTCTCATCGACCACTTATACTTGTGGGGACACCCAAAACCCAATGGCAAGCCATTCAACTCAAGCCAGCAAGGGCTTGGTTAAGGAGTTTGGTGAACCTTAGGCTCATATACTTGACTTGTTTGGATATACTCGAGTAATATCACATTTTGTTTGACATTCGGGCCCAGTAGGGGGTGTAACGGTGGAAAAAAATTGATGAAAAGTGGGGTTCTGTGGACTTGTTACTTGCTCGGTTGACGGAGTGTCAATACTTGAAAATTGTGGATCAAGATTATCTCTGAAACAGTGTGGATTTAGCTCCTGAGAGCTCCCGTATCCTTTATTGATTGTGCTTTTGTTTTCTTTTGTGAGTTTACATGAATATTATGGTTGCCTTTTGCTTTACATGATATTAATGCTAGTTGCACTTGTTGTTTGCCTGCTTTTCTTGGCCTCACTGAGCATTAGCTCATCCCTTTAAGTTTGTTTTCCTTAACAGGTTTGGACGTGGAAGTTGGGATGTTCTAGACTAGCGATTGGTTCTAAATCGATTGGAGTGTTGTCTCATCGACCACTTATACTTGTGGGGACACCAAAACCCAATGGCAAGCCATTCAACTCAAGCCAGCAAGGGCTTGGTTAAGGAGTTTGGTGAACCTTAGGCTCATATACTTGACTTGCTTGGATATACTCGAGTAATATCACTTCTTGTTTGACATTCGGGCCCAAGTAGGGGGTGTAACGGTGGAAAAAAATTGATGAAAAGTGGGTTCTATGGACTTGTTACTTGCTCGGTTGACGGAGTGTCAATACTTGAAAATTGTGGATCAAGATTATCTCTGAAACAGTGTGGATTTAGCTCCTGAGAGCTCCCGTATCCTTTATTGATTGTGCTTTTGTTTTCTTTTGTGAGTTTACATGAATATTATGGTTGCCTTTTACTTTACATGATATTAATGCTAGTTGCACTTGTTGTTTGCCTGCTTTTCTTGGCCTCACTGAGCATTAGCTCATCCCTTTAAGTTTGTTTTCTTAACAGATTTGGACGTGGAAGTTGGGAAGTTCTAGACTAGCGATTGGTTCTAAATCGATTGGAGTGTTGTCTCATCGACCACTTATACTTGTGGGGACACCCAAACCCAATGGCAAGCCATTCAACTCAAGCCAGCAAGGGCTTGGTTTAAGGAGTTTGGTGAACCTTAGGCTCATATACTTGACTTGTTGGATATACTCGAGTAATATCACTTTTGTTTGACATTCGGGCCAGTAGGGGGTGTAACGGTGGAAAAAAATTGATGAAAAGTGGGATTCTATGGACTTGTTACTTGCTCGGTTGACGGAGTGTCAATACTTGAAAATTGTGGATCAAGATTATCTCTGAAACAGTGTGGATTTAGCTCCTGAGAGCTCCCGTATCCTCTTATTGATTGTGCTTTTGTTTTCTTTTGTGAGTTTACATGAATATTATGGCTGCCTTTTGTTTTACATGATATTAATGCTAGTTGCACTTGTTGTTTGCCTGCTTTTCTTGGCCTCACTGAGCATTAGTCATCCCTTTAAGTTTGTTTTCCTTAACAGATTTGGACGTGGAAGTTGGGAATGTTCTAGACTAGCGATTGGTTCTAAATCGATTGGAGTGTTGTCTCATCACCACTTATACTTGTGGGGACACCCAAAACCCAATGGCAAGCCATTCAACTCAAGCCAGCAAGGGCTTGGTTAAGGAGTTTGGTGAACCTTGGGCTCATATACTTGACCTGCTTGGATATACTCGAGTAATATCACTTCTTGTTTGACATTCGGGCCCAGTAGGGGTGTAACGGTTGAAAAAATGAAAAGTGGGATTCTATGGACTTGTTACTTGCTCGGTTGACGGAGTGTCAATACTTGAAAATTGTGGATCAAGATTATCTCTGAAACAGTGTGGATTTAGCTCCTGAGAGCTCCCGTATCCTCTATTGATTGTGCTTTTGTTTTCTTTTGTGAGTTTACATGAATATTTTGGCTGCCTTTTGTTTTACATGATATTAATGCTAGTTGCACTTGTTGTTTGCCTGCTTTTCTTGGCCTCACTGAGCATTAGTTATCCCTTTAAGTTTGTTTTCCTTAACAGATTTGGACGTGAAGTTGGGAGTTCTAGACTAGCGATTGGTTCTAAATCGATTGGAGTGTTGTCTCATCAACCACTTATACTTGTGGGGACACCCAAAACCCAATGGCTAGCCATTCAACTCAAGCCAGCAAGGGCTTGGTTAAGGAGTTTGGTGAACCTTAGGCTCATATACTTGACTTGTTTGGATATACTCGAGTAATATCACATTTTGTTTGACATTCGGGCCCAGTAGGGGTGTAACGGTGGAAAAAAATTGATGAAAAGTGGGGTTCTGTGGACTTGTTACTTGCTCGGTTGACGGAGTGTCAATACTTGAAAATTGTGGATCAAGATTATCTCTGAAACAGTGTGGATTTAGCTCCTGAGAGCTCCCGTATCCTTTATTGATTGTGCTTTTGTTTTCTTTTGTGAGTTTACATGAATATTATGGTTGCCTTTTGCTTTACATGATATTAATGCTAGTTGCACTTGTTGTTTGCCTGCTTTTCTTGGCCTCACTGAGCATTAGCTCATCCCTTTAAGTTTGTTTTCCTTAACAGGTTTGGACGTGGAAGTTGGGATGTTCTAGACTAGCGATTGGTTCTAAATCGATTGGAGTGTTGTCTCATCGACCACTTATACTTGTGGGGACACCCAAAACCCAATGGCAAGCCATTCAACTCAAGCCAGCAAGGGCTTGGTTAAGGAGTTTGGTGAACCTTAGGCTCATATACTTGACCTGCTTGGATATACTCGAGTAATATCACTTCTTGTTTGACATTCGGGCCCAGTAGGGGGTGTAACGGTGGAAAAAATTGATGAAAAGTGGGTTCTAGGACTTGTTACTTGCTCGGTTGACGGAGTGTCAATACTTGAAAATTGTGGATCAAGATTATCTCTGAAACAGTGTGGATTTAGCTCCTGAGAGCTCCCGTATCCTTTATTGATTGTGCTTTTGTTTTCTTTTGTGAGTTTACATGAATATTATGGTTGCCTTTTGTTTACATGATATTAATGCTAGTTGCACTTGTTGTTTGCCTGCTTTTCTTGGCCTCACTGAGCATTAGCTCATCCCTTTAAGTTTGTTTTCCTTAACAGGTTTGGACGTGGAAGTTGGGATGTTCTAGACTAGCGATTGGTTCTAAATCGATTGGAGTGTTGTCTCATCGACCACTTATACTTGTGGGGACACCCAAAACCCAATGGCAAGCCATTCAACTCAAGCCAGCAAGGGCTTGGTTAAGGAGTTTGGTGAACCTTAGGCTCATATACTTGACCTGCTTGGATATACTCGAGTAATATCACTTCTTGTTTGACATTCGGGCCCAGTAGGGGGTGTAACGGTGGAAAAAAATGATGAAAAGTGGGGTTCTGTGGACTTGTTACTTGCTCGGTTGACGGAGTGTCAATACTTGAAAATTGTGGATCAAGATTATCTCTGAAACAGTGTGGATTTAGCTCCTGAGAGCTCCCGTATCCTTTATTGATTGTGCTTTTGTTTTCTTTTGTGAGTTTACATGAATATTATGGTTGCCTTTTGCTTTACATGATATTAATGCTAGTTGTGTGACAGCCCCACCTTCCCCTAAGGCGAACCAGAGGGGTTAGCGGACTGCCTGCCCAGCTCTCGCCAGGACTAACGGTACAGTTTACGTCAATCTATAACGTTCCGGACATTGCAATGCCCGCAAATAAGCCAAAATCACAAAATAAAAAAATGAAAGTCGTGGCACTCCGAAATCCAACCAAACATTATCCAAACATATATATACATTGGAAATAGCATTTACAAGCCAAATGGCGTACAAGTTATCTCATAAGATCATACAAGTGCATTTAGGCCAATACAAGCCATCCATTAAGGGAAACCATACACTTAGGGTTAACACCCTCAAGGAGCTAATCAAATACATGTACAAGAGCTCAACTTGTATTCAACTATCATGACCTTTCCAAAAGTGCTCATTTCCTGTAAGGAAAACAAATAAACGGAATGAGCTAAAGCCCAGTGGTATACCACCCAATAAGCGATCAAAGTCACATAAGCATGAACTTTCATTTGAAGTACGCAAATAAGCAATAAAGCAAAACGGTAAAAGGATACGGTTGGCTCTCAAGAGCCCAATTCCACGCTTGTAATCTTGATCCAACCCCATTGACCCTCCGTCAATCTTAAAAGTACCAAACCGTAGACCACACTTTACTTCCATTCCTTCCACCTATCATACCCCAACCGGGCCCGCACTCCATTCAGTAATATTTTTGGTAATACTCGAGTTTACCGGAACCAAGGGTCTCATTACCACAAGGTTCCCCAGTACAGTCCCCGTGGCATGATAATTTTCACGACCAAGCCCTCGCCGGCTCGATCCAATTAACTACCATACGGGGTTGAGCTCAGTAATGCAGTAAGGCCGTTGGACATCGTCCAAACGACATCAATTCAGTTTCCAGAAATGGAATTCACCAACCAATATATCAAGTTCAGTAATGCAATAAACGGTAGCCATTCAGTGACAATATCAAAAGAGGTGAGGGCGGTCAATACACCCTCACCTTAATCAATTTCAATATTCGAATAAGCCATCAAGGCATCACATAACATTTAACAAAGCCACATAGTAACAATTTAGTGAGTGGTATACTCACCAAGCAAGTAAGTGGTATTTCATGTACCACGATCACCAACCGTCGTGCACTACTTCACGCCCTAGAATCATGCAACACATACAATAAGACTCCATGCCGAGCCATAAACAACACCAATTCACAACCCTAATAGGGTTTCATATGCATAAATGAGCATAATAGCAAACCAGAAATTAGAAAATGGCCTTAGTCTTGGCCCGAATAGAAAACTGTTTTACACTCATTATGCGGTAATGGCGTCAATTTCACTACAGTTATCGGATGGGGGTGTAAGACCCACCGTTTCGAAACTATGAAACAGGGCTACAATAATGTAGAAGACCACTCAATCCAGTTCCTAGCTTAACTAGGTCGAAAATGCCAAATACTACACCAGAATTACCAAACAGGTTTGCAAAAACAGAAAACTGTAATCGGTATATCTCAGTCCATACAAGTCAAAATTCCGAAATTCCAAAGGCATATGTTAGCTAAGACCCTCAGCTACAATTCATCAGAAGACACCAAATCCAAAATCCATACCAATTCAGTCAAAATGGCCAATTACTATCGCAGTTTTTCGCATTCTGTCCAAATCAGAACAGCTACAGTAATTTCGTCATATCTCATTCCACATTAATCCAAATGACCTGAAATTTTACAGGCATCTACATCACATCAATACCAACAACTTTCATGTTTTGAGCAAAGTCTAATTCGGCCTTAACCCAGTGATCTAAAACCGGACAGATTTGGGGTTCAAGAACCCTAACTTTTCCAATTTCACACCCAAATCCAAAATTAATTGCATTTAACCACATTTCACATCCACTAGAGCCATTTCCACCCATTACAATTCATCATACAAGCCCCCAACATCAAGATCATATTAAACCAGAAAAATTCCCAATAAAATAAAAACTTCACCAAAACAAACCAAATCAAGAAAACAAATCATATATTTCAACTCTCATGCCTCCATTAAGCACTAATTAAGCATCATTAGAGGTAGTAGGGTGTTTCAAGCTTCACTTACCAAGAAAACAAGAGAGAGAGGGATATTGGACACCTTTGATCTTCAAACAAACCTCACCAATACACTTATTAACACTAGAAGCAAAGTTCCTATGGAGTGAAATGGATGGAAACAATTGATTTTGGTTGATTTGCACCAAGTGGAAGCTTAAAATTTGAAGAGCTTTCTTCCTTGTGGAGCTTGGGATGGCCGGCCAAGAGGGAAGAGAGAAGAGTGAGTTTTTTGTAATTTTTTTGAGATATTTAACCTTTGGTCAAGAAAGTCAAATTTTGTGAATAGTATTTCTTAAAAGGTAACCAATAAGAAAGTGACATGTGTCACCTCCATAAATGCATTTCTATCTTTCTTTTCTCTCTCACATCAATCACTTCACACACACCACTTTCTCTTAACACCCGATAAATTTTTAACAGTATCCGAAACTTAACCTTATTGGCCGATTTTTCCGAACTTATCGCACTAGTGGGTCCGTCCACTATTTACTCTTAATTTTCTAAAATTTCTCCAATGCTAGAAAATCATCTTAAACTATAACTGCTCATAAAATCCTCTCAGAATATTTCTAAACCAGAAAATGCAAAACAAGCAATAAGGAGGAATAAACCCTAGGAAAATATTAGGGTTTTACGGGCTCTCACACTCTCCCCCCTTAAAGAATTTCGTCCTCGAAATTTCTCACCTTAATTCCCGAAAAGGTTTGGGTATTTCTTTCGCATTTCCTCTTCCATCTCCCTGTAGCTTCCTCACTCCGTGGTTTCTCCCAAAGCACTTTTCACTAACGGAATCTTCTTGTTTCTGAGCTCTTTGACTTTTCGATCGAGTACTTGAACCGGTTTCTCCTCATAGGCCAGTGATTCATCTACTTCGATATCTTCCGGTTGTAAAACATGAGATGGGTCAGGATGGTACTTCTTTAGCATCGAGACGTGAAATACATCGTGGATTCGAGAAAGACTGGACGGTAGCTCCAATCGATACGCGACCGCTCCAACCCTCTGAAGGATCTTGTAGGGTCCAACGTACCGTGGTTGGAGTTTCTTTCCTTTCCCCGCTGTAAGACTTCGTAAGGGTGTGATCTTGAGAAATACGTAGTCCCCAACATCAAATTCCAAGTTCTTTTCTTCGGTTATCGCATAGCTCTTTTGGCGACTTTGGGCAGTTTGGATTCGTTGCCGTATCAACTTAACCTTCTCGTGAGCCTCTTCCATCCACGGAATAGTTGTCGGGTCAGTGCTTTCTTTTCGTCAACTTCATCCCAGTAATTTGGTGAGCGGCACTTGCGTCCGTAAGAGCTTCGTACGGAGCCATTTGAATCGATGATGGAAGCTATTGTTTGTACGCGAACTCCACCAAGGTCATGTGCTGACCCCAACTGCCTCCAAAGTCCAGAAGAATGCAAGTAGTTCGTAGCATGTCTTCTAGCGTCTGAATCGTCGTTCCGACTGGCCATCCACTGAGGATGATAGTAGTGCTCAAGTTGAGTTTCGTCCCAGGGTTTCTTGAAACTTCTGCCAAAATCGCGAATACAACCGTGGATCCCGATCGGAAACGATGCTCACGGAACACCGTGTGTCTTACACTTCGTCCTGTACAGTCGAGTCAATTTGTCCATTGAGTACATTCATGTCACCGGCAAGAAATGGGCCGACTTGGTTAATCGATCAACGATCACCCAAACGGCAGTGTCCCCTTTGGTCCTCGGTAAACCGGAACGAAGTCCATTGTGATGTTTTCCCACTTCACTCGGGTATCTCCAAGGGTTGTAATAGACCCGATGGTTTTTGATGCTCCGCCTTCA